>CM035416.1:67378328-67588328 GCA_020310875.1 Ceratopteris richardii
TGTGCCAATGGTCTGGCAGAAAGTACTAACAAAGCCCTATCGACTATGTTGAGAAAACTGATTGCAAATTGTCTAGAACATTAGGATCAGTTACTCCTTGCTATGTTGTGGGCTTAGAGGCTGACGTCAATAAAGAAAATTCCTATTTCAACTAGGGCTCTAGGAAATTAAAAGCAAGCTTAGATACAAAGAAGAATTTAAAGAAAGAATATACATATTTATTTTAAAGATTGATGCACAAGGAAAAAGATAAACCGACTAAAGAAATGTCTAAACTCCTAAAGAAGAAGCAACACAAGGAAGCAATGTCATACATGATTGGCAACCACGGGGTGGAATAGACCATCGATGAAGAGAATAGTTAACTGATTGCCAACCACTTTACTCAACTCTTGGGGGTGTCCACTCCACTCTCTTCTCAAAGGCGTGATTACATGGCCGCTATTTACAACCAAAAGAATTCTGCAAAATATGATCCATCTTCTTGATTCCCCATCAATGATATAGAGATTATAGAAGCTGTTGATTCTCTAGCCAATGGAAAAATCCTAGGTGTGGACGATCTCACTAATGAGTCCAAGACATTCAAGAGTCTTTTCATGAACCTATTACACCTAGTCTAACAAGAATCCGTGTACTTTAGCATTTTTGCCTAGCTTTCCCATGAAAATGTTATTAAGCAGGAATAAGATTGAAAACTCGTGGCTTATCACTATGCTAAAAATTGGCTATAAGATCTATGCAAAGGTCCTTGCTAAACATATTTTCTTTTATCTTGATTCATGGATCAATGAAGATAAAAAAGGGTTCATTATAGGTAGGTCCATCATAGATGCCATTATTGATGTGTGGGAAGGCCTTGAACTTGTTAATGAGTTTTTTTAAGATGTCCTTTTCATCAATATCAATTTTGACAAAGCTTATGATTGCCTCGAATGGGACTTCATTCTCTGATCCTTCAAATGTCTAATTTATGGCTCTAAATTCATCAAGATGATCTCAACACTTATGGGAATGACTCAGCTGATATTAAGATCAATTGTCAACTCTCTCAAGTGATCATATTAACGTACTCTAGTAGACAGGGCTACCCCCTAGCTCCACCTCTCTTTGCTATTGCCGTTGATGGCCTTATCTTCTTGATTAACCATCATGCCTATCTTGGGAAAATCCATGGTTTGTTGCTTCCCAATAGCCAAAAGCCGATGATAATGAGACTCTTGTGAATGACACAAATACTTTTGTGCATAATGATATTAATAGTATGGCCACCTTTTGGCAATGTCTAAACACATTCTACAATTGTTTCTCAATCTACAACAAATCAGTAAAAAATAGTTGTCAAGGCTATTTTTGGCCCCCCTCTTCAAGTTTTGGTCAACCAAGGATGTGAGGATCTCTTGAGCAAATCTTCCATCTACTCAAAATTCCAATGGGTTTTGATGTTTCCATGGGTCAATAGTGGAACTGGGTTCTTGCCAATCTTGATGATAAGCTTTCTTATTGTAAGGGCATGCAAGTAAACCTAATGGTGCATGCCACGATGATTAAAAACCTTCCTTCTTTCATCAATTACCTATTTTTTGGTGTGTTGGAGACCAAAAGTTAAAGATTTTGCAAAGTTAAAAAGAATTTTTTGCAAGTTCCTCTATATAGGAAATCCCAACAAGAGAGTTGTGCCCAAAATTGAATCGGCCATTTGTGCAAAACACAGAAATTCTAGTGGGTTGGGCATTAGAAATTGGGGGAATGGTAGATAAGGTGGTTGCCAAGTAGATGATTAAAGCATGGTGTAAGGTGGAAGCTTCCTGTGCAAAATTGATTCTCAAAAATAAATATTGTTTTATGCTCCGAGACTTCCTAGGTGGAAGGGGCATGTTATACTCACTTTGATGTTTTCTCCTAGAGTTTGGATTTGGATTAGTGACTCCTAGAGTTTGGATTTGGTCTTTCCCAATCAATGAAATCGGAAGCAAGATTTTCCATGACAAGTAAGGCTGATGGTCGATTTTTGAAGGGACAATAAATGCACCAACAATGGAATGGAGATGACAATGAGCACAAAAGCCAAACTACGCCTAAAATAACGGTTGATTTTGTAGAAGAGGATTTATTAAGTGCTACAATGTGTCCCTCAACCACTTCGCAGCTCTTACACACACACCCTTTTTCTTTCATGCACAAGTTGTATTACTTAGGTAATATACTCACCATGTTCTTTTCCTAAAATCGTGGTTGAGTACAGCTCTTTCGTTTACCTAAAATCATGGAAGGTCCTTTATCACGACTCATAAATTTCGTTGCTTACGAAAAAATTCTTCCTCGAAGCCATGCACATTGGCTTTTAAGAGCAAGTCCTCGACTCGTGCTAAGGCCATTGGATTTACCAACAAGGTGTGTTTGCCGTCATTGTCGCAGTCGATACTTTGCACAAAAGAGTTTCTTTTTTTTTTTAATAAAGGAAGTTCGGCATTAGCCTACTCTCCGGACTCGAATTAATTAAAGAAAAGTACAATAGAAGCGAACTAGTGCCCATAGGACCCCCCAAATCCCACAAAGCAGGGGAAGCTTTTACAGAGTTTAGATGGCATTACAAAGAAGGTTATTCCAAGGTCCACAAAACCTTGGTGAAAGCTTAATACACTTCCATATGGAAAGTGAAGTAGATCTAGCTAGCACTTGAAGAAAAACTCCATCTCCTTCATCAAAGACCCTAGGAGATCTCTTCCTATCGTCATATTCTTTTGCCCTATCAGCTGCTTGCTCCATCTTGGCTTTAACTATTTCTAGATTTGCTTGGAGATTCTCTAAGAAATCCGAAGCACTATGACATTTCTTTGGCATTCCTATGGTACTAGGAGTAGTGAGATTCATGCCATAATTCATCTCAAAAGGAGACATTCCTATCACTTTATGAAGTCTATTGTTATAGGCAAACTCTAGTAGTCGCAAGTAACAATCTATCTCTCTCTCATACACATATGCTCTTAACATGTTCTCTAGAATATGGTTGACTCTCGTAGTTTGACCATTTGTCAACGGATGATCACCACTACTCATTTTCAATGACACTCTCAGTTTGTCAAATACAAACTTCTAGAAGTGTCCTGTGAATCTAACATCCCTATCTAAAACTATGGATGTTGGTAACCCATGAAATCTAAAGACATGCTGGATAAACAGCTTCGCTACCTATGGAGATTCTAACATCTCCTACGTGGGTATAAAATGAGCCATCTTGCTCAATCTATCTACCAAAATTAGGATAATATCCCACTTCAGTAACCCCACTATGAAGTCCATGGATATACTATCCGAGGTATGCTCTAGAATCTGTGGAGGATGTAAAAGACCTAGTGTTTTGTTGACTTGACACATAAAGCATTGTTGAACATATGTGCAAACATCTCTGGCTACTTCAAGCCACCAAAATGTTCTTCTAACAAGACGAATTATCTTGTCAACACTAAGATGCCCTGTGCAAGGAACATCATGGTTATCATGCATGAATTTTCTTCTCAAATACCACGAATCTGGTATGCAAACCTTTTCTTTCCAGTTAACTATTCCATTCTTCTTTGAGAAATCGGAATACGGACTTGATTTGTTTGCATTACTAGCGGAAGCAACAACTAGAACTGTTTTGGCTCATATGGTAGAGTCATCACTGATGGCATGATATGTAACAAATGTGGATCTTCCACCTATGCTTCCTTTATAGCTTGAAGCAATGAGCTTGCTAGAACTGTAAAGCTCATTTGATACACTATCCGCAGTAGCTATTATATTCTCTTTGCCTCTTCTATACATGATTTCCATGTGAAACTCTTCATGAGCTCAACCCAACAAGCGTGTCTACCTTGAAGATATGGATGACTACAAAAGTACTTGAATGTATGGTGATCTATACCTTAAGGTATGCACCATAAAGATAGTATCTCCAGGCTTTAAGAGCATGCATGATTGCATATAACTTTTGTTCATGCACTAGCGAATTGCGTCGTTCACTACTCGACTTTTTACTTTCAAAAGTTGTTGGCTTGCCATCTTTGCTCAAAAATTGCCCCTATGGCTATGTCCCTAGCATCTGTCTCCAACTCAAACGGTTTCTACGGATCTACAACTTTGAGTATAGGAGCTTTTGAAATAAGTTGTTTCAGAGTATCAAAAATTTCTTGTTGCTCTTGATTCCATGCAAATGATATTTTGCCTTGAAGCAAGTTCATCATAGACACTGTTGTCGACAAATAATAAGAGATGAACTTTCGACAGAAAACAAAAGGTTCTAGACATGACCATAACTACCTCTTATCTTGAGGAGTAGGCCAAGCTAAAATAACTGAGACCTTCTTGGGATCCATCTGAACCCCATCGACTGATAGCCATGCCCTAAACACTTTGTCTCTAGAAGGAATAATTGTGTCTTTTCTAGATTTACAAACAACTAGTTATCTTTTAATTTATTTTTAATACTAATCTTGAATGACTTTCATGCTCATGTACAAACCTACTATATATTAACAAGTTGTCAACAAAATCCACAACATACTTTCCAATGAATGGTCATAAAATATCATTCATTAACATCATGAAAGTAGGAGGTGCATTAGTCAAACCAAATGGCATAACTAAATGCTCATAATGCCCAAAACGGGTCCTAAAAGCTATTTTATATACATGTTGATCTTTTACTCTAATCTAATGATAGCCTCTTTTCAAATCTATTTTGACATATGCTTCCACCTAGAGCATCTAAAAGATCATCTATCCTAGGCATGTGATATCTAACTTGATGATAATCTTATTGAGTGTGCTCTGTAGTCAATGCACATCCTATAATATCCATCTTTCTTCTTCACGAGAAGAACTGGTGCTGCAAAAGGCAAATAGCTAGGTTTGATCAGCCCTTTGTGCAAGTACTTGTCCAAGACCTTGTAGACTTCATTCTCCTCCTACAAGCTCATTTGAAATGGTGGTCGAGCAGTAGGACTCACTCCTGGTACCAATTTGATTCTATGCTCAATGTTCCTACAAGGAGATATACCTAAAGGTATAAAAATTGCTTTTGGAATTTTGATCTTACTTTATCTGAAAGTACTTGAGCATTCCAATTAGAGTTTCCATGACTAAATGAATCCATTACTACACATGATGAATACACAAAATAAAGAAAATAAATATACTTACAATTGATCTTGAGCAACTTGGTGGGAGTCATCAAACATCAATCATGTCTCTTGGAGATCTGGCTCTCCATGGATCAGTAGTCACCTCCCCCATGCTCAAATTGATAAACATGTGACACAAAGTCTATGATTGCTCATTTCCTAGAATGCCACTTTTTACTTAAGACTGCATCAAAACATGCCAGTTGTGTTATCTCAAAATCCAATCTATCCTCATAGTACTGGATCTGAATGGGTAAACCTACCATTCATTGGTCCCATGTCTCAGCTCCCTTCGAGTCAACTAACTCTATTGTGTAGGAATACTTTGATTGCATAGTCTTTAACTCTAGCCTCTTGACGAGTTAAGAGCTAATAACATTATGCATAGACCCAGTTTCAAAAGAGTACCTTGACAGGCTATCCTCCCATGACTCCTTACATGACAATGAGCTCTGTGTCTAGGAACTAGTATCCTTTCAGTGCCACTGGCAAAAGCACAGTGTTTAGCACAGTAGGAACGTTCTTCATGTCCATCATGGCCACTATGGGAGATGATGTATGCGATGGGGAATCATCAAAATCCTCATCTCCATCACTCCCTGCCTATGTAGGATTGATACCTATGGTGGCTGCTATTTTCTTCTTCTTACGACAGCCCTTGAAAAGGTGTTGTTTTAGACATCCATGGTGCAATCTTTCCTTCATTGCCTTCTCTTTCTATTGAAGGGTAAGGATAGACTTATTGCATACCCTCCCAGCTAGAGTAGACACTTTCCTTTTTCCTCATGAAAATATCTTGATCATGTGCACCTATGTAGCCTCCTTTTGAGGTTGTGCACTGATTGAGCTAGGAGTGGATGTGGAAAAGGGTTGACCCATCTTCTTCCATGAGGATCCCTGACCCTTGGAACCTATGCCGTTATGGCCATCCTCATAAACTAGAGCCATCTCCATGGCCTGTGCCAAGGAATGAAACCTCTCATTCCTCACTAAAGGTCAGATAGTTTTTCTGAGTCCCAAGACAAACTTGTGGACCTTGAGAAACTTTGGGGGGTCACACCTCCATCTCCTTTTGCTTCAAGAAGCGGCTCTCCCACTCCACACAACAGCCGCGGCCCTTCTTAGAAGCAATGAAGATGACGATGATGTGTCCCAATTCCCGAGGCAGCTAATTAATTCTTCACACAAAAAAGTGGCTCTTCTCTTCCCACAATAGGCTCTAAATGATATGATAGACTTGCTTGATTCTCTCTTGAAAATGAGAAACTAAAGACTTGTGAACGATGTGTGCGCCACACTTCTCCCATCCGATATATCCTCTTGCATCCAAGATAGTAATGCTTTGGAATGGTCTAGTGCCACCATCTCCCCATCATGCAACACTCATCCCCACTACCATTGAATACCGTAAGATATCCCCCGAGCTTGGGAACTTGGCTATGGCTTGCCCTTGTCTCATAGACACATGGAGTGGTATTTGTAGACCAATGTGTCTGACACTTACTTGTACAATATCATAGGTTCCTAAAATGATTAAAAAACAAGCTCGCTCCTACAATTTTAGTGTGATCTTGCCATGTTTCTATGGGTGGCTCATTAAAGTCGCAAGGCAGTCCACAAGGGTAATACGGATAGGTAGAGCAACATGAATAGCTTTGATCGCAAGGCTATATCATATGGTCGCAAGGCTATAACATGAATAGCTTTGATCGCAAGGTCATATGGGTAATAGGGGTCTGTATCTGTTATTTAGAGGTCTTTAATAGATATTGTACAAATTTCACTTTATAAGAGGTCCCTGTCCACTAAAAGCATCAAGGTACATTGTAATTAGTACGGCAAGATAGAAGTTACTCAATTACGAAGTAAAGAAAGTTAGAAAAGGCATCACTGATTGCGTCAAAAATATTTTTCAACAAATGCAATAGAAATGTAGGAGATTTTCTCTTGACACACAAAAAGCCTTTTAGTATTCTCTCTGTTGCCCATATCATTGCATCAAGAATAAAATTTGACAAATGCAAGAAAAAATGACGAGATTTTCTCTCCACACACACAACCAAAAGTCAATTTTAAATAAAAAATTCCTCCATTACAAGAATTTTCTTATTATCGAAAGAAAAAATCAAAGTAAAAAGTTTGAATTCCAAAAGAAATAAATGCCTAAATGCACAGAGAAGTGTACACAAACTAGAATACACAAAGAAGTTTACACAAACTAGAATACATAGGGAAGTGTACACAAACTAGAAGCTTCATACTTTTTACAAGAGATCCAAAGGGTGGGTGGATCCAAACCCCTATTGTACACTTTATTTATAATTCTCACACCAAGGATATACACAAATGGTATGCATGTGCACCACCATTGCTACAAGATGAGCACAATCCCACTCGACTTTAAACATAAAGCACATGAAGGAGAATGCACCATTCCGAATGAGAGGGCCCCATGAGAAGGCGTACTTTATAGCGGTCCCAGGTGAGACATCTGCTTTGCAAAGTGTTCCATTCTTCATATGAAATGTTGACACTAGGGTCAATATCCTCAAAGTTGATCCACCGGTTCGTGTCTTTTTTCCAGAGATGTTTCCATTTTTTGATGCCTTTGTTCCATAGCTTCCTGGCATTTTGAATGTTCCAAGATTCCACGCTCTGGATGCCATGGATCGGAAACCAGATAGAGTCGTTTTGTCTGATACCGGCCGCCCACTTCGAGCTTTCACTTATTCTTGTGTAGCTTTTGACTTTATTCCAACTCTTCCATATGGAGCATACACGATTCGAACCTTTCGGGAAGACGAGGATCGGGGAAAACAACAAGGTCAAGATGTCAAGATTCTTCCAATTTGGGAATCCCATGAGAGCCAACTCATTTTTGTTTCTGAAGATCAACTTGGCCCACGAGGCCTCCCATTGCACCAAGCCTTAATCATCCATTTTGCCACAAATTGTGGTCACCCGTCCAAACGAAGTTTCTACATATACTCTCCAGTTTGGACAGATCTTGCTCTTTTGGTCTTCAACAAGAAAGGAAGTAAATGGTCGATGATATGAGGAACGTGTTGATAACCATAGCATGACCAGCGAGATTGATTTGCATACCTCTCCAATAGTTTAGCTTGTTTTCGAGTCTAGCCAGATTTGATAGCCATGATCAATGAGAACGTCGGGCTGGACCGTACAATAGCTCTGAAGGCGGTTTTCTTGTTTTGGTTTCTTTCTACATCATCAATCACCGAAAGCGATTTAATAGGTGTGATGTATAAGTTTCTTTTTTTGTTTTGGTTTTTCCCTACATCATCAATCACCGAACGCGATTTAATAGGTGTGATGTATATTGTTTTTCCTTTTTTACGAATCGTGCACGCCATCTTCCTTGAACGATGCAACAAGAAATAGTGGATCGCGATTTCTTTTTGGAATTCACATATTTTACTCTTTTTTTTTATAATTTTGATTTTAAGCGTTTTATTTCTTTTAACTTCTCTTTACTTGCTTCCACACTCATAGGGTAGGTGGTTTGGTGAACTTGTGGATCATGGGATAATGTACATGTATGAGACAATAAAATGACTCACTACAACATATCGGGGGTATACCGAGGTTTCTACCGAGGAAAATGAACGGGCGCAATTTTGCCTCGACGCCGGTGTAAGGGTCGGTGTAGGCGTCGGAACCAGAGCGCCGGTATAAGCCTCGGTATGAGCGTCGATATAAGCTTCGGTATATGCGACAGTATATGCGTCGGTATACGCGACGGTATGCCCCTGGGCAGAATAGTCGGTATAAGCATCAGTATCTGCCTGGGGATACTGACGCTTATACCCTCACCTATACCGACGACCATATCTACAAAATCTTTTTTGGCACAGTATGTTGTCTCTTGCTACAGCAACATTCCCATGCTGCTGTGTAGCAAAAGACAATACACTCTGCCCAAGAAAAACCGGAGAACATGTGACATGTATGATAGGCAACAGAAACATGATTTGTTAAAGCAAAACATACTGTCAAATACAAAAGACATGGGAGAAATCAATCATGAACCATGTACAAAGAAATGAGACACATTGACATAATATTTATAAACAACAATCAGAACATATGTATATGTGTGTATGCCTATGTATATACATGTGTATGTGTATATGTATTATGTGTGTATATTTGTATATGTGTAAATATTTGTATGAATTTTTAAAAACCCTAGAACCCTAATCCTAATGACATAGACCTAAAACATGTGTATGTGTGTATTTTTGTGTATATATATGTGTATGTGAATATATATATATATATATATATATATATATATATATATATATATATATATATATATATATATATATATATATATATATATATATATATATATATATATATATGTGTGTGTGTGTGTGTGTGTATGTGTGTGTGTGTATATATATATATATATATATATATATATATATATATATATATATATATATATATATATATATATATATGTATATATATATATATATATTTATATATATATATATATATATATATATATATATATATATATATATATATGTATGTGTGTGTGTGTGTATGCATATGTGTATCTATGTAAAAACCCTAAAACCCTAATCCTGAAGACCTAGACCTAAAACATGTATATGTGTATGCATGTGTGTATATAAGTAAAAGCCAAAAACCCTAATCTTAAAACCCTAACCCTAAAACATGAATATGCGTGTATGTATATGTCACATGTGTGTATGTATGTATGCATGTGTGTATATATCTATGTGTGTGTGTGTATGTATGTATGTATGTATGTATGTATGTATGTATGTATGTATGTGTGTGTGTGTCTTTGTGTGTGTGTGTATGTGTATGTGTGTGTGTATGTGTATATGTATTATGTGTTTATATGTGTATATGTGTGTATGCATGTGTGTATATATGTAAAAGCACAAAACCCTAATCCTAAAACCCTAACCCTAAAACATGCATATGTGTGTATGTATATTTGATGTGTGTGTATGTGTATGTATGTATGCATGTGTATATGTGTGTGTGTGTGTATGTATTATGTGTGTATATGTGTAAACATCAAAAACCCTAATCCTAAAACATGTATGTGTGTGTGTGTGTATGTATGCATATGCATATGCATATGTGTATGAAATATGTATGCATGTGTGTGTATGTATCTCTATGTCTCTCTCTTTCTATCTATCTATATCTCTCTCTTTATCTCTCTCTCTCTCTCTTTCATCTCTCTCTCCCTCTCTCCCTCTCTCTATTATTATCTCTCTCTTTCATCTCTCTCTCTCTCTCATTCTCTCTCTTTCATCTCTCTCTCTCTCTCCCTCTCTCTCTCTCATTCTCTCTCTCTTTCATCTCTCTCTCTCTCATCTCTCTCTCTCTCTATCTATAAAAAAGAACAAAACAATCACTTACATCGATGTAATTCTTTTTATCGCTCTCTTCAAAGCCCAATCGATGTCGTCTCTTGTAGAATTCCAAAGAATCGATGCCAAAAAGCTCCTGCAAAACAAAAGAAAAAAGAAATTAAAAAATAAAAGACATAGAGAAAGAGAGACAGTGAGAGAGAGAGAGAGATGTGTGTGTAGGGGGAGAGAGAGAGAGAGAGAGAGAAAGAGAACCCTAACCCTAAAACATGTATATGTGTGTATGTGTGTATGTATATGTGGTGTGTGTCTATGTGTATGTTCATGTATGCATGTGTGTATGCACATATGTGCGTGTATACATATGTGAGTGTGTATTTATATGTGTGTGTGTGTGTATGTAGTATGCATGTGTGTATGTATGTATGTGTGTGTACTATCTCTCTCTTTCTTTCATCAGATAGTTTTTCTGAGTCCCAAGACAAACTTGTGGACCTTGAGAAACTTTGGGGGGTCACACCTCCATCTCCTTTTGCTTCAAGAAGCGGCTCTCCCACTCCACACAACAGCCGCGGCCCTTCTTAGAAGCAATGAAGATGACGATGATGTTTCCCAATTCCCGAGGCAGCTAATTAATTCTTCACACAAAAAAGTGGCTCTTCTCTTCCCCCAATAGGCTCTAAATGATATGATAGACTTGCTTGATTCTCTCTTGAAAATGAGAAACTAAAGACTTGTGAACGATGTGTGCGCCACACTTCTCCCATCCGATATATCCTCTTGCATCCAAGATAGTAATGCTTTGGAATGGTCTAGTGCCACCATCTCCCCATCATGCAACACTCATCCCCACTACCATTGAATACCGTAGGATATCCCCCGAGCTTGGGAACTTGGCTATGGCTGGCCCTTGTCTCATAGACACATGGAGTGGTATTTGTAGACCAATGTGTCTGACACTTACTTGTACAATATCATAGGTTCCTAAAATGATTAAAAAACAAGCTCGCTCCTACAATTTTAGTGTGATCTTGCCATGTTTCTATGGGTGGCTCATTAAAGTCGCAAGGCAGTCCACAAGGGTAATACGGATAGGTAGAGCAACATGAATAGCTTTGATCGCAAGGCTATATCATATGGTCGCAAGGCTATAACATGAATAGCTTTGATCGCAAGGTCATATGGGTAATAGGGGTCTGTATCTGTTATTTAGAGTTCTTTAATAAATATTGTACAAATTTCACTTCATAAGAGGTCCCTGTCCACTAAAAGCATCAAGGTACATTGTAATTAGTACGGCAAGATAGAAGTTACTCAATTACGAAGTAAAGAAAGTTAGAAAAGGCATCACTCATTGCGTCAAAAATATTTTTTAACAAATGCAATAGAAATGTAGGAGATTTTCTCTTGACACACAAAAAGCCTTTTAGTATTCTCTCTGTTGCCCATATCATTGCATCAAGAATAGAATTTAACAAATGCAAGAAAAAATGACGAGATTTTCTCTCCACACACACAACCAAAAGTCAATTTTAAATAAAAAATTCCTCCATTACAAGAATTTTCTTATTATCGAAAGAAAAAATCAAAGTAAAAAGTTTGAATTCCAAAAGAAATAAATGCCTAAATGCACAGAGAAGTGTACACAAACTAGAATACACAAAGAAGTTTACACAAACTAGAATACATAGGGAAGTGTACACAAACTAGAAGCTTCATACTTTTTACAAGAGATCCAAAGGGTGGGTGGATCCAAACCCCTATTGTACACTTTATTTATAATTCTCACACCAAGGATATACACAAATGGTATGCATGTGCACCACCATTGCTACAAGATGAGCACAATCCCACTCGACTTTAAACATAAAGCTTCAAGCCTTGAGGTGCTACAGAGTAATCACATGAAGGAGAATGCACCATTCCCAATGAGAGGGCCCTCGTTGGGAGTGAATCACGAATTGATCTACATGATGGACAAGAATTGATCTGCATTATGGACAAGAATTGATCTACATGATGAACAGTGAAGGGACAAGAATTAATCTACATTATGGACAGTTAAGGCAACCATTTTTAATGATGGCAATTAATGATGTGGCAAACATTTGATGATTAATTATGGAAATTCATTCAATGCAAGGACCGATAAGGAAGCATTATGCATCCGGGTCATCCTACCCTTGCTTTGTGGGATATAGGGGATCCCAAGGGAATTAAAGAAATTCTCTATATAATAGTTCTTTGATTATTTGAAGTATGGGAGATTAGGCCTCGATAGAATTTCCTTTGAAAAAAAAAGTTTCTCTAGGTAAGGTTCCCCATGGATGACTAACCAATGCACAACAGTGAGACATCAAAATCTTTTCAACAATGAGACATCAAACCCTCCAATTATGATGTTTAAACACGAAGCTTGAAATATATTTGAGTCTCTTGTTATGATGAAAAGAATCATTGAATGACCAATTTCAATTAACTTTATCTTAATCATATTATTCAGATTATTTGGAACATGTCATTTTTTAAAAGAATGTAAGAGATCATCGGGCTTTTTACTTATTCTATCCTTATAATTATTGTAAAAACATCAACATACATTGAATTAAAATTCCAAATAGTCAAAACTGAATTTTAGCATCGGAAATTTATTTTCATTCAAATTTAGTGTTGGTAATGGTTTCACCATTAACGTATTGATTCTAGAATCATGCATTGATTCTACATGAATTAGAAACTTGAGATTATGTAGGCATAATTTTAGGCAATATGATTCTCCAAAGTACACCCTAATATTAGTAAGCCCTAACTACCAAAAAGATGCAGTCGAGAGTGGAGCTTTTAGTTGTTTTGAATGACCGCATGGATGGTAAAGTAGCATCCATTAATAGAAAAAAGTTAGGATGACTTTTGGATATGCTAGTTTTTTGAATTGGAATAGAGATAACGTAGAGATGATGACGTTGAGTTATTTTGACCAGGAGTGTAAAATATCACGAAACAAACAAGGACTTCAGCTTCTTTGCACAGAACGATCTCTAAGCCCAAATAAAAGCTTAAATAAGTAAATAAATATACCATGAAAATGTTCTACCAAAAATACGAATGTGATAAGCATAAATCGATAAAAGATATACAAACAGTTAGGAAAATGGATAATTTTCAAACTACATGCATGTATCTATATGTATCTATGTATCTACGTATGTATGTATGTATATGTGTATGCATGTATGTTTGTATGCATGCATGTATGTATGCATGCATCTATCTATGTGTGTACGTATGTATGTATGTATGTATGTGTGTATGCACGTATGTATGTATGTATGTATGCATGTATGCAGTCATGCATGCATGTATGTATTTATCTATGGGTATACAACTATTTCTCATACAAAAAAAAAAACATTGTGAGGCCAATCTTTTCTTTTTCAAATAGGAAGTTTGGAAATAGCCTACTCTCCCAAACTTTAATTAAGAGATAGAAGATCGTACAGCTGAATGGGCCTAGCATCCTTGGGACCCTCGAATCCCACAAAGCAATGGTTGCTTAAAAATTGCTAGAAAGCATTATAAAGAAGGTTGATAACCCTTTTGCCCCCTCATGGGAGCCCACTTGCTTTTAATCTTGTTTCTCTCGAGGAAAAACACTTTGTGATGCCTAAACGATGGGGGTTTCTTACATTTGGAAATTCTTTTTCCTAAAAGGAAAAGAGACTTTTTGATCGACCATTCTTTAGGTGGGTTACCAGAGTTTGTGGCACACCTCTCTTTCCATATCTTCCAAAGGGTCTCTCCTCTTATAGCATTCCATAGTTGATTTGTCCTTGCATCAACATGATTTTCTCCAGGGCATGCCAGACCAACATTGACTTGGGGCAAGAAAAGAAGAGGTGTCCCAAGTCCTCATTGCCATGAAGGCATCATTTATGCCATGGAGGGGATCATCAAATTTTTTTAGCTTGTACATTGGTCAAAATTTGCTTGTGGAGGATTTGCCACATCATAACCAATTTTTTAACCTCGATGAGGGGATGCCAAAGGGATTGGAACTTGAGACTCCATCTAAAACTCAACCAATCTAGACACCATCACCTATTTAGTGTGACATAAAGGTCCAAATTCCTCTTGAATCTCAGAATTTTGTCAAGATTGTTGTCGTTACTCTATCTAAGACCCTCAAGGTGAGGGGAGTCATGTCCAATAAGGAGAAGAGTCCTTGAGCACTCCCATACATTAAATCTTCTCTACGACAAGCACCATTCTTCATCATCCACTCTCCTAGCAGAGTCAATGTCCTCAAATCTAATCCATTGGCATGTTTCTTGTTTGTGGAGGTTCCAAAGCTCAACACCTCTGATGCCCTTGATAGGGAACCAAGTTGAGTCATTTTTTCTAATACTAGCAGCCCATTTTCAATCTTCATTGATCTTTACAAATTGTTTCACCTTGTTCCAACTCTTCCATAGGGAGCAAACTAAGGTGGAGCATGTGGGAGTCACTTGATAGGGGAAGAATAAAAGAGTGAGAAGATCAAGAACCTTCAACCTTGGAAGGCCCACAAGCCTAAGAGTTCTCTTCTTTCTAAAATCAGTTTGGCCCAAGAGGTATCACTCTTGCTCCATGCTTTAATCAACGATTTGGCTGCAAGCTTATTGGCCATCGCTTCAATGTCTAGAATGCCCAAACCACCTTTATCTTTTTGGCTTATGCAAGTAGCCCATTTAATTTTGGGGACACCCCTTCTGTTAAGATCTCCCATCTAGAGAAAGTTCTTGCAAATTCTTTTCAATTTGATAATCTTTTGGTCCTTCTATCTCCAGCAAGAGAGAAACTAAATAATAGAAGAAAGAATGAACATGGTAACCACCATATCTTGCCTTACTAGGTTGATCTATATACCTTTCCAATATGTCAACTTGATATCTAGCTTTGATAGCATCGAGTTCCATTGTTGACCCATGGAAATGTCAAATCCCATTGAAATACCTAGCAGTTGGAAGATTTGTCCCTTGGGGATCATTCGACAGCCATGATCAACCAAAATTTGAGGTGGATGCCCAATGACAACCCTAAAAAACATTTTAGAGTGGTTTATTTTGGACATCGATGCCTTAGAAAATGTATTTAGGCTACACTAAAAGGTATCAATGCTAGTCGGATCATTATGCACATAAGCATTCATGTCATCTTCAAAGAGTTTCATGATCATATAGTCTTGATTGAGGGGAACAAAGATGTATTGAATAAGACCTAAAGAAAATTGATCATTCACAAGATAGATGATTTGGTTAGCAACAATCCCAAAGAAAAGAGGGGCTAAGGGGCAACCTTTCTTGATAGAACGATTTAATCGAATAGCTTGAGAAAGCTCGACATTGATGTTTATTGAGCTGATGCATTTCAGAGATTGGGGAATGAAGTCCCACTCAAGTCTGTCATAAGCTTTGTCGAAGTCAATCTTAACGAAGAGGAAATCTTGAGTGGAGTCTTCAGGAAAAACCAAACCTTTCCAAACATCAATGATAGCCTCAAGGATGGACCTCCCCTTCATGAACCCATTTTTATCCTCAAAAATCCAATATTGTAAGTGATCGGCAATTCGATTGGCAATAACTTTAGCGAGGATCTTGTAACTTTTTTGTAACATCGTAATTGGATCCCAAATTTCAATCCTATATTTGCCTTTTTTTGTGAATGATCTTGATTATTCCTTTATTGAGTCATTTTGATAGAGCACCAAAAGAAACAAACTCTTATCATAGGAGACGTAATGGAGTGGTCACCACATGCTTGAAGGTTTTGAAAAACTCATTGGTGAGGCCATCTAACCCCAGTCTTTTGCCATTAGGAAGCGAATCAATAACTTCAAGAATGTCATCATCCCAAATGGGATCGAGAAGGCATTTCATATTTTGCGGTATTCTTTTGGTTCTAACTCTAGACATGGAAGCCATGCAATCATGCCTATGTGGAGAAAGAGGCATGGAAACCCCCAAATTAAACTAGGTAAAGTGATTGACAACTAATGTACTATTTTCTTCATTCATCTTGCATTCAGTCTCATTGATGTCCATCACGAAAGGGATCGCTTCCTTGGATTGCTTCTTCTTGAGGAGGCCACACATTTCTTTACTGGGTTTGTCTCCCTTTTCCACCCGCCAATCTTTAAGGTATACTTGTAGATTCTTTCTTTGAATTTCTTCTTCATATCTCAGCATGCCTCTGATTTTCTAGAGCCCTACCTAGGATATAGAGTGGCCTTTGTTAACTTCTTTCTCAAGATGCCTAAGCCTTCGATAAAGATTTTCCCTTCTAGTACAATGGATGTTTTGAAGATTTTTCTAAGTCCTTACCGAGATGTGTCATGTCTTAATGACTACCATCCTCTAGCACTAGGTCAGTGATGAGGAGATGTCAAAGGCCTAGTTTCAGGTAGTAGTAATATCTTGCTCGAATGAAGGGAAAGAGAAGGTTATGGATTAGATGTTTCTCAAAATAATGCATGATTATAAAAGAATCATAAATATGTGAATGCATTTGAGGACTTTGTTGTGTTTAAAAACTTCTAACCATTAGATTCGGTAACTAGCCGTGATGGAGACATACCTTGCCAAGTTTTTGAGATGAAAATTTTCTCCTATCTTTGAAGGAAAAAACTAGAGATTATACCTGTATAGATTTAATGAAAAGAAACTCTTTGAGCGAAACTCGTTCAAACCATTTATACATCATAAGATTAAACTATTTGCGTCCTATCTTAAAAACAATAATCATTGAAAAAGGTTTAGTATAGCCTGAGTAATCTAGTATAACAGAGTATCAAAATATGTTCGAAACTTGGAATAATGAAGTCCCCGAAACTATGTGACTTGATAACTGACTTCCTATAAATGAAAAATATCTTGAAACCGACTTACAATAGATACTAAAATTAAAAAAGATAATAGACAGACTTCAAGTTAAATCACTCAAAAAGACCTCATACATACATGCTGAGGTATAACAACACCAATAGAGGTATATCACTAGCTAGAATTTCAGTTCAAGGGAGATCGCCGACAAAGAATATGTTTACGAAATGTGTGTGTGTGTGTGTGTATATATATATATATATATATATATATATATATATATATATATATATATATATATATATATATATATATATATAATGTAAGCTTCATAAAGGAATAAAAATAACCTAGTTTGGATGCCTAAAATAAGATAATTACTCTTTCTATTGAGAGTTTATCAACACAAGAAACGTGCTCTTCTAAAAAGGACACCACTACTTTGATCCTAACTTCTAAACAATTTTTCTCTAAGTTTATACATGTGTGAACCAAACCTTGTTTCTACTCAAGAATAAAATATCTATGCCTAAGAAGAAAGAATAGAATTTTTATTTCCATTTCAAGCTTTAAAACTAAAGCTTCAAGTCAAAATTAAACTTTGATTTGTTATCATGCTTATTTTTAGCCAAATCTACATCATTGTATGTTTTGAGATTCATAAATTCATGATATTTATAGTACAATCCCTCATTTAGAGTATCCTTCAAGTATTTCAAAACCCTATTAGTTGCTTGAATATGTACATGTAAAGGTTTGAACTAAGACAATATTCTTACAATGTATGTATTATTTCACCGAGTTATGGTTTTACATATGATCAAGATCTTTACATAAGTGGATCTTCTCAAGATTCACCACCTTGAGTATTGTATTTCACATTAGGTTCAATTGTGTTATTCATACTTTTGATTTTTTCATGTCATATTTCTTTAACAAATTGGAAATATATCTCCTTTGTAGAAGAGGTATACCATTTTTTCTTCTTCATTACTTTGATTCTAAGGATGTAAGTCTATTATCCTAAATTTGAAATATGGAATTCAGATCTAACCTTTCCTTTGATCCTATCTATTAAACCTTCATCATTTTCGGAACTGCTGGAAATTTCCAACCAGATATGGTTGAACATTTGCCTCAAAATATGGCTGAAAATGAGCATGAAATTCAGCCATACATGGTTGATGGTGTACTACATAATGAATGCATGTCTATTAAGAGTGCATCAAGTATGCCGAAGTAGTTGAAACAGACTTTGCAAGATAGCAGATTGAGTGCAGCTTTACTTGGTAGAACAAGATCAAGCTCTTGCCATGCATCACGTAATTTTGTGGATTATTCTCTTATTGCAAAATTATGTAATGAAGAGCCACATACTCTTGAAGATGCATGTGATAATCCACATAGGATGAGTGCTATGCAATTAGAAATGGATTCCATACATAGGAATGGTACTTGAGAGTTTGCCCAAGGAAATAATGCCATTGGTACAAAGTGTGTTTACAATATTAAGAGAAAAGTCATATGGTAGCATTGATCGCTACAAAGCTTGATTGGTTACCAAAGGATATGTGCAACAATATGTCATTGACTATAAAGAAACTTTTGCACCTACTTCATGCATGACTACCATTCGTACCATGGTTGCATTGGTTGTTCAACGACTGGAAAGTACATCAATTGGAATATGCTTTGTCACTTGCATAAAGCATTGTATGGTCTCAAGCAAGCTCCATGTGCATGGTATGAGAAAGTCCATAAGCACTTAATTGCTCTTGGCTTCACATGTAGTCGAATTCAAAGCACACTCTATGTATGTAAAGATGGGGTTGATCTTACTGTGCTTGCTCTTTATGTTGATGACATACTCTTGGTTGGGTCATGTGATGCAAAACTTGACATCCTTATGGCTGATTTGCAACATACTTTTCATTTCACTTATCTTGTTCTTTTGAGCTACTATCTTGGCATCCAGTTTTTATCCATTGAGGGGGGAATTGTTATGCATCAAGCAAAGTATGTTGAAAAACTACTTCAGTGTTTTTACTTTGAGGATTACAAGATAGTTTCTACACCAATTGAGGCATGATTTAGGTTCTCAATTAAGGATTCTAGTTATGCATTTGAAACTTCTCTTTATTAGCAAATTGTGGAATGTCTTATATATGCATGCAATACAAGGTGGAATATACATTATGCAATTTCTTATTTGAGTCGATTCATGCATAGCCCTGACACTAAGCATTGGCAAGCAGTGAATCATGTGTTTAGATATCTCAAAGGCACTTTGAGTTTAGGTCTCTTTTATTTCATAGATATTATACCATGCTTGCATGCTTTTCTAGATAATGATTAGGCTAGTTGTTATGATACTCATGTGGCCACTAGTAGTACTTGTTTTTTCCTTGGAGACTCATGCATATCTTAGTTGAGGTAAAAGCAACCTACAAAGGTGACACTGAGTTTTGAAGCAGAGTACAAGGAAAATTTCACAGCAACGATTGAGTGTATATGCAAGATGCAACATATCCTTTCGTGCTTCTATTTGTGAGTTTACAAACCCAACCATCTCAATACTTGGAATTAATTCAATCACCATTTCTGCAATCTATTTCTTGCACACACAAGGTCCACCAAGGCTTGTTCCTTTCTTCAAGGCCTCCATAAGAGCAACATTTACCTTGTTGTCTGCTTACCCAATTATAGCTGGAACTGAGGTTCCAACATAATTAGCATAATCATAATGATCAAAATTTGAAGTGTTGTAGCCTTTAATCTATCAAACACAATGGGCTAACCTTCTATTCATTAGAAAGCTTTAATTGGTGTGTTCACACCTAGTCTCTCACATGTTTCCCCTTCTTTTTTCACCTACATTTTCTTCTATCATTTTTCTTTTCTCTCTCTCTCTTCATTGTCTTTCTTCATCATTTAAATCCGACTTCTCAACCTTAGATCGTCAATTCACCTCTTTGTCAAGATAGTTGACCATGTTTGACACAAAGCTATTATGCCATCAACCTGCATAAATTGAATGCCCAAATAATGATGCAAATGCCCCAAATCATGCACCTCAAATGAGGCATGTAAATCAGCCTTAAAATTACCAATATGCTTCTCATGAGAACTAGTAAGAAGCATGTTATCAAGATACACAACAATGATCAAAATCACATCATTAGCACACTTCACATATAAGGTGCTTTCAGTTGGATTATTCTCAAAACCATGTGCAATCAGATAGGCATGTATCTTTTCATACCAAGCATGTGGTGCTTGCTTTAAACCATATAATGCCGCCTTTAACCTGCACACCTTGTTTTCATGTCCTTTTTGCACAAAGTCACGAGCCTGAAAAACAGACACTTCTTCATGCAAGTCACCATTCAAAAATGTTGTTTTAATGTCCAACTGATGTACATTCCAACCATGATGAGCTGCAAGTGCACAGATGCTACGAGCAATAGTAATTCGGCAAGTAGGATCAAAGGTCTTATCAAAATCAATGCCTCTTTCCTGAGCATAACCCTTTGCAACAAGCCTAGCCGTATACCTGTCAACTATTCCATTAAGTTTACACTTCAGCTTGTATACCCACTTAGTGCCAATGGCCTTCTTGCTAGGAGGCAAGTCACATGAAGAATAGGTGCTAGAATTTAGAAATTTCCTCATTCATCAACTGCGTTGGCTAAAAGGACCCCTATGAGTTATGGTGGAGTCTATCCTCCTAGGCTTTGATATTCGATTACTTTTCCTAATGTCTCTTGCAATGGAATGTCAAGAAAAAATTGAGTTTTCACATATTCAAAAAAAGAATTAATTCCTTCAAGTATCATTCACACAATCGACTTACATAGTGCTCTTTCATATTACAAAATATCAAGACGAATGAACTCAATTTATTGCGTTCAGATCGATGTAACAGGTTTAAAGCATTGTGGCTGAACTTTCAGGATTCTTTTGTGCAAATGAGTTTCGAATCCTCCATGATGAAAGGTTCCTGTTATATTTACCCATTTGCAAAAGAGAAATCCCAACGAACAATTTGGTCTGCCTTTCAGTTTCAAAGCTGGAGATAGAAGTGCTCCTAAATATCAAACGTGAGCAAACTTCCATCACATGGGTTAGATAATTTCCATCACATGGGTTATGAAGTTATATTTTGGTAACTAATCACTAGCAAGAGGGAGTCTCAAAGTTGAGTTTGGATAGGTCGGTGCTCTTTCTGAGTTTGGATAGGTCCTTATTTGTGGTCATGGATGCACTGTTGAAGTGAGTCTAGACTTGGAATTTCTCATTAAGAGTTTGTTCATCTTCATGAGGTCTATGTCATATCGAAAGAAGAGTAGTACTCAATCATTTGTCAAGTGAACCATAATCCAAAGACCAAGGGTTCGGCTTTCATTTAGGACATGTGGATGTCAAGAGAACAACCCGTTTTTCCTTTAGGGTTGGGCTCCTCGATCTATTTGTAAAAGAAAAATGATACCACTTGTAAAAGAAAAATGAAAGCACAGAGAAGCTATGGCAATGGTGCTGCTAGAGAGAAACAGTGTATGCACGAATATGGAAATGAGGTTGTGCCTGTATTATTCTTAATAAAAGTACAGATATATATAATTAGGTGAATGACTTGGGAACTGATTGAAGGTCAAGGATTTAGGTGGTGCACATGGGTTGCTGACAAAGGTTCTCTGACAAAATGGTAGAGTCAGTTAACAGACATTACACATATGACAACTAGACTGATAGTAACTGACAAAAGAGGATACACTATTGAGACCTCAATCTAAATGTAATGCTGACCAAATGTTGAATCCAAAGGAGCTCGGAGGTTTGTCTATTGAATGGAGTCTCAAAATTATGTAGAGTCACTAAAAGGACTGATTGACAAAACGATTTTTTTTTTAATATAAAGGAAGTTCGGCATTAGCCTACTCTCTCGGACTTGAATTAAATAAAGAAAAGTACAAGAGAAGGAGACTAGTGCCCACAGGACCCCCCAAATCCCACAAAGCAGGGGAAGCTTTTACAGAGTTTAGATGGCATTACAGAGAAGGTTAATCATCCTCTCATTACCCTCATGTGGGGCCCACTTGGGTTTAAGTTTATTATTGATCAAAAGGAGTACTTGATGATGCCTGAAGGGGGGGGGGATTTCTTACAGTTAACAATCCTTTTGCCCAGGAGGAAAAACGATTTCTCAATTGACCACTCTTTCGGGGAGTCACCGAAGTTGATAGCACATCTTTCCCGCCATATTTTCCATAGGACCTCCCCTCTGATGGCGTTCCAGAGAGTCGCGGAGCAGCCAATCACTTCTCCCAGCAGGGATTGCTGCCAACTGAGATGTTTCTGAAGTCTAATTTTCTTTCCAACCGTCTGCCAGAGTCTGTTGGAGTTGGGGCAAGTAAAGAAGATGTGTGAAACATCTTTGATAGACTGGTAGCAACGTTTGCACCAGGGAGGAATCCCACAAAATTTGCTAGCCTTAAGGTTGGTCCAGATTCCATGATGAAGAATTCGCCATAAGAGGACAGACTTTTTGATTTCTATGAGGGGGTGCCAGATAGCCATGAACTTCATGTCCCACAGAAGCCGCGTCCATGACAGGCACCACTTCTTGTTGAGGTTAACATGATAGTCAATCGTTTCTTTGATGTTCGGGATTTTTGATAGGCTATTCCCATTGTGCCATTTGAGACCAAGCGCACTCAACGTGTCGTGTCCCATGAGAAGGCGAACTTTGTGTCGGTCCCAGGCGAGACATCTGCTTTGCAAAGTGTTCCATTCTTCGTACGAAATGTTGACACACGAGTCAATATCCTCGAAGTTGATCTAGTGGTTGGAGTCTTGTTTCCAGAGATGTTTCCATTTTTTGAAGCCTTTGTTCCATAACTTCTTGGCATTTTGAATGTTCCAAGATTCCACACTCCGGATGCCATGGATCGAAAACCAGATAGAGTCGTTTTGTCTGATACCGGCTGCCCACTTCCAGTCTTCACTAATTCTTGTGTAGCTTTTGACTTTATTCCAACTCTTCCATAGGGAGCACACAATATTTGGGCTTTTCGAGAAGACGGGGATTGGGGAAAACAGCAGGGTCAAGATGTCAAGATTCTTCCAATTTGGGAAACCCATGTGAGCCAACTCATTCTTGTTTCTGAAGATCAACTTGGCCCACAAGGCCTCCCCGTTGCACCAAGCCTTAATCATCCATTTGGCCGCCAGTTTGTTAGCCATGCACCCAATGTCCAGGATACCAAGTCCCCCACTATCTCTATGGCTGGTGCAGATGGACCATTTGATTTTAGGCACCCCCCTCCTATTGTGGTCGCCCGTCCAAAGGAAGTTTCTACAAATACTATCCAATTTGGACAGATCTTGCTCTTTCGGTCTCCAACAAGAAAGGAAATAAATGGTAGATGATAAGAGGAACGTGTTGATAACCATAGCATGACCAGCAAGATTGATTTGCATACCTCTCCAATAGTTAAGCTTGTTTTCGAGTTTGGCCAGCACCTAGTTCCACCGCTGTTCCATAGAGACGCCCAACCCCAAGGGAATCCCAAGAAGCCAAAAAATTTGGCCTTGCGGAATGATTTGATAGCCATGATCAATGAGAAGGTCGGGTTGTGACCCAACAATAGCTCTAAAGGCGGTCTTAGAGTGGTTGATTGTGGATCCAGAGGCTTCACAAAATGTAGCCAGACACCTCCAGAACGTCTCAAGGATGGTACTATCAATGTGAACAAACGCGTTCATATCATCGGCAAAAAGTCTCATGGTGATCTGACTATGGTCATGAGGCAAATGGAGGCCTTTGATATTACAAGCTTCCACCTGATGCTCCACCAGCCTGCTAAGCCCTTCTGTGGCAATGGCAAAGAGAAGGGGAGCCAAAGGGCACCCTTGTCTGATAGATCTTCTAAGTTTGATCACCTTCGAAAGTTTGCCATTAATGTTAATTTGGGTCGATGCGTTTCCGAGAAGGGTCACGATCATCTTGGTGAATTTCTGACTACATCCAAGATCCTGGAGCAATTGCAGAATATAGTCCCATTCCAGCCTGCCATAGGCTTTATCAAAGTCGATCTTGAGGAAGACCACGTCTTGTTTAGACTCGTTTGCAAATTCAAGACCTTCCCAGATATCTATAATCGTTTCCAAAATTGACCTCCCTTTGATGAAACCTTTTTGGTCCTCGCTTAATCACGCTCTCAGGTGGCAAGAGATTCTGTTGGCAATAACTTTGGCAATGATTTTGTATCCTGTTTGGAGCATCGTAATAGGACGGCAGTTCTCTATTTTGTTCTTTTCCCCTTTTTTGTGTATTAACTTGATAATGCCATTGTTGAGACAAGATGGAAGCACGCCAAACTTGAGCACCTCTTGCCAAACTAGACGAAGAGGGGTGGCAACCACCAACTTGAAGGATTTAAAAAACTCATTAGTGACCCCATCGGGTCCCGGGATTTTACCAAAAGGGAGGGCATCAATGACCTCAATGATTTCTGCTTCAAAGATAGGGGCATGTAGCAGGGAGCAAAGGTTGAGTGGTATCCTGTGGGGGGAAACCCTAGATATAGCTACCATACAGTCCCTTTTATGGTGGGAGAGGGGGTTTGAGGTCCCCATGAATCTCATGAAGTGCCCTTTGATGATCCCAAAATTATCTTCTTCCGTATTGCATACATTGCCATTTAAGTTTAGCAATAAGGGGATCGATTCTCTGTTATGTTTCCTTTTAAGGATACGGCACATCTCTTTGGTGGGTTTGTCGGCTTTGCTAGCCCACCACTCCTTGAAGAAAATTTGCAAATTTTTCCTTTGTATTTCTCCCTCGTATCTCAACAGCGCTCTGATTTTTTGAAGACCTTTCTGGGCTTGAGATTTTCCTTTGTTCACTTCGTCCTCGAGCCTCCAGAGTCTATGATATAGAGCTTCTCTACGAGCCCGCCGCACAGTCTCGAGAATCTTCCTGGATCTAATCATGATTTGTCGTGACTTATCGACCGCATTTCTCTAGCACTTGGTTGGGGACAAGCCAGAGGCAAACACCTCCTTCCACACATCAGCAACTTCTTGATGGGCAGAGGGGAGAGAGAAGGAGGGCGCACTGGCGTGGAACCAAGGAGCCTTACGGATCTTGGTGGAAGGTTGGAAAGTGATAACGATCGGGTAGTGATCAGAGATGGTGAGGTCGGTGCGTTGTGAGAGGGAAGGGTGGCCCCACTGACGAATAAAACTATGAGAAATGTAGCATCTATCAAGTCTAGCTTTCCGTAGGTCCTCGCCCGCTTGGAGATTTGACCAAGAAAAGCCATTCGAATCTTTGAATTCGACCAAATCCAAGTGTATTTTGGTTTTGTCCCACGCTTCTTTCTCCCGACTGTCGATGACCCTGCCCTTGCCCATCCATCTGTCCATGGGGTCCTCCACCATGTTAAAGTCACCACAGATAAGCACGTTGTGGGGGAGCGAGTCCAAGGAGGCCCAAGTGTTCAGTCTCTCTACCTCCCCATTAGGGGCATACAAAGAAACTAAAGTAAAACAAAAAGGAGCACCAAAAGAAACAGCAATCCATCGATGGCATTCATCTTCGATGGAGTTCTCAAGCTTTTCAAACCAGAATTGATTAATACCAATTATTGTTCCACCGGACCCCCGCTGGTGCGCCATTGAAATCCAAACATGGGTCAAGGAGACATGTCTAAGCCATTTCTGGAGGTCTTCTCCGTCAATTTTAATCTCTTGAATACATATAAAATGTGGGTTTAAGCTAATGTCGCGAAGCCATTGACCAATGATGGTCACTCTTGAGGGGTCGGTTAGCCCTCTAGCATTTAACGAGATGATGATCATTGTCGTAGTGAGCCCTCTTTGCGGGAGGCAGCTTTGTCCTATCTTTTCTTGGATTCATCTTTCTTTTTCACTGGGATCGGATCCCGAATTAGCAATAGGTTCTTGTGGGGGCTTTTCCAGGGTAACTCCATAGGTTGTTTTCCTTTGCGGGATGCCTCCTGCTGGGAAGAACTGGGCACCGTTTTCGACACCGTTTCCGAAATAGTCGATCCGATGATGGAACTTTCACTGTCCATGTTATCTTTGTTACTAGTAGTAAAGCCGTCTTCTTTGCTTGTAGTGTAGCCCTCTTGGGAGGGTTCTTTATTGTCAGGAATCTCTAGAGCTTTGTTGTTGGTGTCCACCTCAAGTTGGTTCCCACCTGGGTAGTCAAACTCATTGATCTCCTTTTCTAGATTGCAATACAAGTTGCTCGAGGGGGTAACTAACATGTTGTTTCGCTCAGAAGTTTCCCTAGGGCTTCTTTTCCTTCTTCTTCTGACTTCGATGAACCTGTCTGCATCAGCTTCTGGATTAAGGGGGCCCTTGACTTCCTCTTCCTTCGTCGAGTGAGTCAATGCCCCTTTGTTGTCTTGAGCATTTCTGGAGGCTTCTTGATTTTGGTTGCTTTTTTGTCTCAAAGGGCAATCTTTAATCCGGTGACCTTGTTGGCCACAATGAAAGCACGCGTTGGGAAGGTTTTTGTAATTGATATCTTGCTCCCATACATCCCCTTCGCACAAGTCCACTTTGATCTTCGATGGAAGCGGCATGATGAGGTCAGCCTCGACACAGATTTGAGGGTGCCACCGAGCGTTGAACAAGTGTCTTGCACCTTCATAAATGAGACCACCAATGTCCTCGCGTGAGGCTAACGGCTTGCCGATAGGAGAAACAATGTCCCACACGAAGTTATACAAGAAGTATGGCAGGTTAGGGAGCTCAACCCAGAGAGGGTACCGAAGCGATTTCGATTTATCGGGAGTAAAATCAGGGGACCATCTGAATAGGCACAGGGTCGCCCGGCTGAGATGCCAGGTTCCGACACTTAGGGCTCGAAACGCCATATCTTCATTTTCAAAGACTAGCAACATGTGGCTTGCCGATAAGAACTGACACTTATAAACAATTAGCCCACGGGGGAACCACTCGTTGCGAAGCCACTGTCGCATGATTTCGAGCGAGGGCCTATGGCCAAACAATTGGCCGACGAGGCACACTTTCTTGAACTCCTCCTGAGTTGATAGAATTGCGGATCTACTGAGGGAGACCAAGGGGGGTTCAGCCCTCTCGGAGGCCCCAAGGGCGGCACAAGAACCCCCCTCCAACACAGAGGCCAGGTTACCGGTCTCCCTTGGAGGAGGGGACAGGTTACTTCTCACAAATGAGGGGGTCGCCAAATCCATGACAAAGGCCCGACAAGAAATGAACCTCCCCATTTTATCTATCTGCTTTCTCTCTTTTGAAAGGGCTCCTTTCTTCTCCTTTAAAGTAACTCAAGTTTTTCTTTTCCCCCAAAAAATCCTCTTGATCGTGAGACAACGCTTGAGCGTGAGAATGACGACTAAATGGCAAAATTTGTCTGGTCAAAGCTGCATGAGGTTGCTACAATCGAGAACTGCTGCGCGGCTATGGCGGAACGTCCCTGCCTCCATGAGATGCCGCCTGTTGAAGTTGACAAGACTATGTCTTGAGGAGTGGCGTCGCAGCCCAACAGTGCCTGCAGATCGACAAGGAAGATGGAGGCGAACTTCTTCAACGTGAGCTGTCGGAGACCATCGATGAGACTCAAGGAAGGGAGCTGAGATACCGTCAATCGCGGGTCAGGAGATTCCGTCTATCGCCGGGGAGAAACCATCCATCGTGGACAAAATACCGTCAATCGCGGGGGAGAATTCCGGATACCGTCAATCGCGGGAAACCATCCATCGCAGGGGGAGAATACCATCCATCGCGGGGGGAGAATACCATCCGTCGCGGCGGGAGAATACCATCCATCGCGTGGGCAAATTTCCGTCAATCGCGGTGGAGAATTCCGGATACCGTCAATCGCGGGAAACCATCCATCGCAGGGGGGGAATACCATCCATCGCGGGGGGAGAATACCATCCGTCGCGGCGGGATAATACCATCCATCGCAGTGGTCGGACTGTTTCGTTCGTCATTCAATACCTGGAGACTTACGCGAATCACGGTTGTTTCCCTGGTCGACTGGGCCCAGTCGCTCTCGATGCGTACACCATGACACATCCATGATCCCCTGTCTGTGCAGGCACTTACTTCAAAACAAAGTTTGGCAGAGAATTTGAATCTATCGCGTCTGACTGGCGGACTCTACTTCATGGCATCCGGGAGTGCTTCCATCGCGGGGCCTCGTTCGTGTTTGACTGGGGGTCCTCTCGGCTGTCGTGCAACCTCGCAGTCTTAGTTCATCGGGGACTGGTGGGTTTGGCGTGGTGGTTCTCTGTCTCCCGTCCTTTGCGCTCTCCTAGTTGGCTGTCCTTGCAGGTTTCATTTGTGAGCTTGCCCGCTCGAAGTTAAAGCCTAAAGCTCAAGCGGTAGTCGTGGAGCCTCTAGAAGTTTTAATAAATGAGTAAATTACAAAATCAAGAAAAGAGATAGAAAAAGAAAGAAGCTTTAGAAATACAAAAGGCAAAAGATTTCAAAAAAGGGGGAAGTGTTCGTGAAAAGGGAAGGATCATAAAGTGAAGGATCATGAGACTCCAACTTAATGGGATCAAAAAATAGAATTTAATTGAACTCGTTTGACTTTTCGTTTCAAGTTTTCGGGGCTCGGAGTGCCCCTCTATTGTCATGGATTTGGATTTGGCGACCCCCTCCCTTGTGAGAAGTAACCTGGCCCCTCCTCCTGGGGGACCGATAACCTGGCCTCTTTGTTGGAGGGGGGTTCTTGTGCCGCCCTAGGGGCCTTCGAGAGTGCTGAACCCCCCGTGGTCTCCCTCAGTAGATCCGCAATTCTGTCAACTCAGGAGGAGCTCAAGAAAGTTTGCCTCGTCGGCCAAATGTTCGGCCCTAGGCCCCCGCTCGAAACTGTGCGACAGTGGCTCCGCAACGAGTGGTTCCCCCGCGGGCTAGTTGTTTGTAAGTGTCAGTTCTTACCGGCAAGCCACTTGCTGCTAGTCTTTGAAAATGAAGATATGGCGTTTCGAGCCCTTAGTGTCGGAACTTGGCAACTCGGCCGGGCGACCCTGTGCCTTTTCAGATGGTCCCCTGATTTTACTCCCGACAAGTCTAAATCGCTACGGTACCCTCTCTGGGTTGAGCTCCCTAACCTGCCATACTTCTTGTACAACTTCGTGTGGGACATCGTCTCTCCTATCGGCAAGCCGTTGGCTTCACGCGAGGACATTGGTGGTCTCATTTATGAAGGTGCAAGACACTCGTTCAACGCTCGGTGGCACCCTCAAATCTGTGTCGAGGCTGACCTCAGTTTGCCACTTCCATCGAAGATCAAGCTGGACTTGGGCGAAGGGGACGTATGGGAACAAGACATCAGTTACAAAAACCTTCCCAACGCGTGCTTTCGTTGTGGCCAACAAGGACACAGGATCAAAGATTGCCCTTTGAGACGTAAAAGCAAGCGAAATCAAGAAGCCCCCAAAAATGCTCAAGATGGAGTAGAGGAATTCAAGGGTCCCCTTAATCCAGAAGCTGATGCAGACGGGTTCATCGAAGTCAGAAGAAGAAGGAAAAGAAGCCCTAGGGCAACCTCTGAGCGAAACAACAAGTCAGTCACCCCCTCCAGCAACTTGTATTGCAATCTGGAAAAGGAAATCAACGAGTTTGACTACCCTGGTGGGAACCAACTCGAGGTGGACACCGACGTCAAAGGCCTAGAGATCTCGGACAGTAAAGAAACCTTGCAGGAGGGTTACACTACAAGCAAAGAAGACGGATTTACCACTAGCAACGAAGATAACATGGATAGTGAAAGCTCCATCATCGGATCGACTTTTCCGGAAACGGAGCTGGAATCGGTGCCCTGTTCTTCCCAGCAGGAGACATCCCGCAAAGGAAAACAACCTATGGAGTTACCGTGGAAAAGCCCCCACAAGAACCTATTGCTAACTCGGGATCCGATCCGAGCGAAAAAGAAAGATGAACCCAAGAAAAGAAAGGACAAAGCTCCCTCCCGCAAAGAGGGATTACAACGACAATGATCATCATCTCGTTAAATGCTAGAGGGCTAACCGACCCCTCAAGAGCGACCATCATTGGTCAATGGCTTCGCGACATTAGCCTAAACCCAGATTTTATATGTATCCAAGAGATTAAAATTGATGGAGAAGACCTCCAGAAACGGCTTAGACATGTCTCCTCGACCCATGTTTGGATTTCAACGGCGCATCAGCGGGGGTCCGGTGGAACGGTAATTGGTATTAAGCAACGCTGGTTTGAGAAGCTTGAGAACTCCACTGAAGATGATTGCCATCGATGGATTGCTGTTTCTTTCGGTGCTCCCTTATGTTTCACCTTAGTTTCTTTGTATGCCCCTAACGGGGAGTTAGAGAGACTTAACACTTGGGCCTCCTTGGACTCGCTCCCCCACAACGTGCTTATTTGTGGTGACTTCAACATGGTAGAGGACCCTATGGACAGATGGTTGGGCAAGGGCAGGGTCATCGATAGTCGGGAGAAAGAAACGTGGGACAGAACTAAACTACACTTGGACTTGGTCGAATTCAAAGACTCGAAGGGCTTTTCCTGGTCAAATCTCCAAGCAGGCGAGGACCTAAGGAAAGCTAGACTTGATAGATGCTACATTTCTCAGAGTTTTAATCATCAGTGGGGCCACCCCTCCCTCTCGCAACGCACCGACCTCACCATCTCTGATCACTACCCGATCGTCATCACTTTTCAACCCCCCACCAAGCTCCGTAAGGCTCCGTGGTTCCATGCTAGTGTGCCCTCCTTCTCTCTCCCCTCCGTCCATCAAGCAATTTCTGATGTGTGGAAGGAGGCATTCGCCTCTGGCTTGTCCCCAGCCAAGTGTTGGAGAAGTGCGGTCGATAAGTCACGACAGATCATGATTAGATCCAGGCAGTTGCTTGAGACTGTGCGGCGGGCTCGGAGAGAAGCTCTATATCATAGACTCTGGCGGCTCGAGGAGGAAGTGAACAAAGGAAAATCTCAAGCCCAGAAAGGACTTCGAAAGATCAGAGCGATGCTGAGATACGAGGAAGAGATACAAAGGAAAAATTTGCAAATTTTCTTCAAGGAGTGGTGGGCTGGCAAAGCCGACAAACCCACCAAAGAGATGTGTCGTATCCTCAAAAGGAAACACAACAGAGAATCGATCCCCTTATTGCTAGACGCAAATGGCAATGTATGCAATACAGAAGAAGATAATTTTGGGATCATTGAAGGGCACTTCATGAGACTCCTGGGGACCTCAAACCCCCTCTCCCACCATAGAAGGGACTGTATGGCTGCCATATCTAGGGTTTCCCCCCACAGGATACCACCCAACCTTCACTCTCTGCTTCATGCCTCTATCTCTGAAGCCGAAATCATTGAGGTCATTGATGCCCTCCCCTCAGGTAAAAGCCCTGGACCCGACGGGCTCACTAATGAGTTCTATAAATCCTTCAAGTTGGTGGTTGCCACCCCTCTTCGTTTGGTTTGGCAAGAGGCACTCAAGTTTGGCGCGCTTCCTTCTTGTCTCAACAATGGCATTATCAAGTTAGTACACAAAAAAGGGGAAAAGAACAGAATAGAGAACTGGCGTCCCATTACAATGCTCCAAACAGGATACAAGATCATCGCCAAAGTCATTGCCAACAGAATCTGTTGCCACTTGAGAGCGTGGTTAAGCGAGGACCAAAAAGGTTTCATCAAAGGCAGGTCAATTTTGGAAACCATTATAGATATCTGGGAAGGTCTTGAATTTGCAAATGAGTCTAAACAAGAAGTTGTTTTCCTCAAGATCGACTTTGATAAAGCCTACGACAGGCTAGAATGGGACTATATTCTACAGTCGCTTCAAGATCTTGGATGTAGTCAGAAATTCACCAAGATGATCGCGACCCTTCTCGGAAACGCATCGACCCAAATTAACATTAATGGAAATCTTTCAAAGGTGATCAAACTCAAAAGATCTATCAGACAAGGGTGCCCATTGGCTCCCCTTCTCTTTGCCATTGCCACAGAAGGGCTTAGCAGGCTGGTGGAGCATCAGGTGGAAGCGGGTAACATTAAAGGCCTTCGTTTGCCGCATGACCACAGTCAGATCACCATGAGACTTTTTGCCGACGATATGAACGCTTTTGTGCACAATGATAGTACCAGCCTTGAGACGTTCTGGAAGTGTCTTGATACTTTTTGTGAAGCCTCTGGATCCATAATCAACCACTCTAAGACCACCTTTAGAGCCATTGGCGGGCCACAGCCCGACCTTCTCATTGATCATGGCTGTCAAATCATTCCGCAGGGCCAAATTTTTTGGCTTCTTGGGATTCCCTTGGGGTTTGGCGTATCTATGGAACAGCGGTGGAACTGGGTGCTTGCCAAACTCGAAAACAAGCTTAACTATTGGAGAGGTATGCAAATCAATCTTGCGGGTCGCGCTATGGTTATCAACACGTTCCTCTTATCTTCCACCATTTATTTCCTTTCTTGTTGGAGACCGAAAGAGCATGATCTGTCCAAACTGGATAGTATTTGTAGAAACTTCCTTTGGACGGGCGACCACAATAGGAGGGGGGTGCCTAAAATCAAATGGTCCATCTGCACCAGCCATAGAGATAGTGGGGGACTTGGTATCTTGGACATTGGGTGCATGGCTAACAAACTGTCGGCCAAATGGATGATTAAGGCTTGGTGCAACGGGGAGGCCTCGTGGGCCAAGCTGATCTTCAGAAACAAAAATGAGTTGGCACTCATGGGCTTCCCAAGTTGGAAGAATCTTGACATCTTGACCTTGTTGTTTTCCCCGATCCCCGTCTTCCCGAAAGGCTCTAATCTGGTGTGCTCCCTTTGGAAGAGTTGGAATAAAGTCAAAAGCTTCACAAGAATAAGTGAAGACTGGAAGTGGGCTGCCGGTATCAGACAAAACGACTCTATCTAGTTTCCGATCCATGGCATCTGGAGTGTGGAATCTTGGAACATTCAAAATGCCAAGAAGCTATGGAACAAAGGCTTCAAAAAATGGAAACATCTCTGGAAACAAGACACCAACCGCTGGATCAACTTTGAGGATATTGATCCTAGCATCAACATTTCGCACGAAGAATGGAACACGTTGCAAAGCAGATGTCTCGCCTGGGACCGACACAAAGTTCGCCTTCTCATGGGACACGACATGTCGAGCTCGCTTGGTCTCAAATGGCACAATGGGAATAGCCTATCAAAAGTCCCGAACATCAAAGAAACGATCGACTATCAGGCTAACCTCAACAAAAAGTGGTGCCTGTCATGGACGCGGCTTCGGTGGGACATGAAGTTCATGGCTATCTGGCACCCCCTCATAGAAATCAAAAAGTCTGTCCTCTTATGGCAAATCCTTCATCATGGAATCTGGACCAACCTTAAGGCTAGCAAAATTTGTGGGATCCCTCCCTGGTGCAAACGCTGCCACCGGTCTATCGAAGCTATTTCTCACATCTTCTTTACCTGCCCCAACTCCAACAGACTCTGGCAGGTGGTTGGAAAGCGAATTAGACTTCAAAAACGTCTCAGTTGGCAGCAAGCCCTGCTGGGAGAAGCGATCGGCTGCTCCGCGACTCTCTGGAACGCCATCAGAGGGGAGGTCCTATGGAAAATCTGGCGGGAAAGATGTGCTTTCAACTTCGGTGACTCCCCCAAGGAGTGGTCAATTGAGAAATCGCTGTTCCTCCTTGGCAAAAGGATTGTCAACTGTAAAAAATCCCCCCCCTTTAGGCATCATCAAGTACTCCTTTTGATCGATAACAAGCTTAAACCCAAGTGGGCCCCACATGAGGGTGACGAGAGGGTAATTCACCTTCTTTGTAATTTCATCTAAGCTCTGTAAAAGCTTCCCCTGCTTTGTGGGATTTGGGGGGTCCCGTGGGCACTAGTCCCCTTCTCTTGTACTTTTCTTTATTTAATTCAAGTCCGGGAGAGTAGGCTATTGCCGAACTTCCTTTATATTAAAAAACATAGGTTCATGAAAATTACTTAAAAGCAAGCTCACTCCTACAATATCATAGGTGTGAGTAACTATAGTCAACTTGGTGTGATCTTTTTTTTTTAAATAAAGGAAGTTCGGCATAGCCTATTCTCCCGGACTTGGATTAATTAAGAGCAAAGTACAAGAGAAGGGGGCGTGCCCACGGAATCCCCCAAATCCCACAAAGTGTGGGTAGCAATTACAAAGCTTAGAGGGCTCAACTTGGTGTGATCTTGCCATGTTTCTATGAGTGGCTCATTAATGTGGCAAGGCAATCCACAAGGGTAATATGCATAGGTAGCACAACATGAATATCTTTGATCACAAGGCTATATCATATTTGCAAAGTAGACTTGTGCTGGTATGGGAAAATAGGGATCTAGGTCATTTTCTCAAGATCCCAAAGAGAGAGATCATAAGAGATCTTTCCATACTTGATGAAAAAATTTTACTTACACATGTATCAAGCCCACATCATCTCTTAACTTTATCCTTTGGTGATGATTTCAACACCCTTTTAGAAGACTTCAATGGGATAAAAAACAAAGGGAGAGATTTTTACCCTATTAGCAAAAACACGAACAAGAAGAAAAAATAATCACTAAAAAAATCGAGAAAATACACTCAAGTATCAATTAGAACATATCCTTTTTCAAGAGAATGTATGAGGTTATTATGATTTTTCCCTAATCTATATCTATAACTATTATACAAATCCCAACCCACATGACAATCACTCGTGATGGAAGTAATATATGCATTCACTTGTACAATAGATGTCAAAAACATTGAATATCTTAAGTACCCATGTTGGAAAGTCATTGATACTATATATGGATAGGTAATCTTGAGAAAGGATGATTTCACGCATCATAAATTAGAAGGAACTCATGAACCAAACCCTCTTATTAATTGAACGGGTGGAGACCCATTTGAGCTGAGTACTATGTCTCTCACATTTATTGGAGTTATCTTTGAGGCATTACTTGGATTCTTGGAGCAAATGCATATAATATGCTCCTTATCACACTATGAACACTATCTTTGGATGGTGAGATAATGTGGGCGACCTATTGGTGGGGGATGCAGGAATTCACATATGAAGAGATCTCCTTGGCATCTATGTCAAGGTCCTCTAGAGGCCTGAGGTCTTATCTGTCTTGTTTGAGGTCTAGAGTTGGGAGTTGTACACATGACATTCTTGTAATCTCGCTCCCAACTATATTCCTTTGTTAGGGTCTTGTATTGATAAGTCTCCATATGTTCTCGTAATTCTATGTAGTAGGTCAAAACTGTTGGACTTAGACATCTACGGAAGCACGCGAACAGTACAAGGAAGAAGAAGAAGCTTGGAGCACAACACACAATACTGAATGTATTACTAGAGAATGTACAAAGATAGGTAGCCCGTAAGGGCAATAGCCGTATATACAAGCCGAGTGAAAAAAACCTCCTAAAGAGGGAAAAAAGTGCCCCGGTGGTTCTAGAGTGTTCACACACATCACTACCTATATATATCAACAAATCCCCCCTAAGAATGATGCAGTGAACAAGGAGCTGGCACTCATGTATAAGGAAGTGCCAAGCTATGTGGAAATCATTCCACAAAAGGAAGTAAGCCCAAAGCCTTGCGGAAAGCCTCAAACATCTCCCTAGGCAGAGCCTTCGTGAAAAGGTCTCCAATGTTCTCCTGCGTGGGCACACATGCCAAATTGATATCCCCAGCAGAGAGCCTCTCCCTAACATAATGATAATGCACCTGAATGTGCTTAGTGCGAGCATGGAACACAAGGTTCCTCGCAACTGCCAATGCGCTCTCACTGTCAGTGAAGATGGTGGTGGCAGAAGACTGACCAACACCCAAATCAGCCATAAGGCATCTGAGCCACACACATCAACAGTCACTATGAAAGTTGCCCTATACTCAGCCTCACAACTCGAAGTGGCCACAGTAGGCTGCTTCTTGCTCAACCAAGATATGCATGAGCTACCAAGCATGAAGCAAAAGCCACTAGTGGAAACATGAGTGTCATAGCAACCAGCCCAATCAGAGTCACAAAAAGCATGTAAATCTCATGAGTGTCATAGCAACCAGCCCAATCAGAGTCAGAAAAAGCATGCAAATCTCATGGTAGTGATCCCCCCTTGGGATAAAACAACCCAAGTACCCGAGTACCACTCAAGTAGCGAAAGATGCACTTAACTACCTGCCAATGCTTGACTCCCGAGCAATGCATAAACCTACTCATCTGTGAGACAGCAAATTAAATATCTCTCCGAGTAATGCATAAGTAAATCAGGCACCCAACAGCCTGCTGATAGAGAACAACATCAAATGCATCTCCAGCATCATGAAGACTCAATCCTAAACATGTCTCCATAGGAGTGGAAATAGGTCTATAGTCTTCAAGGCCAAAGCACTGCAATAATGTGTCAATATATTTTGTTTGATACAAAGCCATTCCACCATCAACGTGCATAAATTGAATGCCCAAATAATGATGCAAATGCCCCAAATCAGACATCTCAAATGAGGCATGCAAATCAGCCTTAAAATCAGCAATATGCCCCTCATGAGGACCAGTGAGCAGCATGTCATCAACATAAACCACAATGATTAGAAGTACATCATTAGCACGCTTAACATATAAGGTGCTTTCGGTTGGACTATTCTCAAAACCATGTGCAATATGATAGGCATATATCTTTTCATACCAAGCACGTGGTGCTTGCTTTAAACCATATAATGCCTTCTTTAACCTGCACACCTGGTTTTCATGCCCTTTCTGCACAAAGCCACGGGGCTGAAAAACATACACTTCTTCATGCAACTCACCATTCAGAAATGCTATTTTAATGTCCAACTGATGTTCATTCCAACCATGATGAGCTGTAAGTGCACAGATGCTATGAACAATAGTCATTCGGCAAGTAGGAGCAAAGTTTTCATCAAAATCAATGCCTCTTTCCTGCACACTCTCAATCTAGAACCCGTTTCTACAAATGCCTTTAGCCACAAATAGCTTAGCTTCCAACTTAAAGATTGAGTGCTTGCTTGCTCAAAACTTTACACTGTGGAAGGAGAATTGATCAAAACATTCGTATCGAATTTTGCACCTCCTATAACTTCACTTCTTCTCATTTACATATGCAAATGTTCCTACACTCAATTCTCTCATCCTGATCACAATTGAAAGCTGAAAATTTGTACAGAGGTCGATTACTTATAGAATTAGACTTGTACAAAAGCATTTCACAAAACATCCAACACAGAAGGAGAAAACTCAGAAATATCGAGCGCAACATTTTCTTCATTTCTAAGAAAAATTACAACTGAGTGATGAGAGAGTCTTGACTCACTTCTAAGATGTCTAATGACACATACAACTCCTGATTACTCTATTCTCATGCTCTCTCATACTTGGCCCGACATTTTCCATAGTATATATAGACAAAAATTTACAAGCTTATGACTACTCAAAGATATAAGTGAACTATCTCTGAAATAATGTACATATGTGTACACATCTTCACCTTCTGAATGTATTCTTTCTTCATGCTTCAACTTGAATCTTTCCTTCAAAACTTGACTTCAACTCGTCATCAAAACATCAATTGTTGATTGTCCTGCACAAATAGCTCCCCTTCAATCATCAATTGAGGTTTTCTCTATCTTCTTTATGCCTGCAATGTCTTTGAATCTCTATAGCTTTGGTCCATCCGAGCTTTTGGAAGCATATCAGCTATTTGATCTTTTGTTGAAGTATGTATGACTTCAATCTCTTTATCCATCACCTTCTCTCTCAGAAAGTGATACTGAATCTCAATGTGTTTAGTCCTTGCATGAAACACAGGATTAGCAGCTAAATACAATGAACTCATGTTATCTCCATAAATGATAGGTGTACTCTGTATGGTGTCAAAACTCTTCATGAGAGTCTTAAGCCATATCACTTCCTTTGCAGCTTCAAACATACCTTTGTACTCAACTTCTGTAGATGATAAAGCAACTGTGTGTTGCTTCTTTGAACACCAAGAGATTAACTTATCTCCCACATAACACAAGTATCCATATGTTGATCTTCTATCATCAGGATTACTTGCCCAATTTGCATCACTATATATTTTGATGTTTGTATCTGATGTAAAACCATAATACAAACCCTCTTTGAGTGTACCCTTAATGTACCTCAACACTCTTTGACCTGCAATCCAATGTTCTTTCCTAGGACAATGCATGAATTGAGACAAAACTCCAACTGCATATGATAAATCAGGCCTAGTTAATGTAGCATAGATAAGACTACCAGCCAAACTCTGATATAGCTTCATATCCTTGAATTCTTCTCCACCATATCTGCTCAATTTGTGATTCACCTCCATTGGAGTAGGTGCTACCCTCCAATCATTCATTTTAAACTTGATTAACAAGTTTCTCAAATACCTTTCTTGAGTCACATACACTCCATGTTGAGTATATGAGATCTCCATGCCCAAGAAATATGACAAGTCTCCCAAGTCATTGATTTTGAACTCTTTCTCCATTTGCTTCTTTAGGCTTTGAATGCCTTTCTCATCTGTACCTGTAAGAATTATATCATCAACATATATGCACATGTAAATGAACCCATCATCACTTGCTTTAACAAACAAGCTACTATCTGCCTTAGATACTTGAAATCCAAGTTCTTTCAAGAACTTCACAAGTCTATAATTCCATGCCCTTGGGGCCTGCTTCAAACCATACAAAGCTCTCTTGAGCTTACATACATGATCTGGATACCTTCCATCTCTGAATCCTTTGAGGTTGCTCCATGAAAACATCATCTGAAATGTAACCATTTAAAAAAGCATTCTTCACATCTAATTGACATAATTTCCAACCTTTACATGCAGCAATGGCTATGAGTGTCCTGATGGTTGTCATCTTTGCCACAGGACTATAGGTCTCATCATAATCAATACCATATGTTTGAGCAAACCCTTTCACAACAAGTCTAGCTTTATACCTAGACACACTTCCATCTGCAAACCTCTTAGTCTTGTAGACCCATTTGCATCCAATGATCTTCTGAATATTTGGTTTAGGAAACTATATGAACCTTTGATTTACCTTTCTTTTGACTCACAACTTCTTCATCACCTGTATTAATATTGATTGTACTTGCATACCAAGTACCTTGCTCATCAAATGTAATATCTTTTGATACAAGAAATTTTTTTGTGGATGGACTCCACAACCTATATCCCATCTGCTTATCATCATAACCAATGAATACATACTTTTCAGCTTTAGGTTCTAACTTCTGTCTTAATTGTGATGGCACATATGCATATGCCAAACATCCAAATACTTTGCAATGATCCAAGGTAGGTCTCTTACCCCACCAGGCCTCATATGGTGTCATACCCTGCAAAGCTTTACATGGTAGCCTATTGAACAAATAAGTAGCTGTATTTATAGCCTCAACCCACAAATAATTTGGGCAATTTTTCTCCTTCATCATTGACCTTGCAAACTCAACAAGAGTTCTATTTCTTGTCTCTGCTACACCATTTTGTTGAGGAGAGTACCTGCAAGTGATTTCCCTTTTTATACCTGCATTCCACAAGTAATCACTTAACTCATTAGAAAAATACTCTCCCCCTCCATGTGACCTTAGTCTCTTCAATTTATGGCCTGTAATTCTTTCTGCATATACATGATAATGTTTGAATGTATTGAATACCTCTGACTTATCTTTGATCACATAGATAGTGATCCATCTGGTAGCATCATCAACATAAATCACATAGTACCTTGAACCATTTATACTGAAATCCTTTGATGGCCCCCACACATCTGTGTGTACCAACTCAAGCGTCTCTGAATACATAAAACCATGCTTGGAATAAGATTGCTTATGAGCCTTACCTAATTGACATGCCTCACATCTGTATGTCATATGTTGACCTGCAACATTAGGCAATCCAAGCACTGAACCATTGTTAATCATATCTTTGATATCTCTTTCATTGAAGTGTCCAAGCCTCTTGTGCCAAAGATCTAACTCAGAGATCTTATGTCCTCCATAAGTGAACAAGGCATGACCAACATTACCTTGAATCTTTAATGTGAACAACCTTCCTTCTTTCTTCCCTGAAACAATTTGTTTATACCCATTGCTAGGGTCTTCCACAAACACTTCTTCATTAGGAATCTAACTTCATAACCTTTTTCAACAATTTGTCCTACACTTATCAGATTCTTAGGAATTGTAGGAACATACAAGACCTTACTCAAGAGAGTACTTCCATCCTTGGCCTTCACTGATCCAATTGACTTCACATTGTGCTTTGTATTGTCACCTGTTTGAACAACATGATTAGATACCTTATTTTCCAAATCAGTCATCAATGCTATGTTACCACTCAGGTGATTGCTACACCCTGAGTCAACATAGAAGACTCTTTGGTCTTCACTTTGCCTTTCACAAGTTGCATTCATTATCAATGTTGAATCCTCCTTCCGATCTAAAGCATAATTGTAGTAGGTATTATTGTATTGTTGACTTTGGAATCCTCTACCTGCATTTCTTCCAAAGTAACCCCTACTACCTCTTCCTCTGAAGTTACCTCTTTGATTTCTGCCACCTCTTCCTCTTGAATTAAAATTCTGATTATATCCACCATTACTCTGATTATTATGCCAACAATCATTAGCTAAGTGATTTGTCTTACCACAAATCCAGCAAGCTTTGACTCCATCTTTATTATTCCTGCCTCTTCCTCTACCTTTGCTACCTCCTCTTCCTCTTAGGAAGTTGGCTTGACTAGTTGTGCTTTCATCTTCATTTGCTTGTTGCTTCCCTTTGCTATTTTTCTTCTTATCCTTTGAGTACATTGCATGACCTGTACTCTTGTCACCTTCACCTTTGACATCCTGCTCAAAGGTTAACATATGTCCTAGCAACTGATTTAAGTCAGGAGTAAAATGATCAAGTGATAATTCAGTAGACAAAATGAATGGCTTCCATTTGTCATCACCTCTCAAACCTGTGAGGATTTGCCTTACCAATTTATCCTCCTCAATGTCTTCATCAACAGCTCCTAACGCATCTACAATGTCCTTCATTCTAGTTACATAATCTAAGATGGATTGAGAGGCCTTCTTCTTGAATGTGGTAAATTCTGCCCACAAGGATGCCTTCCTAGACTTTGTGGTATTTTGGAAATGCTCCTCCAAAGCATTCCATATATCATTTGCACTTTCAAGACCTCTAATGTGAGGTAGCAAGTAATCATTGACTACCATATAGATAATGCTCCTAGCTTGAGCATCTCTCTTCATCCAATTCTTCAAATATGATAATTCCTCCCTAGTTGGAACACTAGGATCTCTGAATTGAGGCTTTTCTTCTTCACCTGTAATGTAAGCTATCAAGTCTTTGCTCACTAGATGAGCTTCCATCCTCATTGACCATGCAGGATAGTTCTCTCTATCCAATTTCTCTATCTGAAGAGAATCTCCCATCCTTTCTTCACCTGTATATTGAATTCTTTAATCTTTATGAGTAAAAGATGTACCTTTACTTCGAATAATACTCCTTTTGTCTTCCTTGGTGTCGTATGACCTTCTTCTCAAGCTTTATCCTCAAGCTTTCACCTTTTGAACCTTCAAATGTTAAATTCTTTGCACCTGCAGCAGTCAAGGTCGTCCTTCCTTCAATTCTGATGCTTCCTGCTCTGATACCACTGATGGAGAGTGTTAATCTCCAAAAGAAAAAGTTATTCTGTATTTAGAGCACCTCTATAACAAGAATAACTCAAACCTTCACCAATTTTAGAAGATCAATACTCAATTGTCAAATTCTTGAACAAGCTGTGAAGAAGGAGATTACACAAAAAGTCTGCTGCACATAATTCACTCATTGCCTTATCAAATGTGTAACGTTTTTTATAAAACTTTGTACAAGGTGTTGCCTATAGATTGCGCACCTTCTCCAAGTTGAATCACTCCAAAAGATTCAGTAGATCTTGAGAAATAACTTCAACAAGTCACCTATGTCTAAAACTGTTCTTCAGAGACGTTGATTTAGACACCTATGACTTTAAGCCTTTGGTTCTCTCAATCTAGAACCCGTTTCTGCAAATGCCTTTAGCCACAAATAGCTTAGCTTCCAACTTCAAGATTGAGTGCTTGCTTGCTCAATACTTTACACTTTGGAAGGAGAATTGATCAAAACATTCGTATCGAATTTTGCACCTCCTGTAACTTCACTTCTTCTCATTTACATATGCAAATGTTCCTATACTCAATTCTCTTAGCTTGATCACAGTTGAAAGCTGAAAAATTGTATGGAGGTCGATTAGCTATAGACTTAGACTTGTACAAAAGCATTTCACAAAAGATCTAACACAAAAGGAGAAAACTCAGAAATATCAGGTGCAACATTTTCTTCATTTCTGAGAAAAATTACAACTGAGTGATGAGAGAGTCTTGACTCACTTCTAAGATGTCTAATGACACATACAACACCTGATTACTCTATTCTCATGCTCTCTCATACTTGCCCCGACATTTTCCATAGTATATATAGACAACAATTTACAAGCTTATGACTACTCAAAGATATAAGTGAACTATCTCTGAAATAATGTACATATGTGTACACATCTTCACCTTCTGAATGTATTCTTTCTTCATGCTTCACAACTTGAATCTTTCCTTCAAAACTTGACTTCAACTCTTCATCAAAACATCAATTGTTGATTTTCCTGCACCAACAAGGTCTACATTGTAGCCTAGACTACTCAACATCATTAGGCTATGATTTTCAAGCCTATGATCTTGTACAACATTGTTCATTAATACAATAGATCTACATTGCTTATTTATGATCTCTCTGTTATAGTCATTCATTACTGTCAACTTGTACTGCTCATATCTCAATCATTTCTCCACCATTTTCAATATTTTATAGCTTGTTGGAATCAACTCCAAGTCATCTACATGCTCACAGATTTTGAAGAAAATCCATTCAGCCAATTTGTAGAAAATCACGTCGAGGCACTCACTGCTCAAACTCTACAGAGGTCCTAAAAAATCGGGGGTAATGATTCAATTGTTAAGTTCATTGCTTTGTGTATAGTACATCATTTTAAGTGATTCCACTTGGAATCATTAGCTTACTAAGCTAATTAGATACCTTGAGAAGGAATTTTTCTAATTCCTACTATACTAGAATCACTGAGCATAACAAGTAGTAGGTGTGTGAACAAAAATAGAAGGCTTTCATTAATCCTTCAACTTGGAAGTAGTCTGTTTTGGTTCAATCAATTTTCACATAATTTCCAAAGTACATAGTCACTTATTTAGTGTCATTGGAAAGCTAAGAGGGCCTAGAACTCAACTCTGAAGCATCAAGGGGCTGGTGCAAAGCAGGATTTGGCAATACCTACTCATTTCTTGGGGGATGAAGACATACTTACAAGGAAGGAGCCTCTATGGATACATCTCAAGAGATGAGGAGATGCCCATATTCAGAAGCAAAGGACAACCTACAAGAGAGGAGCATGAAAGACTCAACACATGGTGTTCCAAGGATGCATTATCAAGGTCGTACTTAACTCAATCTCTGATTTTCTTCTTCCACATATTAAGAACTGGAAGACATCCAAAGAGACTTGGGAAACATTGTCTTCTTATTTCTCTTCCAACACAAGGGCTAGGAAGAACCAATGTGGATTGAGTTTACCACTCAAAGAAAGCAACCTAAGAAGGCATCTTAGAGTATGTGACCAAAGTCAAAGATGTAGCAGATCAATTGGCAAGCATAGGAGAAGAAATTGAAGAAGAGCTAATTGTAAGACAAGTAATCAATGGTATTAAAGTTGACAAATGGGAGAGCTTCACAACTACCATGGACTTGTACATGGACATGCAGATTCCAAACCTTACCACACTCATGGGGTAACTATTTACCCATGAAGCCAAGCTCAACAAGAATGGAGACTCATCAAGAGGTAATAGCTCTTCTGCCCTATACACTGATAAAAGTAAATCCAAAGAGAAAGGGAAGAACAAGAAGATTGAAGATGAAGGAACTACCTCTCAAGCCAACTATGCAGCAAGAGGTAGAACCTCAAGAGGAAGGGGTAGAGGAGGTAAGCAAGGTAGGGGGAGGCCTTATAACTCCTCACCATGCAATATTTGTGGATTGTCAAATCATACTACAGATGAGTGTTACGGGAACTTCAAGAATCAGAGAGGTAGAGGATATCAAAGAGGTGGATATACACAATCAAGAGGAAGATTCAATCACCATCAAGGATACAACAAAAACTATAATAGCAATTATCAAGGAAGCTACAAATCAAGGAAAGATTACAAAAAATACACAGAGGAGCAAGAAGATTCTCTTCCGATTATGAATATGACTTCAAAACCAGGTATAAATGATGGTCATCTCTTCTACATTGACTCAGGATGCTCAAACCATGTTGCAGGCAATGTAGCTCTCCTCTCTGACCTTGAAAAACCAAAGGGTAAGCATCAGGTACAAACACGTGATGAAACCAAGCACTCAATGATGAAAGTAGGAAATGTTAAGACCTCTGATGGAAACAAGAATCTGTTGAGTAGGGTTCTATATGTACCTACAATTACCAAAAATTTGATGAGTGTTGGACAGATTGTGGAAAAGGGTTTGCAGGTTAGATTCAACGAATATGGAGCATTGATCCCCAACATGGATTCAAGAGAATTGCCAAAGGACAAAAGACAGGTAGATTATTCACTTTTGAACTTGAGGATACAAGGAACATTGCACTTTATAGCTACAAAGATCAAACACTATTAGAGCTTGAAATTTGGCATAAGAGATTAGGGCATGTTGGTGAAAAATCCTTAAAATAAATATGTAGAGACCAATGTGTGCTTTGGATACCTAATGTATCCAAGCAACACATGATTTATAAATGTGGTGCTTGTCAGTTTGGAAAATCTCATAGGTTACCCTTCTCAAGAAAAGGCTACATGCATGAGGAATACCTAGAGCTTGTCCATATAGATGTATGGGGACTAAGTAAGGATCCTTCAATCTCTGGATCAAGGTATTATGTATCTTTCATTGATGATAACAATAGGTGGATTGTATTGTACTTTATGAAGCACAAAGATGAAGTACTGAGTTGCTTTTAAAAGTATCTTGCACTTGTTGAACGAACAGGGAGAAACCTAAAGAGACTAAGGTCACACGGAGGAGATGAGTACTTCTCAAATGAGTGAAACAACTAGGTCAATGTTAAATGAGAAAAAACAACCTAATTACTTGTGGACAGAGAGTGTGTCTACTGCCACTTATCTTGTAAACAGGTTGCCATCTAAATCTCTTGATGGGATGACCCCATATGAATGAAGGAGTTTTCTTACTATAGTCTAAGGCTAAGGACATTCATTCTAAATCATGAATTAGTTGGATTTTTTAGATATACTTTATACTCCACTAGCAAGTGACCGCAAATGATCCATGATATTGTACGACCCCCTTTTATGAGGAGAAGCCAGTATGAGAGTTCGGACATTTGTGATGAGGTCTACATGAGACTAGTAGTAGTTCTAGATGATCTATGTGAGTCTAGTCAGAAGGCTAGCTAGGGCATATACTTCAGTCACACTAGAATTTTGGAGGTATGACAGTGAGATAGTCAACCAATCTGGAATTAAGTGTTGGGTTTGTAATTATGGATTCCAGTGGAAGTCCATGCTGGTGGAAGTCCAATCTAGAGGAAGCCCAATCCGGTGGAAGTCTAGTTCAACAGAAGTCCGATTCGGTGGAAGTCGAGTTTGGTGGAAGTCGAGTCTAATGGAAGTCTAGTCTAGGGGAAGCTTAGTCCCATGGAAGTCCAATTCAGTGGAAGTCTAGTTTGGTGGAAGTCGAGTTTGATGGAAGTTTAGTCCGGAGGAAGCCTAATCTGGTGGGTGTTCAGTCTAAAGGTTGATTGAGTCTAGTAATTATGTAATTTGGGTTGTTCTGAAAGTACAAGAGATCCTAATAGCTATGCCTACTACATAGCATTAGACAGTCTTGAAGATCATGCCTTAATCAAAGGGTTAGGCATGACCAGTCCTAAGGAGAAATCAGAGATACACACACTATAAAGCCCAATGTCTAGATTCTGTCCAAATCACCATTGAAGCTCCATAGTGGGAGTGCACAGGTGGACAACATCATCATTGTATATTATTGCTGACAATTTGAGAATAGAAGTTCTCTTTCTCTCTATCTGTGTACAATTTCTGCTAGTCTGTTCTGCTTCTCATTACTCTACCTATCAATCCGATTGTGTTGCATTATTCTTGATCGTTATCTTTTCTAACATGGTATCAGATCTTAGGAGGTTTTGAGTATAATAGAAGCAAAAATGCAAAAGTCACAGAGGTCCTCAAATGAATTAAGAGAGAAGATGTCAAGCGATATGTCCTCATCTACATTTGGGAATCAAGGTGGTTCATTAGCACGAGCATGTGGAACACAAACCAAAGCAGTAATAATGATGGCCATGCAAACATTGCAGGTATGACCTCGAGCATTCACAAAAGGTAAACTTGATGATACTAATTACACCTTATGGAAGTTTAAGATCGCTTCTACCCTTGACTCCTATGAGCTACTCAAGACTCTACTTGGGATTGACTAAGAGCCCCAAGAAACACTTGACTCAAATAATACCAATGGAATGGTTCCTCCCGATGATGATCTCTTACATGCTTGGAAGTGAAGGAATGCGGATGCACTCTATACTCTAGTGACAAGTATCTTTGACAATGTTCTAACTCTTATTCAGCACACCATAAAGGCATGTGAGGCTTGGAACATATTGAGAAATCAATATGAAACTCAGAATCAAACATGGATTCAGAATTAGAAGAATCAGCTAGCAATAGAAAGGTTTATTGATGGGGAAACTGTTGAAGTTTTTATCACTTGCATAAAGAATCTACGAGATCAAATGGATGGAGCAGGTGTATCGATGTCAAGTGAGGAGCTAGCTTGGCATTTTCTCTGAATTTTTCCACCAAAGTTTGATGGTTTGGTAACTGCCCTTAATACTCAGATCAGATCGCAACGACTAACCTTTGAAGAATTCAGTGCCTTACTCATGGAGGAGGAGCTGCGACTCAAGGTAAGAAATGATAGTAGTAAAGGAGAAGCTGCATTCATGGTAAATGCCAAAGGTGCTAAAATCGATTCTTCAAAAGATGGGGACAAAAGGAAGAAGGACAACAAGAATTTTCGAAGGAAGCATGTTTTCAGTGTAAGAAGAAAGGCCACACAATCCAAGACTATTGCATTAAGAAGGCAGAGGAGAAGAGTGGCTCTTCAGAAAGTGGTGAGGGCAAGGAGGTTGCTAACACTGCCAAAATTGAGCTTGAACTGTCCGTTACGGTGGAGGAAATGTGTTGCTTCACTGAAGATTCAGCCACGGATGACTCATGGGTTTTTGACACTGGAGCCTCTCAACATATCACAAAGAGAACAGACCTTTATAGTTCCCTATAGCCTCTAGATGACCCCATCATGGTAAAGGTAGGCAACAATGCAAGATTTCCTGCAAAGGGCAAATGTATACTATCTTTCATTATCAGTAAAGGGGATATTAGAAAGCTTAAAAACATGTTGTATGTTCCACAAATGAAACGAAATTTAATTTTGATAGCTTCTATAATTGATCAAGGTCATTAGGTGTCTTTTCATAAGACAGGAGCTGAGATTCTAGATCATAACAATAACGTTGTCGGGACTAGAATAAGGAGGAACAACTTGTATGAGTTGTGTGCTCTTACAACCATGATCAGTGTGGGCACAAGTGAGCTTTGGCATGAAATATTCAGCCACATTGGATACCCAGTACTGAAAGAGATGCACCAGAAAGGTATGGTTGCTCACCTCCCTTCGGTTGCAAAAATGAAAGAATTGTGTGAAGCTTGCATGATAGGCAAGTAGCGGAGGAAAGCATTTTCACAAGAAAGAAAGAATAGAGCAAGTGGTCCTCTTGATTTGGTGCATGCTGACTTGTGCGGAAAAATGCCTACACAAGCCTTGGGAGGATCTTCCTACTTTATGTTACTCGTCGATTACTACAGTAGGAAAATGTGGGTGTATTTTCTTCATGACAAGGCTCAAGTTTTTGTAAGTTCAAAGAATGGCTTCAGCTTGTTGAAACGAAAACTAGGAAAAAGATGAAGAAGTTCAGGACATATGCTGGAGGTGAGTTCACGTGAACTCAGTTTGATGATTTCTGCAGGAGCAAAGGAATGAAACAAAAACTCACAATGGTGCATAGCCCTCAATTGAATGGTGTTGTTGAATTCTAGAATCGAACCATTATGGAAATGGCAAGGTGTATGTTGAGGGGAAAAGGACTACCAAATCACTTTTGGATAGAGGTCATAAACACAGCTATTTATATCATGAATCGTAGCTACACAAAGGCACTTGATGGAAAAAGGCCACATGAAGCCTACACTAGTAGAAAGCCTTCTGTTTCACATTTCAAGGTGTTTGGAAGTGAGTGTTATGTACACATTCCATACAAAGAAAGAAACAAGCTTCAACCAAAAAGCACCAAATGTATCTTTTAAGGGTACAATGAAGAGGAGAAAGCTTACAAGCTTTATGACCTAGAGGCAAAGAAGATCATAGAGAGTCATGATGTGGTGTTCAAGGAGGAGGAGCCACATGCGGTGAAAGAATAAAAGAAAGCTTCCACTCATCATTAGATGAAGAAGTAATCCACTATGAACCGGACCTAAGAGCTAGCCCTTCTATGAAAGAGAAGGAACCATCATCCTCCGATGATGAGACTATATGTCACTAGCCTGCTATCACTAAAGTGGAAAAGCCATTGCCATAGTGGGTGAGGCAACTCTATGATTTTGCATATCGCACCCCATAGACAATTGAAAAAATTGTGGATGGTCCAAGGTGATCACAAAGAATAGAGGAATAGAAACAAGCAGAGGCCCATATTATAAAGTCAGCATTGATGGATGAGATTATCAACAAACAAACAAAGGAGTAGAAAAGTGTGGAAGAAGCACTCCAAAATCCAAATTGGAGAACAGATATGCAAATAGAATACAATAATATTATGAAGAATGGAACTTGGGAGCCAGTGGAGCGGCCTCCAAACCGGAACATCATTGGCACCAAGTGGATTTGGAAGCTAAAATACAAAGCAGATGGTACTTTAGAGAAGTACAAAGCTAGAATTGTTGCATAGGGCTATTCCTAAGTCAAAGGCATTGACTTTGGTGAATCGTTTGCCCCGACAGCAAGGATGACTACTATTGGGTTAGTACTAGTTGTGGCTGCACATAAACAATGGGCAATATATCACATGGATGTCAAATTAGTGTTCTTGAATGGAGACCTTAAGAAGGAGGTATATGTGTCTCAACCACTAGGGTTTGGGGCTTCCCATTCAGAGAACAAAGTATATAAGCTGAAAGGCACTGTACGGGTTGAAACAAGCCCCGAGAGCATGGTACCAACAAATAGATAGATATCTTTTGGATATAGGATTCAAAAAATGTGCTTTTCATGCTAATTTGTATGTTCGAAAGAAAGGAGGGAAGACAATTGTGCTTGTGCGCTATGTAGATGATCTTGGAATCTCCAGAAATGATAATGCACTTCAAAAACAAACAAAAGATGCCTTGAGTTTAGAATTTGAGATGATGGATTTGTGCATACTGCATTACTGCTTAGGTCTTGAAGTCCGGAAGGAAGCAGGGAAAATCTTTATTTTGCAACTAAAGTATGCAAAGTAGGTCTTGAAGGCATTTCACATGGAGGATTGCAAAGAAATCTGTACACTGATGGAAGTCAACACAAAGATTTCTATTCAAGGTACTTCACCTCCAGTAGATATTGGAAGATACAAGAGATTAGTTGGAAGTCTAATTTACTTGTGTAATAGCAAAACAGATATCTCTTATGTTCTTGGTGTAGTAAGCAGGTTCTCTAATGAACCGTGCTTAACACATTGGAAGGCATGCACGTGAATACTCAAGTATCTCAAAGGAACCATTGAGTATGGTATTCTTTATGGTGAAGGATCATCTCTAAGGAATAAATGACTTTCGGAATGTTCTCCTTGACTGCAAGGTCTGAGATTCCAAAAATGGTGATCTAGAGGAAATTCCATCCACTCCTTGAAAGAAATTGGTAATAATTAGGATTACAGCTATGACAAAGATTGTTGGGAAAGATGGATGGATGCTCCAAGAGACTGAGTAGGTACTGCTAAACCTGCTTTATACCAGCCCTCTTTTGCTTCAGAGTTGATAACTAGACCTCCTTAGCTTTCAAATGACACCATAAAATGTCCTATGTACTTTGGAGATGATGTGTGTAATGATTGAATCAAAACAAATAACTTTGGAAGTCACAAACTCAAGAAAACCTTTTATTTATGTCTTGACACCTGCTGGATATTTTGCTCAGTATGACCCACAGTACGAATTGGAAAACTTCCTTTTAGGGGTATCTAATTAGCTTAGTAAGCTACCTATTCCAAGTCGAATGATGTAAAATGATAAACTATACTAAGAGAAATCAATTTAGCAAGTTAAGCTATACCCCCGACTTTTTAGGACTGTAGCAGAAAATAACCAGAGATCACCTCGATGTGGATTTCTCCAAAATGGCTGAATAGAATGTCTTCAAACTTTGATAGCATGTAGATTACTTCCAACAAGCTTTGAATCACTGAATTTGGTGAAGAATTGACCGAGATATGCCCTTGATAAGTTGACAGACTTTTGAGTAGACCAACAGAGAACTCAGAGATGGACAATATGAATGTATGTATTAATGAACATTTGTATACAACTCCATTGGCATCAATATCCTTGCCAAATGGTATAGAGAGGTGTGGGCTTGAGTGTAGACCTCACACACACTCAAAAATCAGTAATGCTAGGCTCGAGAGTGCTCACTCTTACCCGCGACTTTTCATGTCCATTTTTATAAGGAATCAGTAAAAGTTTGAATTCAAATTCAAACTTTTGGCTCCCTATGATCAAGCTCCTAAATGCTTGGAGATATTCTTTCAATCAAACAACTAATTTTTCCACAAATCCTTTTGGTAGGTGATTACAAGAGATTCCAAGTCAATTTGACTTTTACAATGAGATAAAGTGGTAAATAGCCACTAGCAATGGTTCCTATGCTTCTTCACATATGTAAGATCTTCAAGATATCTTCCAAGCCAAATGTGTAGGCTTGTGACTTACACCAACAGCTCCCCCTCAAGCCAAACATTTTGGCTTAAGTCTTCATCTTCAATCTTCAAGTATATCCTGCAATCCAATCATGGATTTGAACCTGCAAAGTTTGGTTCCATCCAAAGCTTTAGTCAACAAATCTGCACATTGCATGTTGGTTGATACATATGTAAGTTGAATGTCCTTGCTTATCAACTTCTCTCTCACATAATGGTAATGGACCTCTATGTGTTTGGTCCTAGCATGATAAATAGGATTAGCTGCAAGGTGAAGAGAACTTGTATTATCTCCAAAGATAATTGGTGACCTAGTATATAATCCCAATTCTGTATACAAAAGCTTAATCCAAATTGCTTCTTGTGTGGCATTAGCCAGTCCTCTATACTCTGCCTCTGTGGAAGACAAAGCAACTGTAGGTTGCTTCTTTGAAGACCATGAAATTGGTTTGTCACCTGCAAAAGAAATATATCCAGAAGTGCTCCTCCTATCATCCTTGCATCCTGCCCAATCTGCATCTGAATAAATTTTGATATCAATATCTGAAGTGTAAGGGAAATACAAACCATGGTTCTGTGTACCCTTGAGATACTTCAGGATTCTCTTGGCAACCTCTAAGTGAGGTATCCTTGGCTTGTGCATAAATTGACTTAGCACACTAACTCCATATGCAATATCTATCCTTGTTAAGGTAGCATAGTTCAAACTACCCACCATACTTTGATAACCTATAATGTCATTGACTTCATCACCTTCATGGGCACTTATTTTTAGGTTTACCTCCATTGGAGTGCTTGCTACTTTGGCATCCTGCAAGTGAAACTTCTTCAACATATCCTGTATGTACTTTTTCTGAGCGATGTATATCTCTGAATTAGTGTAGACTAATTCAAGTCCCAAAAAATACTTCAATAGACCAAGATCATTGATCTTGAACTCCTTCATTATTTGACTTTTGATATATCTGATTCCATTGACATCATTACCTATAATGATGATGTCATCAACATAAACACAAAGGTATATTACCTCTGAATTACTTCTCTTAATGAACAGAGAAGTGTCTGCCTTGCTCATGACAAATCCTTGGTCTTGGAGATATGTAGTTAACCTGTAATTCCATGCCCTAGGTGCCTGCTTCAATCCATATAAAGCCTTTTTTAATTTGCAAACATATGTTACCTTCTTAGGTTCCTCATAGCCTGGAGGTTGTGACATATATACCTCCTTTGAAATCCATCCATTCAAGAAAGCACTCTTGACATCCAATTGGTACATATTCCAATTTTTTGATGCAGCCACACTTACCAACACTCTGATGGTTGGCATCTTGGCCACAGGTGAGAATGTCTCCTCATAGTCAATGCCTTGGGTTTGTGCAAAAAGCTTGGCTACCAATCTGGCTTTGTACCTATTAATTGTGCCATCAGAATTTCTTTTAAGCTTATAGATCCATCTGGATCCTATTACCTTCATTGAGTCCTTCTTAGGTACTAACTCCCATGTGTCACTCTCCTTGAGTGCTTCAATCTCCTCATCCATAGCTTCTTTCCATTCTGATTTGGTTATTGCTTCTTCATATGACCCTAGTTCTTCATTTGACAAATCTTTGGCAAGATAAACAAAATGTTTAGTAACAAGAGATGTATCATACCCATACCTGATAGGTTTCTTGCTTTCTCTTTGTGATCTTCTAAATGGTTGAGTTGAAGATTCAGGTATGTCTTCAAGCTTCTTCATCTTCATTTTGCCTTTGGACTTCCATGCTTTGAATTCTTCAAGGTTGATAGTATCTTCATCATTTGAACTTGAGGCTTCATTCTGAGTAGGTTCCTCCTTTGTAAGAATTGGAAACTCCTCTTCCAAATCATAGGGTAACTTGCCTTCCTGCATTCATTCTCATACCAAGAATCATTTTCATCAAAGACAACATCTCTGCTTACCATGAATCCCTTATTGATGGGATTATAAAACTTGTAACCTTTTTTATTTAAATCATACCCAATAAAGATGCATTTTTCAGCCTTTGGGTCTAGCTTACCTCTTATCTGAGAAGGAATTACATATGCTGCACATCCAAATATTTTGCAATTGTCAAGTGAGGGTCTCTTACCATGCCATGCTTCATAGGGTGTCATGCCATCAAGAGACTTAGATGGTAACCTGTTTATGAGGTAAGTGGCAGTGGAAACACTTTCTGCCCATAGATAGTTAGGCAACTTTTTCTCATTAAGCATAGATCTAGCTGTCTCAACAATTAATCTATTTCTTCTCTCAGCTACCCCATTGTGGTTATCTCTCTTTTGATGCCTTTGTCCTGCAAGAAGTTTTCAAATTCATTGGAGAAGTACTCACCTCCTCCATCTGACCTTAGCCTCTTCAAATTCCTTCCTGTCTGGTTTTCAACTAATGCAAGATATTTTTTAAAGCAATTAAATACCTCATCCTTGTGCTTCATGAAGTACAATACAGTCCATCTGCTATAATCATCAATGAAGGATACATAGTACCTTGAACCTGAGACTTAGGGGTCTTTGCTTGGTCCCCATACATCTGTGTGGACAAGCTCTAGGTAGTCTTCATGCATGTATCCTTTCCTTGAGAAGGGTAACCTATGAGACTTCCCAAATTGACAAGCACCACACTTATAAATCATATGTTTCTCGGACACATTAGGTATCCCAAGCACACATTGGTCCCTGCACATTTGTTTCAAGGTTCTTTCTCCTATGTGCCCTAACCTTTTGTGCCAAATCTCAAGCTCTGAAAGTGTTTGATCTTTATAACTGTATAGTGCAATGTTCTTTGTATCTTCTAACTCAAATGTGAAAAGTCTACCTGATTTTTCTCCTTTAGCAATCCTCTTGAACCCATGTCTTGGATCCTCCACATATGCTCCATATTGGTTGAATCTGACCTGCAAACCTTTCTCCACAATCTGACCAACACTCATCAAATTTTTGGTAATGGTTGGTACATAGAGTACCCTACTCAACAAATTCTGATTTCCATCACAAGTCTTAACATTTCCAACTTTAACTACCGAATGCTTTGTGTCATCACCTGTTTGGACTTGATGCTTACCTTTTGGTTCCTCAAGATCAGAGAGTAATGCTACATTGCCAGCCACATGATTTGAACATCCTCAGTCAATGTAGAATAGGTGGTCATCATTTGTACCTGATTTTGAAGTCATGTTCATGATTAGAAGAGAGTCATCCTGCTCCTCTGTGTAGTTGTTGTAATCCTTCCTGGATTTGAATCCTCCTTGGTAGTTTCCATTGTAATTATTGTTGTAGTTATTGTTGTAGTTATTGTTGTAGCCTTGGTGATGGCTGAATCTACCTCTTGACTGTGAGTAGCCACCTCTTTGATATCCTCTTCCTCTCTGATTCTTGTAATTCCTGAAACACTCATCTGTAGTATGATTTGATAGACCACAAATGTTGCATGGTGAGGAGTTATAAGATCTCCCCCTACCTTGCTTACCTCCTCTGCCCCTTCCTCTTGATGATCTACCTCTCCCTGCATAGTTGTCTTGGGAGGTAGAACCTTCATCTTCCACCTTCTTGCTTTTGCCTTTATCTTTGGACTTCTTATCAGTATATAGGGCAGAAGCATTATTACCTTTGGATGTATCTCCATTTTTGTTAAGCTTTGCTTCATGAGTAAACAATTGTCCCATGAGAGTTGTAAGATCTGGGGTGTGCATGTCCATGTAAAGATCCATAGCTGTGGTGAAGCTTTCCCATTTGTCATCAGCCTTGATCCCATTGATCACTTGCCTTACAATCTGTTCTTCTTCAATCTCTTCTACTATGCTTGCTAACTGATCTGCTACATCTTTAATCTTGGTCACAAATTCTGAAACAGCTTGCTTAGGTTGCTTCCTTAATGTTGTGAATTCAATCCACAACTGATTTTTCCTAGCCCTTGTGTTGGAGGAAAAATATGATGACAAGGTTTCCCAAGTCTCTTGGGATGTCTTACAATTTCTAATATGTGGCAAAAGAAAATCAGATATAGAGTTGAGTAAATAAGACCTTGCCAATGCATACTTAGCACACCATGTGTTGAGCCTTTGATGTTCTTCCTTGGTTGGTAATCCTCTTGTTTTGAATGAGGGCAATTCCTCATCTCCTGAGATGTATCCATAGAGACTCCTTCCTTGTAGGTAGGTCTTCATCCTTAGAGACCATGCTTGTTAGTTCTTCCTGTCCAATTTATCAATGAATGAAGGAAAACCATCTCCCATTTTACCTTAGTTTGCTCTGATACCACTGCCGGGAAAGATGGATGGATGCTCCAAGAGACTGAGTATGTACTGCTAAACGTGCTTTGTACCAGCCCTCTTTTGCTTCAGAGTTGATAACTAGACCTCCTTAGCTTTCAAATGAAACCATAAAATGTCCTATGTACTTTGGAGATGATGTGTGTAATGATTGAATCAAAACAGATAACTTTGAAAGTCACAAACTCAAGAAAACCTTCTATTTATGTCTTGACACCTGCTGGATATTTTGCTCAGTATGACCAGCACAGTAGGTATTGGAAAAATTCCTTTTAGGGGTAACTAATTAGCTTAGTAAGCTACCTATTCCAAGTGGAATGATGTAAAATGATAAACTATGCTAAGAGAAATCAATTTAGCAAGTTAAGCTATACCCCCAACTTTTTAGGACTGTAGCAGAAAATAACCAGAGATCACCTCGACGCGGATTTCTCCAAAATGGCTGAATAGAATGTCTTAAAAATTTGACATTATGTAGATTACTTTAAGCTCAATCCAACAAGCTTTGAATCACTGAATTTGGTGAAGAATTGACCGAGATATGCCATTGACAAGTTGACAGACTTTTGAGTAGACCAACAAAGAACTCAGAGATGGACAATATTAATGTATGTATTCATGAACATTTGTATACAACTCAATTGGCATGAATATCATTGCCAAATGGTATAGAGAGGTGTGGGCTTGAGTGTAGACCTCACACACACTCAAAAATCAGTAATTCTAGGCTGGGGAGTGCTCACTCTTACCCGTGACTTTTCATGTCCATTTTTATAAGGAATGAGTAAACGTTTGAATTCAAATTCAAACTTTTGGATCCCTATGATCAAGCTCCTAAATGCTTGGAGATATTCTTTCAATCAAAAAACTAATTTTTCCACGAATCCTTTTGGTAGGTGATTACAAGAGATTCCAAGTCAATTTGACTTTTACAATGAGATAAAGTGGTAATTAGCCACTAGCAATGGTTCCTATGCTTCTTCACATATGTAAGATCTTCAAGATATCTTCCAAGCCAAATGTGTAGGCTTGTGATTTACACCAACAAAGATAACTTGAGTCAATGCCACCATAGTGTTATATGCTAATGTGGCTACAAAAGAAGTCTTTTGGAAGTTCAAGTCAAAGAAGCCTCATACTAAGCAAGAATATTTAGGGTATAAGTTTAAGGACCTAGAGGTTCAAGCGAAACCCTTTTTTAAAAGATAACAATCAAGAATAATGTAGTGGAATTGGATCAACATGTAGAGTAATGAGAAGCAGAATAGACTAAAAGAAATTGTACAGAGATAGAGAGAAAGAGAACTTCGATTCTGAAATTGTCAGCTATAATATACAACGATGATATTGTCCTCATGTGTGCTCCCACTATGGAGCTTCAATGGTGATTTGGATAGAATCTAGATGAAAGGCTTTATAGTGTGTGTATTTGTGATTTGTGCTTAGTGACTAGTCTTGCCTAACCCTCTGATTTAGGCATGATCCTCGAGACCACCTGATGTTATGTTTTGGGTGTAACCATCGGGATCTCCTGTAATTTTGGAACAACCCAAATTACATAATTACCAGGTTGAGTCAACCTCCAAATTGAACACCCACCAAATGAGACTTCCTCTAGATTGGACTTCTATTGAACTCGACTTCCACTGAACTGGAATTCCATCGAACTTGATTTCCACCGGATTGGGCTTCCTCTAGACCCGACTTCCATTGGATTGGACTTCCACCAAACTCGACTTCCACCAAATTGGACTTCCACCGAACTGGACTTCCACTGAATTGGACTTCCACTCGATTGGGCTTCCTTTAAAATGGACTTCCACTCGACTGGGCTTACACCAGAATTCGTAATTTCAGACCCAACACCGTAATTCAAGATTGGTTGACTACCACACTATCATATCTCTCGAATTTTGGTGTGATTGAAGTATATGCCCTGGCTAGTCTTTTGACTAGACTCACTTAGATCATCTAGAACTATTGCTAGTCTCATGTAGACCTCATCACAAATGTCCAAACTCTCATACTGGCTCTCCTCATAAAGAGGGCTATACAACTTAGAGTATCATGGATCATTTGTGCTCACTTTTGGGGGGAGTATTGAGTATATCTTACATCTCCCCTCAATGTCCACTTGCGATGAACTACTTTCTTGGTCCAATCCCAAGCTTCGAAAGATGTTGATATGGATGCTATTTTCCTAGAGCCTTAGTGCAAATGTATGCTCCATTTTCTTCGGTTTGACAATAGCATAGCTCCACAATTCTATGTTCTATCAACTCTCACACATAGTGGTACTAGATTTCTATGTGCTTAGTATGTGCATGACAAATAGGATTCTAGGTGATAGCTATGCAGCTCTGGTTGTCACATCTCAACCTTGTAGCCTCCTATCCTTCAATTCCTACATGCCATAGGAACCTTCTCAACCATATTGCTTCACATGCAGTAAAACATGTCAGTTTGTACTCAGCTTTGGTAGAAGATAGTCCTATGGTCGGTTGCTTGTCTATATAAGACCCATTCTTGAACTTGACTACTATATTATCCAAGCCATAAGGGTGTTCTGGTTTTCTCATATTTGCTACTAATCTTCTCATACCATCCTCATAGAAGCGAGCATCTAACCATTTGGTTCAGATTTACTCTAAATGTGTCTTGTGGGACCTTTCTAGTATTTCTAGGTAGGTAGCCCTATTGCTATGAATTCATCTCTCCAATATGTAAGAGTTGTTTGACTCACTCATTTCCTAGTTATCGATTAATTCAAGGTTACCTAGTTGCTTAGACCAAGACTTGGTTGTGTGGTTGATACTAGCTTCGAATGATCTTGGGCTTTGTTGATCCACATTGCTAAGGCACTTGCATGATCGAAGATTCATGAATTAGCCCACGTTCCTTCTCCTTTTCCTTTGATGTCCACTTTTTTTTATAGGGATTTACTTATCAATTCACTTGTTGAGTGTTTCCTTGTTAATTCTTGTTTTGATGAGTCGTCATCAAGAATATTTACGTTGTTCGGTTTCATCATGAGTTTTCACTTTATGTTCCTTTTTCTTTTATGTCCGTTTTTTTAATAGGGTTTTACTTATCCATTCACTTATTGAGTGGTTTTCCTTGTTAAGTCTTGTCTCGATAAGTCATCGTTAGGAATATTTATGTTGTTCGACGTGATTGTGAATCATCACTTTATGTTGTTTTGCCCTTAATTGTTATTGTGATTATAAGTTTTCTAAAGACTTTCCCTTAATTTGCTTTAGTGCCTTTTGAATTGAGTATTCCTAATGTCACCCTATGCCCTATTACTAGCACTAAGCGCTTAGCTTAAGCTAGAATCGACAAAAGGGGTTTGTGAATTTCCAACATCAAGTTGCATGTGTTGTTTTGAGTATCCCACGAAAGTTCCCAAGATTTTACCAATCATCATTGATCCCTTATGAGAGTTTCAATTACTTGCACTTTAGACTTGTAATTTTTGTATTCCACCAAAAGACCTTAGAAATAGACCAAATTTAAGCCAATATTTTCAAAAACCCTAATTTTGCCATGTTGTTTGTCCCTCTTAATAGGTTGATCTCTCACAATAGATGGGAGTCTGACACGACATATGGGAGTCTATCACGATAGAGCCGTTTGTCGTTATAGGAAATTGTTGCGATAGGGCACTCCATCATAATAGGAAACTCCGCGTGTGCACTCTATTATGATGGATGATTAGTTTGCCCCAATAAACGGGTCGATCATGGGAGGGTCTATTGTGATGAATTGGCCTATCATGATAGATGGGGTCTATCATGATGGATGGGTTTCTATCATGATAGATGGGGTCTATCATGATGGATGGGTTTCTATCACAACTTTGCTATGTCATGGGATTGCTCTATCATGATAGACGGGGGTCTATCAAGATAGAACGTCTCTATCACATCATTCAATCTATCATGATAGAGGGGGTCTATCACAATGGATTGGTCATTTAGGATAGAAGAGCAGTTTGTCAGTTCAGTTTGGACAAGTCTGTCTGGTTGGTTTGTCATGACACATGGAGTATGTCATGATAGACTGAGTCTATCGCCGAAGTCTCAGCAAACGTGAAAAGTGTCTAGTGCGTGAAGATGGCATTGGGGAGCCTACATCATGCAACATGCATCTACAAAAATCCAACTTTTTCAGTTTGTCACAATAGACTAAATCGATCGGCATGAACTTTGAAAAATAGAGTCATATTTTTGTTCAATCTTGGGCACGCTGGTGGAGTTGAATCCTACGACAGAACACTAAAAGCAAGCAAAAAACAGTGCTTGCACACACACTCTCTCTCTCTCGCCCATTCAAATGAAGGAAGTGAAGGAGGGTGGCTAGGTATGGCAAAAATTGAATGTTTTTTGTCATTCCTGTCTATTACAAATCCATATTAGTGGAGGAATACCCTCTACTACGAGCAGTAGAGTTTAGGGGTTTTCAAGGAGAGATCCCAATCAAACACCCAACCTATAAATCACACTAAATGAGTCCATGCAAAATTGTATTGGTGACAGGGACTAGTAGGAGTGTTCCTCGCAGCAAACCACATTTGGGAATCTAAGTTGGAGTTCCACCACTACTAGGGTAGCAATTTTCCGCACAAGACTTTGAAGCCTTACAGAACTCCAAAGAAGTACAAATCATATGGTACAAGGTAGGTGAGTATTTAAGTGCTCCCTTACCAGAACCAGAGTTCTATCCCATCACCACCACTCACAAGCATAGTCACTTCTTCATCCCCCTCCCTTTCCCCTCAGCATCCAATATTCCAAACCCTACAATAGTGCATACAAATCCAATTTTTTCTACAACGGGAATAGAGAATGCTCTTGCACAAATGTTCTCATGTATGAATCAAGTCCAAGAGGAGTACGCCTCGCTAAGCTAATTGAACTACAATCTTTAGGAATAGGCCAACACCCTCCAAACATAGGTGAACTCGCTCATCATGGAGAATGCCTCCCTAAACATGCACTATACTACTTTGAAGGAAGCACGTAAAACTTTGGAAACACAGACGAAGAATAGAATCAAGAATGAAATTTATTGGAAATAAATGGGTGTATAAAATGAAAAGGGATGTAGATGGAGCATAGAAAGATACAAAGCCATATTGGTAGTGATTTGCTCAATCCTATTAAATTAGATATGAAGAGACTTTTAGGTTCATGGCCAAAGTGACAACAGTAACGGCTTTAATAGTTGTGGGTACATCAATATTCCATTTGGATGTAACGAATGCATTTCTAAATGGTGATCCGCAAGAGGTTATGTATGAAGTAAATCAATATCTTAGAGATTAGAACCAAATTTTGGTTCATTATTTATGCAGGTGTGGATATAGACTTAGTGATGCAGACACAACACTATGTATCAAGAAGCAAGACCACAAGGTAATGCACACATGTATGTATGTGGATGATCTTATCATCATAAGTAATGATGATATGGGTATTGAAGACATCAAGGAAAACATGGTGAAGGAGTTCAAAATTTTAAACCTTGGGATCTTAAAGTTTCTCGTAGAGATTCAAGTCATATATATATAGGACGGAGTTTATATCTTACAAAGAAACCACCCACTAGATGTGCTATATAGGTTTGGTATGAGTGGATGTAAGCTACTCTTACAACTCATTGAACCAAATGCAAAGATCTTTGTAGGTGTAGGTGAAACTATTGAAGACATTACATTGTATAGAAGCATATTTGGCTCCCTTATATGTGCAAATATTACGAGGACAAACCTATCATATGTTGTAGAAACTTACCATATCTATATCTCCTTTGTATTCATGCCTTTGAACAACATTGTTATGGGATGTGCATGGGCATAAAGAAGCACAATGTCCAAGAAATATCAATAATAAACCATTTGGTTCCCTTTTGTATGTTACCGTTAGTGTCCACGTGAAAGGCCAAATGGCCATCGGACACTTCTTTGTATATGTTCTTGAATAAAACAGATAGTCGCCTTGTCAGTCACAGATTGTAAGTTCGATCGCATTTTGTAACACCTAAGAAGTTTGTGTTCATGCTCCCTGTGTACTGTGCTTTTCTGCTTATTCTACAGCCTTCGTGCAGAGAACCATGTGCACCCCTAGTATCTTGGTTTTCTACTCCGACGATATCATTGTGGAGCTTTCAAGAAGGAGAGCACACTATGGTACATCGCCATCGAAATACTTCACTGGTATGAGAGCATTTTGGTGCAAAAGATTTGTTCCTTTTGTGCGAGTGAAGCAAGCACCCGCCCGCCCACCCAAGGCTTTCTCCAAGGCTTATGCAGTGATGAAGCCATATACCTTGTCTCCGAGTCATTGAAGTCACCATTGGCACCATTGGCTACGTGCAAGGGAGGACCTCAATGATCAAGGAAGATAGAGGGTCCTGGTACTTCCCGAGAGGTCACCCATCCTAGAACTGTTCCCCCCGAGCTCGCTTAACCGTGGCAATCTCTTGCCACTAAGCTAAATTCTTGTGGTGTTTGAAGAAGGCGAAAGACTAAGGCTAAAATTACCTTCAACATGTTTTGGTCCCTCAAAGCTTCATTATTTGCTTTCAAAGCCTGGTTTTGAAGCATTTTTGGGGTGTCTTCTGGAGCCATTGTGGAGTACTTTTGCACATAGTTCTCTTCACACAGATCCAAGAACATCAAGAAGAGTGTTCTTTGTAATTCTCTGACAATAAATATCAACCTTTGGGGTGATGTTTTTAGCCACACTCATAAAACCATAGGTTTCTTGAAAAGTTTTCAGTTGTGGTGGGAGAAACCATTGCAGATTTATGCAAGTTTTTGAGCTTAAAAATCAGATTTGATAGATACTTATAGGTGTTGTTGGCTAGTTTTTGGGTTGTGCATTCAGCCTTTTAGTATCATTTTATTGCATATATTGAGCACATACACACCATGTACGCTTCTATGGATATCGCTTATGTACGTCCATGTGGTCATTGATATAGTAGCTATGTTTCTACATAAAGTCTTTTACGTTTGATAAAGAGGTTCGTGGTGAGGTTTTCTTAACTGGGAGACACCTAGATGTCGGGTCTCTTCGGTGATGCATGTGGAAGACTTACCTAGCCTCGCCATAGGAGATGTATGATAGTTGTTCATAGGTGCTCGATAAGCAGAGTTGGCTTCTATTGGGTAGCTAGTTATATGCAGTGGAGTTAGTGATTCACTATGCAGGTAAACTTGTTAGTACTTGTAGCTTTATAAGATTTTTGACACTATTCATATGCTCATTTTGCAGAGGATAATCTAGCAATTTTTTTCCAGATTTTTTGGTTGTGTCAACTATACAGTGGTCGATTTACTCCTTGATACACTTATTGTTCATTAATTCATCTTTCTGGGAAGGTTGCTAAATTCTTTCCCAGAATCTGACACTTGGCCATCCTTCTTGAGCCTTAGTGGTGTTTGGACTCTTGTAGCTCCATTATCATTCTATTTAGTTGCCTATTATCATGGCATCAGAGGTTTCAGGCACACCTGGTGGATCAGGGTCTAGTGCCAGTGTTCTGAGGAGGAGCTATAATTTTTAGGGCAAAGAACATTTTGAGATCCATTAATTTGATGCCACAAACTTTGCTCTATGGAAGAACTAGATTAAAGATGTGTTGATTCAAAGGAGGCAATGGAAGCTAGCAAATGGAATCTCAAAGAAGCCTGCTGACATGGATGAAGATGATTGGGATGAGTTAGATGAAATCGCTAGGTGTACCATTCGATTGCACCTCGTAGATAATATTTACTTTACAGTATTAGACTGTGAAAGTGCAGAGGAGCTTTGGAAGAAGCTAGGCAATATATATGAAAAAGAGACGGCATCAAATAAACTGTATCTGATGAGAAAGTTATATGGCCTTCACATGGACACAAATAGTGTTGCTACTCTCCTTCTTCTATTTGGGCTCTAAAATTATGTCCTAGAGTCATGCTTCCAAGAATCCTCCATGTCAGGAACTACTACGTCCTCTTTTGGTAAGGAATCATTCCCTAGGAGGGGTTTTGGTTCCGTTTGTGTCTCTCAAATCTTACGGATGGGCTAGAAAAAAAAATTGCAAATGTTCTTCTAGCATGCCCATGGGGAGAACAATGTTAAGAACTTTTTCTAGTAGTTTTTGAGCTACCTCAATCATTTGTTGGCAGATACTTAGACTTTCTTTTTCTAAATCCCCTCTCAGGTAGTACTTTCCATCATGCTCCACTAAGGGTCCAGTGCTAAATGCCATGATAGTCTTTCAATAATCCTGTTAATTCAAGTGTTATAGGGTGATCTAATGCAATTGCTATAGGGTGATCTAGGACTGAGGACTGTTGTGGCCATGGATTATCATACGATAGTGCTTATACACTAATCTATGATCTTTAATGGAGTCTAATCTTTCTTCCAATGCTTTGCTCATCTTTCTTGTGCTTGAGGGAATCCTCAAGCGTAGAAAATATATTCTTCCAATGCTTTTCTCATCGAGCTCTTTGAGTCTTCCAAGTACGCTCTTTTCTTGGTGTGAAATCTTCTGGAAACTCTTCTTTGCTTTTGTAAATAGTAGGATGAAGCAACTTTCTATACTTAATATTTCTTCTTAGCTTTGGCTTGTGCATAAGTAACTGCCTTCACGAATGTTGTTTTTACTTCACCTTCTTCACTACTACATGAAAGTGTGGTCACCATGTTGATGGATGTAGGTGTTCTCCTAACAGGGTTTTGAGGAAAATCTTTGAATAGATGGGTTTTTCCATAATCATTGTAGAAGGATTTTGTGGGTGGTATGGGTGGCAATTGGGGAACTTGTGTGGAAAATTTCTGATAAACTAGTCCCCATTGCATCTATAGCAAGGACCTCTTGATTAAGTAGGTTTGATCTCACATCTATCTATAGTTTGCTGAGGTCCATTTGTATGGTAAACTTGGCTATATAGGTTCAATATATTCATAAAGCTTATTTTATTAGTCATGATATCCACTTGAATAGTCTTGATAGACATCATAATCTGTGAAATGATCCTAGTATTGTGCATAAGCATTTACTTGACTGCTTTGAGTAGAGTGTCTATGCCTCATCAATTTAGTGATGCTCAAAATTGATTGTATCATATCCTATTCTAACTACTCTTGTGCTTGTCCATATTTTGTTGTAACCACATGGGGTAGAGAAAGTGGATGGTGACTCAACACAGACCATAGTGCCTACACAGGGAAATCCAACATAAGTCTAGATGGATGTTGCATGGTTTGTCTAACCGGGTATGAGTATCTTAGTGGGTACTACTATGATGGTTCATAAGGCCTTGAGACTTAAAAGTTTCCCATAACTGGTCTTTTATGGTATTGGCCTTCCTATGTGGGATAGTGCCTTAAAGATTGATGATTCTAAAAGCACTTGAGAATTGATTGGTTTATCATTTTTTGATCAATTTTACACTATTATAAATATGGGTGCGCTAGAGGAGTTCCACTTCTTGTACATGTGTAACTCGAGTGATTCCTTCCACATTGTGAGCACTTCTAGGAGGAACCCAAGAAGGTTATAAGTTTGACTTCTTGGCCACATCCCTTAACAATTCATCCGTGGCTGAGGAATTTGATTTAACACTTGGAGTTAAATCAATGGTAGTCAAAGAGAATACTTGAATCAAGTTACCCAAGTCATCTTCTATGTGAGTTCACTTTTGAACACAATCCTCAAAGAAGCAGGACACATGAAATATACTATAGTACATAACTAAGTGTAGAGAGTACACACATAGAAGCAAAATGAAAGGAAAGTGTACTCACAAAGGAAAGAGTGTGTGAGACTCAAAATGAGTATACCATGAAATGGGTAAACTCATGTGGATTAGAAATGAGATTGTCAAGAGCATGGAGTAGGCTCCTCAAGCTTCTAACCAAGTACAAATGGGGGGAGAGGCCCTCCTTATATAGATTAGGGAGGGGATCTCCAAAGTACATCTCATGTGGGATAATTCCCCTAAAAGGAGAATGAATACAACTGGTAGAAGTAAATGAAAATGTACCCAAATACAAAGGATATAATATAAAATGGAAATATAATGGAAATGGAATGGAAATAGATTGACTTCAAGATACAAAAGGGAGATGCACTCTCATATTCTCAACACCCCCTTTGCAAATCCACTTTATAGAGTATGGAGGCTGCTAGGGTATGAGAGAAAGGTCCACCAAGAATGTATCAGTAGCAGCATTAGCACCAAATAGGAAGCCATCGTCTAGGAATCCATAGCCTCCAAGTGATATCAACCATGTAGGGTTGCCAAGTACTCCATAATATGTCCACTAGATGGATCAAGCAGATGCTCCAGAGGTACGCCACCAATGAGCTAAAGTAATGGAACAAGATCTCACTGGATGAGATCTCCATGTGGGATAGGTAGGATGACTCCATGTGGTACATAGGAACCTTCAAAGCTTTGACAATATCCACCACGATATTTGTATCGCCAAGAAGTAGGTCCTACAAGAGTGAAACATAAAGCATGAAGCATAAAATCATAGTCACATGGTAGTACATCTGTATGTTGTAGTCCTCCAAGGAGTGTACAAAGTCTTGTTGTGTATCAGTAGGACCATGGAAGCCCCCTCTTAATCGAAAAGCTATCTCAAAGAAATGATCCAACTGAGGGATGAATCCAAGCAGATGCAAGAGTATCCTATGGTAAATGAAAGATGCTAGACTCCATGAATGGAAAAGTACATGCTAAGAATGCTGTTGTAGACGAGGTAAGTGGACTCTCAAAGATAGGAATGAAAAGTGACGACTCATTGATCCTAGAGTAATGCCCAAATAAAGCTGAGGGGAAATGTAAACCTTCCATGGTACGATAGACCATGTAGCCATCTGGGGGTGTAAGCTGAGATGGTATCTCTGATTCCTCATGCTCCAAATATGTATCATGATCTAGAAATTCATGTACAAAGAGAGCATGATCCACATAGTGTGATTGTGTGAACTTGGAATGATCCCTCTCTGCAGCAGAAATGGGAGGATCCAAAAGGGATGAATATTTGGAGTATCCATCAAAGGTGCAATCTTTAGTTACTATAACTGAATGACTCTTTGGGTCGTAGAGTTTGTATGCCTTTTGTCGTTCACTGTACCCGATGAAAGTATACTGCTTAGGCCTATCATCATGGCCTTGGAGATAGGCATCACTACCAAAGATATGGAAATAGCTCGTACTCGGCTTCTTCTTAAAGTAAGCCTCAAATGGTGTTTGGTTCTTCAAGACATTTGAGAACCCTGTGTTCTGAATATGTATTGTTGTCTCTACTGCTTCATCCCAAAAGTTTAGTGGAAGTTGCTTTTGATTGATCATAACCTTGGCCATCTGGATCACACCTCGACTCTTCTGTAAGGCAATACCTTGGTGAGTATCTTGCATTGCTTGATACATGATTCCATGTTGCTTCCAGTACTTGGAGAAGTTGTGATTAACAAAGCCATTGTCTCCATCAGATCGAATGATCTTCAAAGAACTTGGAAGGTTTTCTTGAATTGTTTGTACCACTCCTTAAACTTGGAAAGGGCATCCTCTTTATGCTTGAGTGAATAAACCCAGGTACATGTGGTGAATTCATCTACTATCAAGGAAAAGTAAATTGACCCACTTAGAGACGGTGTATGCATAGGTCCATAAAGATCGGCATGGACTAATGCTAAGGGTTTATTTGTAGAAATGGATGCTTCTATAGGCAAAGGTGTATATGTATGGTTGGCACATGCTTGGCAACAATTCTACTTGTGCGATCCTAAGTGGACCTTTGACAATATGATTGGAAGAGATCTTAGTTAAGCAAAAGGTATGTCCGAATCTGCAATGCCATAAGCTAAGACTTGAATCTTTGGCCATGAGACTTGAAAGCTTGTAGAGACCTTTGTCTTCATAGCCTTGAGCTATCACTTCATTGGATTCACGGTTGATGACTTGTACCTTGTTGTGATCGAATTGCACTATCATGTTGCACTTTCTAATGGCCTTTACTGAGAGAAGGTTTTTACAAAGGGTTGGTACATAAAGAACGTCTTTGAGTGACTTAGTCTCGCCTTCAGAGTTGGTGATGAACTTTTCCTCTTCCTTGGATTTCGATGCACTTATTGTCTCCAAGGTAGACTTGACATTTATGCTCTTCAAATTCATGAAAATCATCTTTGTCATTGCACACATGTGATGAAGCACCACTATCAAAAATCCATTTTTTCTTGGGAGTGGTTGCCACAAGTGCTTTGTGTTCAGTTATGAAAAATAGAACTTCATTTGTGCAGTGAGAATGATGTTCGCTCTTAAAAGCAAACTTAGACTTCTCCTTCTTCTTTTTCTTGAAGCAATATTTCTTAATGTGGCCAGGCTTTCCACAAAACTTGCAAGTGAAATTCTTCTTGCCTTTCTCCTGTGATTCTTGATCACTGTTTTACCCTTTATGTTTGTGGAAGGTGGATTTAGCCTTCATGGTTGTTTCTTTGGTAGCTTGGGTCTGTTGCTGAGAGTCATGAAGAAGCAACAATCTCCTAACTTCGTCCCAAGTGAGTGTTTGACCTCTATTGTATAAAGTATTCACAAAGGTCTCATATGACCTAGGTAGTTTGTTAAGTAGCTTGATCATCATATCTTCACATGAAATTTTCCGACCACAAAGTCCTAACTTGCGTTGATAGTCTTCAAACTGAGCTATGACTTTTGTGATTGTATCTTGCAGCCAAATAGTTAGATTATGGAATTTTGCTTCTAAATCATAGATCCTTGAGGGTGTTTTATCTTCGTATAAGGCCATTAAAGTGTCCCACGCTTCTTTGGATGTTTTACATGCCATGATGTGTCCTTTGTTTAGTTCATCACAAGCAAGTAGAAGTTGGCCTAATGCCCTTTTATCTTTAATATTTTAGATATGTCAAGATTCTAGGTTGCTGGCCTTGTTGGGTTCAGGTTCGGACCCATCTACTACACCGTGAAGGATATTGGTGTACAGATATGCTCTCATTACATCTTTCCAGTGATTATAGTTTTGCCCATTTAATCTTTCATTCTTGGGCATGAATATGGGTGTGAAGGAAGATAAAAAATTGACCATAGATGAAGTGCTAGCTTGACTCTTTGACATTAAAAAGTTTAAATGAACTTGAAGTCATAAAGTAGTGAGTTTGTGCTTTGCAAGAGTAAGTGTCAAGTTCTTAAAAACACTTTGAAAGACACTTGTGTGCTAAGAAATTACTTGAAAATAATTGCAAACTTTGGAAAGAAATTGAAAAGTGTAGCACCACACTAGAAATCCTTGGGGAGGGGGAGGGCTTGGAATAGCCCTACTCTTGCACAACAATTGAAGTAGAAACCTTGGAGAAATGAGACAAGTCAATGCAAGAAGGGGCTTAGATTAGTCCATTGCACATCAATTGAGCCTTAGCATAGGCTTAGAAACTTTGAGAGAGCTTGTGGGTGGGCTTAGATTAGCCTCCAACCCACAAGTGTGCACAAAAACAACACTTCTTCTCTTTACATGTTTGAGTTCACAAATATGGCACTTAGTGTCAAAATGCCCCCAAAAGTGAGTTGTGGTACCCTCACAAAGTATCCTTGCAAAGTGGGTTTAGGAGTGCCAAATGATATGCCCAAAAGTGAGCGTTTTTACCCTAGGATAATTTACAAATTAACACTTTAAGAAATTTCAAATGGTGATGGTAAAGTGGTGAAGAAAATGCCCTTCGAGACAATATAAAGTCAAGAGTGACAAGGTCAATAGAGAGGAAATATTGCCAATTGACGTGTTCCAAAATGGAGTTTACTTTGAAACACTAGATATAATTTGATGGGAGAATGGGAATGTATCGTGAGGAAGTAGAGAGATGGTCACACTTGGTAGTAGTTTTGATATCAAAACAAGTTCACTTCAGATATGCTTATGTGAGCCGCTGAAGTGACTTAGCCACAAGGTAGATGCTTGGGATACATTTTCAAGATGTGATTTAAAAGTCTTTTGGTATGGTCCCTTTGTGGAAGAGAAAGACCCGTAGCAATTTGAAATGAAGTGGTTTGTATGACACAATAGGTGATGCCAAAACTCCTTTTGATTGTGAGAAATCCTTAATGTCAGACAAATCTCGCCACTTTCAGTTTTGAGTTTCAAGCAAGATGTGTGGCTCTTGCTCAGATCGTGCATAGCATCAACAGACAATCATTATGAATCTGGACAGCACAGCGAATGTAGACACAACAGCTAATGAAAGCATGGCAGATGATCATATGTTAATGCTATATTTAGTGAAGCCAAAATGCGCCATGATCCTGCCAAGCTGAGGGAGGCCATTGCTCAAACAGTATAGATTAATCGTTGTCCAAAATTTATGAGCCTAAGGACAGTTGATAAACAAATGTGCCATATCTTCGAATTGACCACAATGGGAACATTTACCAAATTCAATATTAATCTTGCTAGCTCTCTCCCCGGTCCACAGTCCCTTGTGCACAATGAGCCACTGAAGACAAGACTGATTGACGGAAGAGGGAAACGCCCAAATACATAAGAATCTGAATTTCCATTGAGATGGGGACCATTGCACTTTCTAATACCTAACCAGCTTAGGTGTGATCTTGGAGATGGGAATAAAAGAGTTACTTTTGAAGTATCTGTACATGTCAGCTACAACAGCACCAGTACTAAAAAATCTAGCAGAAGAACACTCGGCCAGGATAACAAGTAGCTCCTCCCTTTTGTTCTTCAAGACCTGTTTACAAGCAATAGAAAGGCCGTCAGTAGCAAAAATGGATTCTTCAGTGATTACCTGATTCCCAATGAGAAAGTCCATCCATTTGGAGAAGCTAGCTTTTCTACACTTATTCATTCTAATGGATAACTGGTAGTCGGGGGGGACCTCCTTCCTACCAATCCAAGCAGACTGCTGCACCTGAAAAGATGAGTCAGTAGCCAAAGCAAAAGGAATTTTGTACATACTTTTTACTTTCATCCATGCCCTCCAGAAGGAACACACTAGCCTGCTACCATAGGGCGAGAACATGTAAGGGGAAGAGAGGATATCCCACAAATCAAAGTTGTTCCAGCTTTTGAAACCAACAATGTAAAATTTATTAATATTCCTTTTCATAAGACAATCCCATAAGTCATTACTGGTAGACGCTCTCGCAATCCACTTAGCTGCCAACTGAGTAGCCATCTTGGATGGGTAGATGATACCAAGCCCACCCTCTTCTTTCTGCATACAACATACCTTCCATGCAACTTTGGGCACTTTGATGGAGTCCTGTGAGCCACCCCAAAGGAACCGCCTAGACAGGTCTATTCGTCAAGGCTGCCCCCTTGCTCCTCTTCTTTTTGCCATCTGTAGCTATGCCCTTGGGTGGTTGGTTAGAGATTGCATGACCCAAGGAACCATTAGAGGCATCCAAATCCCTAACTCGAGCATGAAGCTTGGGCTTCAGATGTTTGCTGATGATACCAATATGATAACCCTTGCTGATGACGTTTCAGCCGATTCTTTCTTTTCTTGTCTGCATACTTTCTGTTTGGCTAGTGGATCCATTGTTAATCATAAAAAAATTGGTTTTTTTTCTTCTAACACTACTGTTCCAGGTTCGGTGACTATTCATGGTTGTTCTATCATCAAAAAAGGTGAAGTCTTTCGTCTCTTGGGCATTCCTATGGGTTTTGGTATTTCCTTTGAGCAGAGGTGGAATTGGGTTATATCTAAATTTAGAGATAAAATAACTAAATGGCTCTCCTTTCAACAAAATGGAATTGGGTTATATCTAAATTTAGAGATAAAATAACTAAATGGCTCTCCTTTCAACAAAATCTTGCTCACAGGGCTTTTGTTTTGAAGCACTATATTCTGCCCACCATCACTTATTTCCTTGCTTGTTGGATCCTGCCACATTTTCATCCCTATCCTTTTGATGTCCTCCCACATTACTCTCTAGCAAAGGAAAGGGCAGAAATTGCTTTCTCCCCGTCTCGTGCTGTTGAGAGAGGACTCTCTCTCTCTCTCCCACTGCTAAGAGAAATGGTGCAGACTAGCGAACAAAGAAGGAAATGTTTGGTAGGTGCTAGTTGTCTCGCCGTGCTTTAGTATGCTCCAAATATGCTCTCTCGCTCTCTCTTTGTCTTTCAGAGCGAATGGACACGGATCCCTCTTTCTTCTTTGGTGCCTAATTGCATTAAGTCTCCACGGTGAACTCTATGTCGTGCAAGACCATCAACAGCAGCATAGCCACTTGCATAATCTAGAGTCCTTTCTTGCTCTTTCTCTCTCTTTGCATGAGAAGCATCAGCACACGCAGATATGGATGCAGACAACGGTGATATGGATGCAGACAACGGTGGAGCTTGTGCTGTTCGTACTTAGGTAGGACTCGGCTGCCTTTACAGAGGGTGATGTCAACAGAGGCAATGATGATGCTCTCTCTCAGAGGTCACGCAAGAGCCCGAGCACCCGAGGAAATCAATTTCTTGCAGAAAAAGGTTGCCAAACTCCCACAAGGGAGGACACTAATTGTTGTTGAAATGTTTGCCTTCCCTACACAAGTAGGAGGTGTCTATGATCTGTAATCATCGGTCTTCAGATGTAGTCCTAAGCTCCCAATTTGCTATGCAGTAAATCCCAATGAATACATTAGATCCCAGCAGCATCCATGCTCCATTTGTTACATTTCTAATCCACATGAGTTTACCCATTTCATGGTCTACTCATTTGAGTCTCACATACTCTTTCCTTTGTGAGTACACTCTTCTTTTCATTTTGCTTCTATGTGTGTACTCTCTACATGGTATCAGAGTGATAGGTGGAGGTCTTGGTGGTGCCTTTGGTGGTGGTGGTGCTTGAGTGTTGGTGATTTTGCTTTCTCCTCATTGAGAGAAGCTTTTTCCATCATTTTACTAATTTTGTGGCATCATTTTGCGCATTTGCCCACCCTCCCACCCTTATCCTTCATCATTTTGTACACCTTTTACCCCAATTTCCCCCTCTCCCACCCTCTTTGTTGATTGAGTGTGATATTTTTTTCATTGTGGAACACATTTATATAGAGTTGATAGTCATTCTCTTTGTTGATAGAGTTTATAAACACTTTGCTGCATCTCAAGACGAAACTGTTTTTCAACATTTTTGGGGATCTCATTTTCATCTCTTTCATACACTTGTTGCCAATGTTTATGAACACTTTGGTGTTTGGTCACACTATGCTCATCACCTTGTGTAGTCGTTCATAGATTTCCTGTCGTTGTTATGTTTATAAACACATGGTTCTCATAGTTTATGGAAATGCATCTTGCTAAAATTTTTGTTCTCTGCCTTAGTACATATGTAATCACTCACTTACTGTGCTTTCTCTGCATATTTAGTTACTCACCATCCATTTGAATCCATGTTCCTCCTATCACTTACCTTTTGCTGTAGCTCTCTCAGGGAGATGATTGCGCCGAGATCTCTGAAAGAGAGGAACTTGTGACTGAGAAAGATAGAGTACGAGAGAGAGAGGCAAAGTAGCTTGCTGCAAATAAGCTCCTGGGCTTACCATCACCTATCTCGCCTCAGTGAACTAGTATATGTGTATTATTTGGCGAAGCACATGAGGCGGTTCTATAGTAGTGACTATAGATTAACTAGAGTTGTTGAGATGGGTGGAATGGGATTCTCAACTCCATGAGTTCGAATGACTACCATCATGAAAATGCCATTTCTGAAGATAGATACACCATGGTGTGGAAAGTGTTGTTGGTTGTCTACCTCTAAGAGATAATATGGTCTATTCTTTTCATTTTCATAGATGGGAAATAATATTGGATCCAAATACTTGAACTCATGTATGCCAAAATGGTAAGGACTGTGGTATGTAGGCAACACTAGATTCCAAACAGATTATTTTGACTCCAGAGCAAAGTAAGATCTAGCAGAAAGTTCATCGTGATTGACTTTGCTGACATGACTCATTTCCTTGTTAGAGATGTTTGAGCATCGAGATCAAGCTTCTTTTGGTGTGGTTTTGGATCAGGATTTAGGCTAGTTGTATTCACAGAGTTCATAGGTGTATAGAGGCTTAAAAATCTCAAGGATGCTTGAAGTACAAAATGTGGAGTTGAGCTTGAGGGAGAGTGGTTCAATCTCAAGCTCATCATATGAATCACCTAGATATTGATTTAAGTTGTTTTGCTAACATTGGATTAATACAACTCATAGAATTAGCTCTCTTTTCTTTGGATTTTGGTTATCATAACACACACATACATGCATATAGACGTACGTGCATACATACATACATACATTCATAGATCAATGTAGTTCCTTTCAAGCTAACTCCAAAAGCTTCATACTATGTGAAGAACTTGTGGGCTTCTTTAGACCGCAACACTTATCTAGACTCAACTTTGTATGCAAAAGGATCACCTTATCCTTCCTAGTAGTCTTCCATACGTTTTTCCACATGAGAAGGTCTAAGCCTTCTCCCAAAATCTATCCCTGGTACTTTATGTGGTGACCTTTGTTTTGGTGCTAAGCCTATAGACACATGATTGACTTGTGGCACTAGAAACACCTATTGTCCTATTGAAAATTTTGATGCGGCACTTGTGGTGGCCATTGTTGGAATGTACGAGGAATTTTTGGTTGTAGGGGTGGTTTACCTCCCATAGGCGTAGGGACACAAATTATTCAAAAAAACTTGATGTGATTATTATATGTACAATTGTGACATCTATGATTGAAGTAAAGACTTGTGTAGTTCAAGTCATTGAAGTTAGGGTCTTCTGACTAGTATATGTGTATTACTTGGTGAAGCATTTGAAGGTGGTGCTATGGTAGTGACTACAGGGTTAACTAGAGTCCTTGAGATAGGTGGAATGGGATTCAGAGCACCATGAGTTTGAATGACTACCATCATAAAAATGCCATTTATGAAGATCAGTACACCATGATGTGGAAAGTGTTGCCGGATGTAAACTTCTAAGGGATAATATGGTCTATTCTTTTCATTTTCATAGATGGAAAATAACGTTGATCCAAGTGAACTCATGTATGCCAAAATGGTAAGGACCTTGGCATGTAGGCAACACTAGAGTCCAAAAGGATGCTTTTGACTCTAGAGCAAAGTAAGATTTAGCAGAAAGCTTATCATGATTGACTTTGGTTACATGAACTTCCTTGTTAGAGATGTCTGATCATTATGATCAACCTTATTTTGGTGTGGTTTTGGATCATGAATTAGGCTAGTTGTATTCATAGAGTTCATAGGTGTATAGAGGCTTAAAAAAGTCAAGGATGATTGAAGTACACAATGTGGAGCTGAGCTTGAGGGAGAGTGGTTCAATCTCAAGCTCATCATATGAATCACGTAAATAATAAGTTAAGTTGTTTTGCGAGTATCGGATTAATATGTAGATTTTTCAATTGATGTTTATTTATGTGTCATCTACACTCTTTACTAGGTTACAATTGTCATGTGTATTTAGTCCATCGAATTAGCGATTGGTTTGATTGAAGAGGAGAAGTCATGCAGGAACCAAACGGCTGCAGTTTTGTATCACACGCATGTACATATACATATCCTTTTACTTCGTGTGTGTCTGTGTTCATATATATATATATATATATATATATATATATATATATATATATATATATATATATATATATATATATATGTGTGTGTGTGTGTGTGTCTGTCTGTTTATTTGTCTATTTGTCGGATCATGGTATACAGAAGAGAAAAGCTTACAAACTACAAAAGCCTTTACTGTTGCACATGCTTAGCTGCGACAACGGAGTATCTCTGTAGTTTTTTGGACGCGACGCTTCTTGTTCACGAAAGACCACCGTGTTTTCGTCTTCATGCACTTGAATAATATAATGTGTAAGTAGTGCCCTCTTTCCTCCCTCTGTGTGTTTTTCTATGTGTTCTTTTGCTTAGCTGTGGACGACGACGATGCACACACAGATTTTTGCGTATATGGTTGTTTGAGAAGTGCTTCTTTTGATGTCGAGTAAGGTTACAAAATTTCATGCAATTTTGAGATTATAACCGGGATGGGTGTCCATGTTCCCGGTGTCCATGTGGCAACCTGCTTTAGTACCAATGTTTGGAGATAAATGACTACAAAAGAATGCAAATGGCACAAGGAAGAAGAAGAATCTTTGAGCACAACAGTGAGTGCATTACTAAGTGAATGTACAAAAGATTAATATCCCATTAGGATTATGGACATATCTACAAGGGGGGACTCCTAATGAGGGAAATAAGTGCCCTGGCAACAAGTGTGTTCACACACATCACTACTAAAATATATCAACAAAGAAAGGATGAGAACTTTCAATAAGTATAAATACATTCTCCTTAAATGCTAAATACATTTGAAGCCTATATTTTGCTTAAATGGAAAATACATTTGAAGCCTATATTATTGAAAGGAAACCCGGAAATCTGATGAAAATTGGTTTGCAAGATGTATTGAAAATTCATAGAGCGTTATAGATGAAATGGAAATGTGGGGTATGGTAGATTTCCAAGCATGAAGAAAACATAATATCCAACCATAGAATAGTACAGAATATCCAACCATGTTTACGAATTTGGTTATGTTATGTAGTTTGTATGTTGAATTAGGTAATGCAGGTACCAACCTATAAAGCAACAAACAACAATATATACTCGCATTCTCAAGCATAGAAGTAGATTATATAGTAGAATTATAAAGCAGCAATTACTGCTTGATGTAAGAATTTTTGGTTGCTATAACTCTTATGTGATTTGGATAACATGAGCAGCATCGAATCGGAAAGCAATCAAGTATTTCATGTAACAACTAAACACATTGAAGTGCATTACCATTATGGTTGTTCAAAAAGAAGTTGAAGTTGTATATGTATGAACATGGTATCTTTTTTAAAGAGCATGTTCATAAAGCACAATTTATGAACATGGTATCTTTTTCAAAGAATCATAGGTATCATCTAGATTCCTTTTTCACATAAGGGCTACTAAATGTGATTCCTCTTACATGAAAAGAGAAAGTAAATATAGAGACTTCAAGGATTAAAATAAACAAGCAGATGGGGAACAAATTATTTTCGAGATACATGTTCAACACCATGAAGGAAAGCTTGCTCAGGACGTTCACTCTTAGTTTGCAATAAATTACCAACTCTTTCTTTCTCCTAGTCTTTGTCTAAAGAAAAACGTGATTGATGTTTTCTCATTATATATAATTATTTATTTTCTTGGATTCCATAGAGTGGATGTTAAATCCAAAATAATTTCTGAAACATGATGTCTAATCCATGAAAACAATAAATGCCTACTCAAACAATGTGTGTGAATACACTACAAAGAATACGGGTGCATAGCGACGGTTAATGCAACACAATTTCGTTGCAATAAAATTGAAAAATGCATCGCAAGGAGCATCGAGCGTGGACCGTCCATTAAACGACGAGCCAAACGACATTTTTTTCGACATGTGGTACGATGGGGTGTGTGACACTCGCATAGAGCGTCGCTAATGTGACGGGTTAAAAAGCATCACATAAGCGACACTTTTTGCATCGCATAAGCGACACTAAAAAATATCGCTCATGTGACGCTAATTCCAGTGGTTTTTACGATGTGTTACCATCGCTTACACGACGGTCTGTTGACGGAAAAAAATTAAAATGTTGGAGGCTCTTCCATCGGCATTTTTACGCATCTGATCGAAGAGCTCTCCAACGTTCGCAATCGCACTGTGCTTATGAGCTAAAACAAGTATATGCAAAATTGTTGTTTTGCCTAAGCTCTATCTTATTGTCTCTCTCTATCTCTGTTTCTCCCTTTCTATGTCTTTATCTCTTTGAACTCTCTCTCTCTCTCTCTCACTCACTCACTCACTCTCTCTCTCTCTCTCTCTCTCTCTCTCTATCTATCTCTCTCTCTCTCTCTCCCTCTCTCTCCCTCTCTCTCCCTCCCTCCCTCCCTCCCTCTCTCTCTCTCTCTCTCCTCTCTCTCTCTCTTTATTGTAGGTTATTCAAGAAGCTAACCAAGCAAAAAGTATGGCTAACTATTGTAAGTACAATTTCCATTCTTTGTATATCATTTGAATTGTGTTATTTTCATTAGATAGCATACTCACACTTATTGATATGCACATATACACTTATACATGATGAAGATGCACGTTCACACATATACACATGCACATACACACACATATATACACACAGATACATGTGCACACTTACACATACACACACATACACATGCATATGCACAAACATTTCTACAACCACATAAAAAGACTTACATGCATGCATTATTGCATATATATACACGTACACACATTAACATATACTTAAATACATGTATATGAACATCCACATGCATGCACATGGATGCAAATGGAAATGCACCCACATGCACATGCATGTTTCATAGATATACACATGCATATACATACATTTGTATATGTTTATACACATACACATACATATGCACATATGTATATATACACACACATACACATATATACACATACGTACACACACATATACACATGCACACACACATGCACATACATACATATACACATATACATGCACATACACACATATACACATAGAGTTACACATATACACGCACATAAATATACACACACATACACATGCACATGCACATACACACATATACACTTGCACATGCACATGCACATACATACATATACACACACATACACATGCACATACATACATATACACACACATACATATACACTTATGTACACACATATGAATGAATTATATAATTAGAGTACTAAAACACATGCTTAATATAAACAATAATAACAATCAATAGAACAAAACTTTTCATTACTTAATATCATACACACAATTCAAAACATAACTCAAATGAAAAATATATAGATTATATATATATATATATATCAATATAAATACATATAATCCAATGTCATAATCAAGAATCCTAATCATCATCATCATCATTAGCATCATGATCATCCTAATCATCCTCATCCTCATCATCATGACCACCTTGTGACAATCGAGATCATTCCTCTTGTGTCTGTCTCTCCACCTCATCCATATCTGCCTCTCCATAATACTCCTGTATTACATATAACAAACATAAATAAGTAAAACAATTAAACCATTCATAAAATAAAATAATTATATAAAATTTAATAATACTCACAAAGGCATCCAGATGATCTCACATATACTCTCTCAAATGTCGATATCCAAAATGTGTAGCATAGTCAATCTCATGTTTCGTAGGATATCAGCCATAATCCTTTCGCTGCATTGAAACAAATAAAAAAGATTAATTTCTTGCATTTTAACTAAAATAAAAAATATACTCACAATAACACATATACTTACAAATGTAGCTACAAAACCATGATGGCCCATTTGGCCTAGGTGCGATGTGTAGCCCGACTCAACTCTCATCTTTGCAGCAGCATGTTTATTTAAGAAAAAAGAAATACACAAAATAAATGTAAAAAATTACCAAAATATATGAAAATTTTAAATATAAACTATTAATTTGTATACCATCTGCTAAGGAAATGACTCCTGAAGACGTGGGTGTCTACGAAAAAACCACCACATCTCAGGTGGTATGTTAGGTCGCCTCTTATTTTTTTCCACCATACAATATCTCCTGTTAATTTAATCTCAAATAAAAAAAAAAAAATCAGAATACATACACATATATACACACACATACACATATACATGCAAACATATACGCAGACATATATGCATACATATACACATATACATACATATAACATAAACACACATATACATATCCACATATATACGTACACACACATGCATGCATATACACTCATTCATACAAAATACATGCATTTATCCCACAATAATGTGTATTTGTGTATATATGAATATGTGTGTATTGTAAATGTGTATATGTGAATATGTGTAAATATGTATATGTGAATGTTTATGTATGTAAATAATCAGATTATTAATATCAAATACCATTATTCGTAGATTCTCATCAATCAGATGGAACTCCACCACCATCTCGTCATCGTGCAATGACTATATATTGTAAGTATATCAAACATTTAATTTTAAATATATTTGATGGATACATAACTTTTTTTTTTTTTTGTTTCTTATTATAATCAGATTCTGATCAATCAGAGGGTACTCCACCACCTCCTACCCATGCAACGACTTCACATGTGTCCTCCGATAGGAATTATGATGAATTTTAGTATCAAGAGCATATTATATGTTGGTGTAACTCTTGTTATGGCATGTATCGAATACCACGATTGGAATGTATTGAACATGAGGCAGAGTATGGTACTTTTGAGCGTGCATCATCACCTAGTCAATGTGATGATGCTTGGGTATGTATTTTTTATATAAATTAATGTCATTAGTTTATAAAAACCATATACAAAATCAAATTACTTTTGATATATGGGAATACTTGCTCGATGATGATGATGATGATAATTTTTCTCATAATGTTAATATACCTCGTACACGTCATGGACTTGTTGTTCATCAATTACAAGTAGAGGTTTCTGGAAATCCTCTACCTCCTAGTTTAGAGATTGGAGATTATCCATTACCAACTCGTGATCGTTCTCTAGTACAAACATATGATAGAAGATAATATGGAGGATGGAATAGAAGACCACTTCCTTTAGATGGAGAGGTTTTCAACTTTTGGGGTAATCGCTATATGATTACTCCATCCACTATTACTAATGCTGGTCGTGGTCTCTTTATTGTAGAGGATTTGTATGTGCCTCTGAACTCTGAAGTCACTCTTATGTCATTTTGTGGTCCTATATATGGATGGGGAGATTGGCATCGACTTTCACATTATGTTCAAAGCATGAGTACTTATGGAATATTTGCATCCAATTATCTTTTGACTATTTGGTTTAGGAACCAAATCCCATGTCTGATTTTCCATCAATGCATCATACTCTTCCTGCATAGCTTTCTCCCAATTTTCCTTACCTTTTGCCTCTTCATATGTAGAAGGGTCTTCATCTGCCTTTATCATATAAGCATAATCTTTGGTAGCCAAAAAAGAAGTGTCATAGCTATACCTTGTAGGTTGCCATTTGTGTCTTGATGACCTTTTTAGTTCTCCACTTCTTGAGGTTTCTGGTTCATCACATTCTGGATCAAACCTTGGCACTTCTTCAACTTCAACCTGTACTTCATTGTTCTCCTCTTCATCAAATATCTGAACCTTTGATTACTTTTCTTTTGATTCACAACTTCTTCATCACCTGCATAAATATTGATTGTACCTGCATACCAAGTACCTTGCTCATCAAATGTAACATCCTTTGATACATGAAATTGTTTTGTGGATGGACTCCAAAACCTATATCCCATCTGCTTATCATCATATCCAATGAACACATACTTTTCAGCTTTAGGTTCCAATTTGTGCCTTAATTGAGATGGCACATATGCATATGCCAAACATCCAAATACTTTGCAATGATCTAGAGTAGGTCTCTTACCCCACCATGCCTCATATGATGTCGTACCCTGCAAAGCTTTACATGGTAATCTATTGACCAAATATGTAGCTGTATTTACAGCCTCAGCCCATAAATAATTTGGGCAATTTTTCTCCTTCATCATGGATCTTGCAAACTCAACAAGAGTTCTATTCCTCCTTTCTGCTACACCATTTTGTTGAGGAGAGTACCTGCAAGTGATTTCCCTTTTTATATCTGCATTCCACAAGTAATCACTGAACTCATTAGAGAAATACTCTCCCCCTCCATCTGACCTTAGTCTCTTCAATTTTTGACGTGTAATTCTCTCTGCATACACATGATAATGTTTGAATGTATTGAATACCTCTGACTTATCTTTGATCACATAGATATTCATCCATCTGGTAGCATCATCAATATAAATCACATAATACCTTGAACCATTGATACTGAAATCCTTTGATGGTTCCCACACATCTATGTGTACCAATTCAAGCTTCTCTGAATACATAAAACCATGCTTGGAATGAGATTGTTTATGAGCCTTACCTAATTGACATGGCTCACATCTGTATGTCATATGTTGACTTGCAACATTAGGCAATCCAAGCACTGAACCATTGTTAACCATATCTTTAGTACCTCTTTCATTGAAATGTCCAAGCCTTTTGTGCCAAAGTTCTAACTCAGAGATCTTATGTCCTCCATAGGTGAACAAGGCATGACCAATGTTACCTTGAATCTTCAATGTGAACAATCTTCCTTCTTTCTTCCCTGAAACAATTTGTTTATACCCATTGCTAGGGTCTTCCACAAAAACTCCTTCATTAGTGAACCTAACTTCATAAACTTTTTCAACAATTTGTCCTACACTTATCAGATTCTTTGGAATTGTAGGAACATACAAAACCTTACTCAAGAGAGTACTTCCATCCTTGGCCTTCACTGATCCAATTGACTTCACATTGTGCTTTGTATTGTCACCTGTTTGAACTACATGATTAGTTACCTTATTCTCCAAATCAGTCATCAAAGCTATGTTGCCACTCAGGTGATTGCTACACCCTGAGTCAATGTAGAAGAATCTTTGGTCTTCACTTTGCCTTTCACAAGTTGCATTCATAATCAATGTTGAATCCTCCTTCTGATTTGAAGCATAATTGTAGTACGTATTGTTGTATTGTTGGCTTTGGAATCCTCTACCTGCATTTCTTCCAAAATAGCCTCTACTACCTCTACCTCTGAAATTACCTCTTTGATTTCTGCCACCTCTTCCTCTTGAATTAAAGTTCTGATTATATCCACCATTATTCTGAGTATTATGCCAACAATCATGAGCTAAGTGATTTGTCTTACCACAAATCCAGCAAGCTTTGACTCCATCTTTATTACTTCTGCCTCTTCCTCTACCTTTTCCACCTCCTCTTCCTCTCAGGAAGTTAGCTTGGCTAGTTGTACCTTCATCTTCATTTGCTTGTTGCTTCCCTTTGCTATTCTTCTTCTTATCCTTTGAATACATTGCTTGACCTGCACTTTTATCACTTTCACCTTTGACATCCTGCTCAAAGGTTAGCATGTGTCCTAGCAACTGATTCAAATCAAGAGTAAAATGATCTACTGATAATTCAGTAGACAAAATGAATGGCTTCCATTTGTCATCACCTCTTAAGCCTGTGAGAATTTGCCTTACCAATTTATCCTCCTCAATATCTTCATCAATTGCTCCTAATGCATCTGCAATGTCTTTCATCCTTGTTACATAATCTGAGATGGATTGAGAGGCCTTCTTCTTGAATGTGGTAAACTCTGCCCATAAAGATGCCTTCCTTGACTTAGTGGTGTTTTGGAAATGCTCCTCCAAAGCATTCCATATATGACTTGCACTTTCAAGACCTCTAATGTGAGGTAGCAAGTAGTCATTGACTCCCATGTAGATAATGCTCTTGGCTTGAGCATTTGTCTTCATCCAAGTCTTCAAGTCTAATAGCTCTTCCCTAGTTGGAACACTAGGATCTCTAAATTGAGGCTTTTCTTCTTCACCTATGATATAACCTATCAAATCTTTGCTCACAAGATGAGCTTCCATCCTCATTGACCATGCTGGATAGTTCTCTCTATCCAATTTCTCTATCAAGAGAATCTCCCATCCTTTCTTCACCTGTGTATTAAATCCTTCAAGCTTTATGAGGAATAAGGTTACCTTCGCTTCGAATGAAGTTCCTTTTGTCTTCCTTGATATCTTCTGACCTCCTTCTCAAGCTTTGCTTTCAAGCTTTCACCTTTTGTATCTTCAAATGTTGAATTCTTTATAACTACAGCAGTAGGGATCCTCCTTTCTTCAATTTTGATGCTTCCTGCTTTGATACCACTGATGGAGAGTATTAATCTCCAAAAGAACAAGCTACTCTTGAAGTTAGAGCACCTCTATATCAAGAGTAACTCACCTTTACCAATTTGGAGGATCAATGATCAATCATCAATATCTTGAACAAACTGTAAAGAAAATGACTACACAGAAAGTCTGCTACACATAACTCACTCATTGACTTATCAAATGTGTAAAGTTTTTTTATAAAACTTTGTACAAGATGTCGCCTATAGTTTATGCACCTTCTCCAACTTAAATCATTCTAAAAGACTCAGTAGAACTTGAGAAATGATCTTAACAAGTCACCTATGTCTAAAACTGTAGTTATTAATAGTCGACTTTGACACCTGCAACTTCTAAAGCTTGGTTCTCCCAAACTAGAACCCATTTAATCAAATGCTTTTAGCCATAGGTAGCTTACCTTCCAACTTAAAGAATGAGTGCTTGGTTGCTCAAAACTTTACACTGTGGAAGGAGAACTGACCAAAACATTAGCATCCGATTTTGCGCCCCCTGCAACTTCACTTCTTTACATTTACACATGTAAATGTTCCTACACTCAATTCTCTTAGCCTGATAACAATTAGAAGCTGAAAACTTGTACAGAGGTCAATCAGCTATAGACTTTGACTTGTACAAAAGCATTTCACAAAAGATTTAACACAGAAGGAGAACTCTCAAAAATATCGGGCGCAACGTTTCTTCATTTCTGGAAAACTTTACATCTAAGTGATGAGAGAATCTTACTCACTTCTAAAGTGTCTAATGATTCATACAACTTCTAATTTCTCTATTCACATGCTCTCTCATATTTGTCTCGACATTTTTACTTGTATATATAGGCAAATATGTACAAGCTCATAAGTATGCAAAAGTATAAGTGAGGTAACTGTAAGTTAATGTACATATGTATACATATCTTCATTCTCTGAACATATACTTTCTCCATGCTTCATGACTTGATCTTTTCTTCAATCCATAACTTCAAAACTTCATCAAAACTTCAATTGTTGATTGCCTTGCACCAACATTTTTTATCCCTCTCATCATGTTCACTACAAAAATAAAAAAATCATGTAAATAAAACGTAAGATATTTATTTCAATTTATATGTAAAATTTATACTTACTTCCATGGTAAGTGGACAAGGTGTGGGTAAGAGTCGCATAATGCCCACATTCTTCTCTTGAACTCCAATCCATTCCCCATGTACACAATGTTCCCCTCTCGCTCTATATTGCACTCTAGCCCTAAGGTGCCTATGCATGTCCTCATAGGCAACTCTACTCTGCCATCATGATCTGGAGGTGATATAGGTGTCCTGAAAATAGATAGATAAAAATACATAAAAATATGTGTTATAATATCATTAAAAAAGTTTATGAAAAAAAAAACATACTCAATTCGATTTATGTCAGTAAAGGTTCTGGTCTTTGCCCCTCGACTTTCTTCTTTTAATACAGTAGTTCCATCCTTCTCCCATGCAAAAGCTTTTTTTATTAAATCATATGTAAACTAAATCACGACCCATTCTCCTACTGCATCCATGACTCTGGCCTCTGGCACCAATGGATCATGTAGTGCTGGCTACAATGTATTCATAACTTGCGTGCACCTTTGAAAGTCGGGTTTGTAGGTTGGTAATTCAAAATATTTGTGGATACCCGCTTTCTTCATGATGTCAATGGTAGATGGAAGCTCATGTACCACCTTAAAATCTTGAGACATGATTGGGAATTGATGATCCGTGTCCATGATTTTGATTGTCATGAGGAATAGATAATCCCCTGCCGGTTGATCCTCTCTAAACCAGTGCCCTTTGGCTTTAGTCACGCTTTGTAAAGGGAATTCTAATACTTCTTTCTGAATGGTTGCTTCAGAATCTTCCGAGGCCATCTGCACTTGTAATGAAAAGTGCATTAGCTTCAATAGAAGATATAGCATTAGTGTTGTGTATTGTAGTGACATGTCGTTCGATGCGTCACTCCGTTCCCCTTGTTTTGCATAAGTAAGATCTCTTACCACATATTGTTCTTTTCTTTTCTGAAAGAAAACAAGGATTAGTATAGCCGAAGCATTTATTTATTTACATAGTAGGTCCATTCCTAAGGAAGTTGAAGCTATGACCTATTCCACATTGGAGAATGTGCACCACTAATTCTCTTGAGTATGTCATATGCCAAATGCCTGGCCTTGTATTGTGGCCCTATCATGCATACTTTAGGTGCATTGGAGGCTTCATGAGTGCAACAAAAATCCTCATGGTTCTGTTGTTCCATTCCTTGCAGTTGCTTGGGTTTCCAGATCCATTTTGTAGTAGAGGTATTGAACTTTGTTTTTGCCTCATTGTGCCATGCTCCATGGGTATCTCTTCTTTTTTTGGTTATCGGAGGTGTGGGGTTTCTTCTCTTGAGGTATTTGTGACGAAGCTCGTTAGTCCTTATGGTACTGTTGTGTTGATATAATGTTTCCTCGTTCTTGTCTATCTTTTTAATGGCCGCTTGTCTGACCTTCTTGGGAATCCAAATTTGTTGCCGTGCTTTTTGAGCTTCAATCAAAGGCCTAGGGATCCATACTTGCAAGAGTCGTTTTGGTTCAGATTTTGTTGAAGAAGAATTCTTGTCCACCTTCTCCTCCTTATGAGCTAGTGTTGCGATCTCTGATTCCTTCACTTGATCCTTGCGCACCCATTTGAAGTTGACCTTTCCTGAATGCGAGTAGTTGATGGTGGTCTTCCAAGTTGGTGATCCTTCTTTCGTGTGAGAAACTCTAAGAGTGTTGATCTCCTTGGTTGCTTTTTGTTTATCAATTGAATAGGATGAATCCACTTCTTCCGTGGATATGTTAGGGTTTGAAATTTCTTCTTCTTTCGGACCTACTTCTGAGAGATTGGGCTGGAATCCTTTTCTACATGCTCTTCTTTGAGTTCTTCTGCTCTTTCAATGACTTCCAGTCTCTGTGAGGGTTTCTCCCCTAATAGACTAAAAATTTCCTTGTGCCCTATCTTGGCTGAAATGTATCCTTGTGCTAGGTGGATGCTTACTTCATTCTCAATGATCTAGTCTTGTCCTAGTATCATGTTTTCTATTAAGTCTTCATCTTTGCACACTAGGACTCGTTGTTCCATAGTTGAATTTCCTAGGTGGGGGGATACTATGGCTTCTCCAATGCATGCTATGGCTTGACCTCCAATTCCTATCATATGAACTTTCGTGGGTGTCATAATCATTTGAAGATCTCGGATGACCGTATTTCGTATACAACTGAGTCCTGCTCCTGAGTCTATCAAGGCATCTATCAACCAGTACTCCGTTGTTCCAATTCCTAGGTTTAAATAAGGTTGGGACATGTTGACATTAGTCGTGTCAGACTTATGGACCTGGTAATTAGCCATGGGGATAGGTTCTTCTCCTTGGAGATAACGTTCATCTCTTTGCCTAATCCACTCTTTCCGTTTCTTAATACGTTCCAAGGCTTCTTGCCATGCCTCCTCTTTAATCCGCTCTTCTTCTTTCTTCCTATTTTGCGCACCTACGATACGTGCTAACATTTGATCCGTCAATGGCTCCATAAACCGTTTCACTCTACATCCACTTATGTAGTTAGGAAGAATATCTCCATCCAGAGTGGCTAGATTAACTGCTCCACTCGTAGAGATCCTATTAATGATTAGAGGTCCATATCCGCGTTTTTGTAATTTCTTGGCATGTTGCTTCAAGGTGTAGACTAGGACCAAGTCTCCTTCTTTTAGTCCCTTGTCTTTTATGTGTGCATCATAATATGCCTTTTGTCTTCGCTTAGCCGCATAAGTACCTGCTACCACTTGTATTCTAGTTTCATGTAACTTCTCAATTTGGTCTAGTTGCTCGGATAATTCATGTCCTGTCCATTCATACTGCTGGGCTACTCTCAAAGTGGGCATCAAAAAATCAATTGGCAGAATTGCGTTCTGTCCGTATACTAGATTGAATGGGGTAGTTCCAATGGCAGTCTTGTACGTGACTCGAAAGGTCCAAATTGCATGATGCAATTGTTTGTCCCAGTCAGACCTCCCATTATTGACGATCTTTGTCAATACTGTGCATAACACCTTATTGGAACTTTCCACTTGACCATTGGCTTGGGGGTGGTATGGGGCTGATTTTTTATGGATCACTAAAAACTCATTGATTAAAGACTCTATTACTTAATTAATGAAGTGTGTTCCTCGGTCACTCACAATCTCAATTGGTAATCCAAAACGAGTGAACATATGCTCAAAAAGAAACTTAGTAGTGGTTTGAGCATCATTTCTTCTAGTAGCCTTTGCCTCTACCCATTTTGTCAAATAATCGGTGGCTACTATGATATATTTGGCATGAGACCCTTTGGCTGGTGGATTAATGGGTCCTACAAAATCTATACCCCATTTGGAAAATGCTCTAGCACAGACCATAGGTCTCAATGGCATGTCATCTCTCCGAATCGAGTATTTAGCTCTTTGGCATGTCTCACAACCTCGTACATAGATTTCTGCATCCATATGTAGAGTTGGTCACCACAAGCCCACAAAGAGGATAATCTTCATAGTTTGCTCGGCTGAGAAATGGCCTCTTGCCACACCTGCGTGTGCCATCTCTAATATGGTTAAATATTCTCCTTCATGTACACATAGTCATAATTGATTGTCTTTTCCTCTCCTAAACAAGTGTCTTCCCATGAGTACATAATCCTTGCTCATTTCCTCTAGAGATCGCTTCCTTGCCAAGCTAATTCCCTCTGCATGTTCTTTGGTCTTCAAGAATTTCACTAGTGCTTCACTCCATTCGGATGCTATTGTAGAGAAAGGTAAGGATGTATGATCCTCAGGGATTGTCTCCTGGCATTCTGAGCAGTTACTAACATAATCATGGACTATTTTAGGCATATTAGGCCAGTATACTCCTAATCGTTTCAATTCTCTTAGAGTTCCATGAATTCCTTTGTGGGTCCTCCATTTGTTCACATGGGCTTGTTCAATCAGCGTCCCTTGCTCATCCTCCTCAACACATCTCAGTAGTACGCCATTGGGTTCCTTATAGTCCACACTTCCCGCTATAATGTGCAAATTCCTTGACTGCAGAATTTCCTTTTTACTCTCTTTATTAATTGAGTGTTGTGGGCGATGAGTGAGTATTGGAATTAGTTTCTCTGCTCATTTTGGACACACTTCCAGATTAAACAAATAAGTGTCTGGCAATTCGTCTGGTACTCCACTTGGTGGTTCTCCGTGTGTTAACCTAGAGAGGTGATTTGCTCTTACATGGGTATTTCCCTTTTTCACTATTACTTCGAAGTCAAACTCCATCAATAGTAGAAACCATCTCACCAGTCTTCCCGTGATACAGGGCTTATTGACTAAGTACAATAATGCCTGATGATCTATGAAGAATTTGAACTTTTAGGCTAAGAGATAGTGTCTAAATTTTTTCACTGCATATACCATTCCTAATCCCTCTCTCTCTATATTTGTATAGTTCCTCTCAGCTTGATTTAGTTGCCTACTCACATAGGCAATTGGGTGATCTAATTTTCCTTCATCTGTCGGCTGAGCTAGTATGCATCCTATTGCATAATTTGAAGCATCCACATGAATATGAAAAGGCTTGTTCCAATTCGGTGTTTTCAGAATTGGGGTTGTGCTAAGCTGCTTCTTTAACTCATTGAATGCCTTCTCGCATTCCTCTGTTCAGGTGAATTGAGTCAAAAGTCCATACAAGGGTTTGGTGAGTATGGCATACATGTGGATAAATCGACGGTAGTATCCACAATGTCCCATAAATGCTTGCACTTCTTTTGCATTCTTCGGTCTAGGAAGCTCCAAAATGACCTTAATCTTGTCTTCATCTGGGGATATTCCGTTTCTAGAGACTATGTGTCCTAAGATCTTCCCTTGTCTTACCATGAAGGCACACTTCTCAGGGTTCAGGCAGACTCTATATTGTCGGCATTTATTAAATATCTTTCGCAATTCAGGAATGCGGTCTTGTCTTTGATTTGAGTATGTACATAGGTCATCCACATACACTTCCATGCTCCTCTTCAGGAATTCTTTGAAAACATGACACATCAATCTTTGGAAAGTAGTAGGCATGTTAGTGAGTCCAAAAGGCGTCACTCGGAAAGCATATACTCCCCATTCAATCGCGAATGCGGTCTTATGTTGATCCTCAATAGCAATCGCTACTTGGTTGTATCCAGAGAATCGATCTAAGAAGCTATAGATTTCTTTTCCTACTACTCTTTCCAGTAGATGGTTAGTGATGGGTAATGGGTAGCTATCATGTATAGTGGCTGCATTGACCTTTTTCAAGTTGATGCAAACTCTCAATTTTCCGTTCTTCTTAGGCACAACTACTAGTGGCGATACCCACTCGGTATGTTCTATTTCATATATGAATCCAGCTGCTAGTAGTTTGTCTATTTCTTCTTTTATTTTAGCAGCATAGACCTCATTGTATGTATAAGGGTGTTGTTTAGATGGTTTGTCCTCCGCTGTCATTGGTATTCTATGAGAGCAAATAGAGGGTTCCACACCCTTGAGATCCTTATATGTCCACGCGAATACATCTCGATATTCTTAGATCAATTGTATTAATTCTTCTTCCTCCTCAGTTGACACATCTTTAACTATGTATGTACATCTTTCTTCTCCATCTTCCACTGTTACTATGATCTTTTTTTTTTGTTCTTTGTTGTCGTACGCTTGTCCTTCTCTAGCTTCTCTCTTAGGCATCTGAATGGCTGTCTTTCTCTCCTCTACTTCATACCTTTTAAAATTCTCCAGAACCTCAAAAAGGTCAGGGTTTGGTCCGGTTTTACTCACACTTTCCTCTTGCTTCTGTACTATGGGGGTTGCTTCTATTGCTAACACTTTGGTCATTCCATACTTGCCTTCGGTATGAATAGCTTCTAGGTAACATTCTTCAGAGTCAAACTCCGGTTCCATCTCTATGCTCTTGTATTCTTCTTTCCATTCTTTTTCCAATATTTCCCCTGCTTCTACTTCTTGAAGGACAACCATGTACAAATTTATGTCATAGCCTTCTTCATCCACACATTCATTCATCGTCAAAACTTCTTCATTCACACATGCATCCAAGGTAGCTACGATTTCCATCCATCCATGCGGTTCAAATGCTTCGTCAGGAAAGACTTGAGGCATATACATTGGGTCCTCTACAGGTCAGTAGTTAGGGTGTCCTATTGGCCACAACTGCCTTTTATTGTCCTCCTTCTTGGCTTCTTTACACATCCATAATTGGGCATCCTCGTGCATCCATGATTGATCGCTTGTTCCAGCGCTATGAATAGATAGGTCATCTTCCTCCTTGTGTATGGGATTCCACTATAGTGGGGGCACATCTCTATATGAAAATGTATGCAAGTTTATCTTGGTGGTATTTCCTTGATGTTGCAGGTATAATGAATCTCATCCCTAGTCTTGCACTATCTACATTTGTCTCATGAAAGGTCGTCCTAATATCATTTCGTAATTGTTAGCCTTTTCAAATTTACAGATGGCTAATGTGTGTTCAAATTCAACTCCGCAGGTGGTTAATTTGATCTTTTCTAATATTCCTAAGGGTTTCTCCACATGACTGTCTACTAATTGGAGCTTCATGCGTGTGGGTTGTAAAACAGGCTTTCCCCATTTCTCCCAAATCTCCTTGGTGGCGATTCCTACTCCTGCTCCAATGTCTAGTATAGCCTTGGTCATGTACCCATTGTAAGTGACAGGTAGACATGTATTACCTTTGTCTCCTTCACTAAATTCTCCCACCTTATCTACTGGGATTTGTATCCTCGATCGGTTTTCTTTTACCTTGTTTGCCTTTTCTTCCTTCTCCTGTCCTAATTCTAGTTGTCCTGCTAATTGTTTCCATAATTGCGGTTTAACACGGAGTAGTTCTTCCATAGTCAGTTTGCATTGTACTTTTGTCTTTTTAAGCTCTCTTAGATTGTGTGAATTCTTATCTGAGTTTCCTTTTCCTTTTCCTTGTATTGTGGGTGCTCGGATTATCATAGATTCCTTTTCGTATTCTCCCATGTAATTTGGTAGGGTTGAAATGCTCTGAGCTTCTTCTCTATTTCGGTCTAGTCTCGATACTTCCTCATATACTTCTTCCATGTTGGGATTTGGCTGATAAACTTCCACATCTAATTCCTCAAAGGGAGGCTTAGTCATTCCATTCCTCTTCCATTGTTCTTCTCAAATTCTATTCCACAATTCTTTTGGCCATTCAGCCTCTAAATCAGGTATTGTTGACATAGGTTCGTCCTGGGTTTTCAATCGCTCACATTTGTCATCCTTCTCTTTAGGTTCTTTGCCCTTGGCTTCAACACACTCCTTGTATTGCTCCTCTGCTATCCTTGTCTCTGGAAGGGCTGGGATAGTCTTTTCTAGGGTTGCTTGTGCTACCTCTATAAGTTTCCTACATATAGCAAGCCTCTCTTTTTCTAATTTTCCTTGTGGCTAAAGCTTTTCATGTTGTTCCACATTTGGTCCAGTCTTAATTCTAGCGTGGTAAGCTTTCAATCACATGTCCAAATCATCCGGTTTTGGGTCAGCTAGAATTGATCCTGGTTTCTCTGCTTCTCGGATAAGCGGTGGAATGGGAACTTCTTCTTGAATCTCTGGTTCTTTATGCTCCTTACTGCTTCTTGTGCGTTTCTTATTTTCTTGACTTTCATTTTTCATCCATTTTTCTTTGAGCTTCTCTCTTCTTTCCTTCCATTTTTGCGCTTTTATGTTGTGGGTATTCTCATGTGGGTCCTCTGAATCTTGTACTATTTGAATTTTGGGGTTTGCAATTCTATTGTTTTCTTGTTCCCGATCTGGTTGTTTTTCTTTTCGTTCCTTCGTTTGAGCTCATGTAATAGCCTTTAAAGGCACGGTGTATTCCTTGTCACCTCCAGGTGCTTCTATCACTTCAATTACATTAATAGGTGCGGTGTCTTGGGCTTTAGTGGGATTCTTTGGGCAGTCTCTGAAAAGATGTTCCTTCCCACAATCATTGCAATATCCTTCCCAAGTCCTAGGAGGTGGTGGGTTGTAAGGTCGAGTACATTCTCTAATAAAATGATCTCCTCCGCATCTATAACACAGTCCTCTCGGCACTGGAGGTCTAATGGATGGTCTCCCAGGTGTGGGTGCTTTGGGTGCATTGTACATTAAAGTAGCCATCTCTGTTCCATAGGCCTGGTCATAGCCTTCATATCCATGGTATTATGGGTCATATGCTAGTTCATACTCAAACATATTGGTTTCATAGGGATAGTAATCTCCTTGGAATAGCTCATATCCAGGGTTCGCTGATTCTACACTGGTCATCGTTGAGGCTGGTACTATGGCTCTTTCCAAGTTTTCTTCTAGTTGGGCGTACTTCACAGGTACCACATGTTGGGGTTCGGAGAGTTGTGGTCCTAACAGTGGTTGGGGTTGTTGCTTGCTCGTATGGTCTCGGTGCTCCTATATGGTATTGGGTAGGGATTGTACCTGGGCATATCTCTACCTGGCTCTCTAGGTGGATATCCATATGGCCGATACTGAGGTAGTTGTAGAGGTCGTGCCTGCCTATTGAATGGGCAGTTTTCCGTGGTGTGATTGGTGTATTTTTGTTCTATGTGGCAATACAAGGAAGCTCCTTGATGTGGCTATCTATTGTAAGGATATGTCTGCGGTACACCTGTTCCTCCTCGTACACACATGTGCGTGGGGTGATCACCTCCACATAGACTACATCTTGATAACATAGGCACTCTTAAGGTTGGGTGTTGGTAATTTCTCTATCCTTGGACTCCTAATTTCTTTGCCACTAGATCTGCTAATTCCTCCACATTACTGGAATTGGAAGTAACTGTACTCTGAGAGTCTTTTGATTTAGTGGGGCTAGGTGTACTCTTCAGATCATCCGCTAGGTTGTCCTCTAAGTCAATACATTCATGTAGGCATTCACTCAATGTCTGTAGCCTCTTTACGTATACTAGCGTTCTTAAAGTTCCATTCGTTAGTCCATCCAAAAATAATGATATCATTTTTTGCTGAGTGGGTCTCTCTGCTACCGGACATCTATGCACATATTGATTGAATCTTCGGGCAGTTGTTTTCATGGTTTCATTAGGGTTCTGCTTAAAACTATGGATTAAAGATGCAGAATTGTGTTTAATCCCTCTCTTAGTGAATTCCCCAATGAAATCTTGAAAGAATTGCTCCATATTTCCAAATTGGTTGGGGTCTAATGGCTGGAACCAAGTCAGAGCCGTTCCTGTGAGGGTGAGTCCAAAAGACTCATACTGCACGAAGAAGTCATCTACTTTTTCCGCTCTTAAAACTTGTTTAAATTCAGCAATGTGATCATAAGGTTCTCCCAATCCGTCATAATGATTCCTCACGCATTTAGCCACCTGAATAGGTCTCAATATTCTCATTGGTTCTGGCTGCCTAGGCAATACAAGGAAGGCGGGAACTGCTGGTCTAATTAGGGGTATTCCTGGCTGCACTCCTATTGGTGGTCGTGGGCTTACTGGTGGTCGGTATTGATTTCCTACTCCTGGGTGGGTCTGATTGTGTGGTTGCACTCTGGGTGTTGTGAATTGCACGTGAGTTCAATTCAGAACCCTCCATTGGCTTGTTTGTCCCGACATTGTATGCTCTGCCTCCTATTGTGTTCCGAAGGGGTTCTGAGAGGTGGTTGCCTGTTCTCGTGGTGGAAATACAGGCAAACCCATATACCTTAATCGAGATCTATCTATGGCATCAACAATCCAATACCTCCTTTGGTTTTTGTCCAGGTATGTTACTCTAGACTCGTCTTCCGAATCCTTTAACATAAAACTTCATTCTTTCTTCTCTTCCTTGGGCCGGTGAGTCAGTTTGAAGTAACAAGTCTGATCCATGGATCAAATAGACTTCCAGTAATAGTCGTCTTGAGGTATCAAGTACCCTCTCAAGACTCACGTCACTTGGGAGTTGCCTCTAGGGGTCATCACTAACTCCTCAGGGTTTGGTCTCCCTGAGTTTTCTTGCCCCACTAACTCTCCCCTCTCATTGATCAAATCAGGGTATTCAATCACTATGTAGATGTGACCCAGCTTGTCCATGTATGCTCCTCCTTCATACTTAACAGCCGGTCTGGGCACAATTGTTGCATCCATGGAAGTCACCATCCTAGCCACGGATCTATTTAAACCATCCAGGTAGATGGGGATCTCCTGGGCATTAGTAGAAACGTACTGTAACGAAGTGCGATACTCTCCTTCTATAGTGGTCATGAAGTTTCTTCCGGGAGTGGGACCCTGCATGTCTTCTGAAGTCATGGGTATCTCTTCCTCTGAGTCACTAGAGGTGTCTGAATAGACTGAGACGGTGACTGACCTGAGTGGCATTTCCAGCGGAAGATATGACACTTCTTCGGCTACTTAGCAGCCTTCCTGACCTCAAGTTCATTCACCCTCCTGGGGCTCTTCAGGTCTCTAAAACTCTCCCTGAGTGGCTCCTCAAATGCCTCAAATTTGCTTTTGAAAATGCTCCAAAAGGTCTGGGTGATACCACTTTTGGCGATACTGCACCAGGCGATACTGTTCGTCAGACGATATGACACCACTTTAGGATACGATATGATACTAGCCCTTGTGACGATACGATACCAAATATGCTCACGATACGATACCTGAAGACTAGACGAGACGATACTGAAAGCAACAGGCGATACGATACCTCTGCACCGTGCGATACGATCCTGGGAGTTCTAACGATATGATACCACTTCTCTAGGCGATACGATACTAAGGCAACAAGCGATACGATACCACCTGGCCAGACGATACGATAGTGCTATAGAGCACGATATGATACTGGATTCTCTGGACGATACGATACCAAATCAAGTCACGATACGATACCTATGGAGTCCACGATACGATACTAGAAAGCTGGACGATAGTTATGTACTGGGCGATACGATACCGGGAATTCTGGCGATATGATACTAAAGTTGGGATGATACGATACTAGGAACTGCATGATACGATACTAGCAAGTCACACGATACGATACCAATGCAAGTGGCGATACGATACCACCAACTTGCACGATACGATACTAATATGGTATCGCGATACGATACTAGGAAGTGAGACGATACGATACCAAAAGTGGACCGCGATACGATACCACTTTGGTAAAGTGCGATCGCGATACCAACCAGACGATACGATACCACAAGTGATATCACGATACCAAGGCTGGTAATCGACGATATGATACTTCGGCAAGTATCGCGATACAAGGGAATTTTTGGTATCGTGATACCAAAAACTCAACCGATCGCGATACTCAAGCCAAAATACCTTCAAATTCAAAAAACTTTTTCCCCCCTTGCTCTTCTCTCACCCCTCTTCACTCCTAGCCTACTGTCTCACTCAAAGAAATTCAAAAAACACTTTGTCCCACCCCGCGATACCGATCGGGACTTTAATCACGTGGAAATGCAGATTTTCAGACTTTTTGATATTAAAGTTTGATTTTAGCTTACCTTTAGGTTGTAATGCACAAGCCTTGTCACTAGGTAAGGGTGAGGGCTCAATTTGCACGATACCAACTCGGCGATACCAGTCGCTGCGCTCAGATGATACTAGAATGAAGCAAATGTCAAATGAACTCCAAATTTTTAGTTTTTATAATTTTTGGTGACTGAAGCTTAACTACACTAATTTCGCAAATTTTTTTTGGGATTTTTCTGGGTAATCTTGGCTTACTCCTACTCCACTTCTCTTCCTAACCTAACCCTAACTCTTTCTTCTCTTCCTCTCCCCTAACCCTAAACCTAAAAACTCATTACACACACCTCCGGGATGTGAAGTAACAAGTGTTGAAGTGTTTGACTACTTGCCACTGAACGAGTTCACTTCTACAAGTATGATTTCGTCACTCTCGAACTATAACCATCATAAAGGCACATTGGTTGAGTATGTTCCCTAGTAACGGCACCAAAAATGTGTGTACTTAAGTTAAGAAGTCTTAGGTACTTGTGCCAAAGAGACTAAATCTCATTTTCCACACAAGTGCATATAGTGGGGAATTGACACACGCTTATTTGTCAATCCCACGAATCGACCTAACCAATCATATGATGACGTGTGCACACATGATGGAAAATGAAGTGGTTCAGCTCTCTTGCATGAGAAAAGACTAACCTACCTCTCAATCTCACTCATCTACTGAAAATGTATGCCGCAATACCACTTACAATAGTTTTCACTAAATCGAGGATTTCTCCCAGCTCCAAACTCCGAATATGGCCAATAGTGGGTTCATTTCGAAGCTCTCGACAAGACGCATCTATTCGAAGTAGCTTTTTCACTCAATTTTGACAACCGTGCTTTAAGTTATGACCAAAATAGTGAATGGCAAGAAGCACACACACTCACTCCACAACTCGTACTAGCTCACACACACACTATAGTAGCTCAAAAACAGTGGGGAGGGGTAGAAAACAGTCCTACGCACACATTTCAAGCATTACACACACATAGAAATCAAAGAGAAGATGAAAATCTGCAAGAAAGAAGCAAATTCGAAAATCAGGAGCTCTCCTTCTTCACAATGGCAAAAAGTCTCTACAAAGAGTCACAAAGTGACTTATATACATGTGCTCTAATAATGGTCCTTTCACACAAGTGACCGGCATTTTATTGAATAATTTCTATTCTCCTACTATTTTACAAGAAATATATTACAATGATTTGGGATTATGCATCTAGAGGACTCCTTTAGTGCATTTATATGGCTTGAGGGAATTTCCTAAGACTTTGAAGAAGAAAAATATGCCCATTAATTTGAAAATTTTGGGGCTCCTCTTTTGTGCCTCTTTGCTCTGCAACAGCAACATAAATATTTTCTATCGCAAGGCTATATCATATTTGCAAAGTAGAATTGTGATGGCATGGGTAATAGGGGTCTATGTCATTTTATAAAGATCCCGAAGAGAGAGATCATAAGAGATCTTTTCACACTTGATGAAAAAAATTTACTTACACAGGTATCAAACACACATCATCTCCTAACTATATCGTTTCGTGATGATTTCACACACCCTTTTAGAAGACTTCAATGGGATAAAACCCACATCATCTCCTAACTATATCGTTTGGTGATGATCTCACACACACTTTTAGAAGACTTCAATGGGATAAAAAAACAAACAGAGAGATTTTAACCCTATTAGCAAAACAACAAACAAGAAGAAAAACTAACTACCAAAAAAAAGAGAGAAAATGCACTCAAGTATCAATTAGAACATATCCCTTTTCAAGAGAATGTATGAGGTTATTATGATGTTTCCCTCTTCTATACCTATAATATTATAGAAATCTCAACCTACATGAGAATCACTCGTGATGGAAGTAATATATGCATTCACTTATACAATAGATGTAAAAAAACTCTTAAAAGCTTAAATATCCATGTTGGAAAGTCATTGATACCATATGCGGATGGGTAATCTTGAGAAAGGATGATTTCACGCATCATAGATTAGAAGGAACTCATGAAACAAAACCTCTTATCAATTGAACATTGGAAATTTCATGTATAAAATTGTTGAACATTGGAAGTTTCATGTATGAAGTTGTAGCTATGGATCCAAACATATAATTTTTATTCGGAGTAATTCGAAAAACCTCCAATAAAAAAAATAAGAATAGGGAAAATATTTAAGGAGATATTTACGTATTTGAGTCTCAACAAGGGCAAATATCTACCCTTGTTAATGCATCCATTATTGGACAGAATGGAGTCTAAAATATTTTATTTAGAATTGTTTAATAGAAATTCTAAAATTTTCACTTCATCAGAGATGTTGTTCCTTAGACGTCCTCGGCCAAGAATTTGAGGACATGTCCACTAAAAACATCAAGGTAAATCCTAGCTAGTACAACAAATGTGGAGTCTCGAATGGAACGTAAGAAGTGTGTTCTACAATCGTTGCCTTGATCTCTTTCAGGCTACCTTCTAACTTTGCTAACTTTTTCGACCACTTTCACTTGATTCGCTCTCTAGAATCCTTCCATGACTTGGTCTTTCTTTTACTAGACTCTTTTGCTAGACTATGAGTCTTTCTCTTGTTTTCATTGTTGTGCCTATTGTAATGCATGTGCTCTAGTGACTACCTAGATAGGCACGAATGTGGGTAGAGACCCATTTGAGCTTAGTACTATGCCTATCACATTAATTGGAGTTGCCTTTGAGGCATTAGTTGGATTCTTGGGACACTCATGTATAATATGCTCCTTATCACACTCTGAACAATATCCTTGGATGGTGAGATAATATGGGTAATATACCAGTGAAAGGTGTGGGCATTCACCTATGAAGTGATCTCCTTGACATCCATAGCAAGGTCCTCTAGAGCCCTAAGGTCTTATTTGTCTTGTTTGAGGTTTTAGATTTTGGAGTTGAACAGATGATAATCGTGTAATCTAGTTCCTAAATATATTCCTACGTTGGGGCCTTGAGCTTTTGCATCAGGATCATTCTCAGTGATCAATAGAGAAACTAACACTTAGGCCCTACCTAGAATCTCTTTAGCCGTTGCATACTTGACTAGTATTACATTGGTAGGGGGTGGCAGTTGCTAACCTAGCAGTGGTTGTGGCCTAGGTTGTGCTTGATACTATGGCTGGTAATTCTACTATGGCCTATAGTATGACTACTGTTGGTACTAGTTTTGATACATATATGGCTGTTGATAATTTCTTCTCACTTTCTCCTTGTTGTAAGAGAAGCCTTGTGCCATATGGTTTGTGTATTTCCCTTCTATCATGCAATAGTATGAGCTGGAGCTAAGGCATTCTGGTTTTGCTTAGGGCAAGCATAGCCATATGATCAAGACCACATGTATAACAACATTTAATTGTAGTGATCTTCGAATTGTGTCTATTCTATAGGTCTCCTCCTTGATCTATACAACTAACTCAACTAATTCCTCTATTGGTGATGAAGGTTTTGATGTGAAACTAGTTGAGCATTCAGATCCTTTACAGAGTTTGGGAAACTCTAGCTCTTCTCCTAAGTTATCTTCTATGCCTATGTACATCCTCACACATTGGTCTAGGGCATTTAGCTCTTTCAAGTACACATATGATCATTACTTTCCAATTAAGAGGCCATCCAAAAACAATGATACCTATTTGGCATGTGTCAATAATTCTCGGCTAGGCATCTCTCTATGTATTCCTTGAATCCACGCCCTGCTAACCTCACTGTGTCTTGCGGTATCTGCTTGAAACTATGGATCAAAGATGTGTTGGTGCAAGAGAATCCAAGCCTACATACTTGGATAATTAGCATGTATTTCATATAGTCACATGTGATCATTCCCTTGTAAAATCAATTACTTTTACCCAGGTAAAAGTGCGTATGTTAGATGCACACCATGAGGAGTTAGATGGAATCAAAGCTCCAGTTACTTGATGAGAGAATAAATCCTATAGTTTAGGACTTACTTTTATGTGAGCATTCAAATTTGAATTCAAAGATTGGCTCCAACTTAAACTATAAAAGAGGATAAAAAAGACTCGCGGTTATGAGAGATTAGAAGAGAAAGTCTATGATCTTGGATCAACTTCGTACTCATTTGTTTTGATCCATTGATTAGTGGATCATGTTCCAAATCACATAAGTGATTATTTGTGATCATTAGGAAGCTAAAGAGGCCTACTACACTCTCCAGCACTTGTTCTTGGCTGGTGTGAAGCAAGGTTTTGTGGCACCACTTCATCTCTAAAGACTATCCACCCTCTCCTCTAATAGTGATATCAGATTTCCATCATTCATTGACAAATTGGACAGAAGCAACTACCCAGCATGGTCACTAAGGATGCAAACCTACCTCAAAGGAAGAACTTGATATGGATACATCTCAAGAGATGAAGAAATGCCAACATTCAAGAGCAAGCATCAAACCACAAGGGAAGAACAAGAAAGGCTGATGACATAGCATTCAAAGGATGCTCTTGCTAGGTCTTATCTACTTAACTCAATATCTAATTTCTTATTACCTCACATTAGGAATTGCAAGACCTCCCAAGAGACTTGGGAAGTACTTTCTTCATACTTTTCATCAAATACAAGGGCTAGGAAGAACTAGCTATGGATGGAGTTTACAACCTTAAAAAAGCAACCAAAGCGAAGTGTAGCTGATCTTGTGACCAAGATGAAGGATGTGGTTGACCAGCTTGCAAGCATTGGAGAGGAGATAGAAGAAGAAAATATAGTACGGCAGCTCATAAATGACATCAAAGTTGATAATAAGTTGGAGTCCTTCACCATAGCAATGGATCTTTATATAGATATGCAAATACCTAACCTCAACACATTGATGGGGCAACTCTTCACCCATGAAACAAAGCTCAACAAGAACGAAAACAACTCTAGAGCTAATCAACCTTCTGCCCTTTATAGAGATAGAAATAAAAGTAAGGATAAAGGTAAAGGCAAAAAGAATGAAGAAGAGGCTAGTACCTCTCAAGTGAAATTCAAAGGTAGAGGAAGAGGTACTAGACGAAGGGGCAAAGGAGGTAGGCAAGGTAGGGGGAGATCTTACAACACTTCACCTTGCAATATTTGTGGTCTAACCAATCACAGCACATAAGAATTCTTCAAGAACACAAGGAATTAGAGGGGAAGAGCTTCCATAGAGGGAGCTATGGACAATCCAGAGGCAGGTTCAACAATGGAGGAAGCAATTATCATCACAACTACAATCAAGGCTACAACAATAACTACCAAGAAGGCCTCAGAGGTAGAAGAGATTATAACAACTACACAAAAGACCAAGAGGATTCATTACTGATCATGAACATGACATCCAAGCAAGGTAAAGATGTTGAACATATTTTCTATATTGATTTTGGTTGTTTCAATCATGTGGCTAGAAATGTCGCATTGCGATTAATCAAGTATATGGTTGTGGAAACAGCCTCTCCCCATAGGTAATTAGCTAGTTTCTTTCATTCAACATTGATCTTGCAGCCTCTACTATTAGTCTATTCCTCCTCTCTGCTACTCCATTTAATTGTGGAGTGTATCTTGTTATGACCTCTCTCTCTATACCTCTGTCCTATAAGAATGAGTCAAATTCATGTGAGAAGTGCTCACCACCTCCATAAGATCTGATCCTCTTCAAGATTCTACCTGTTTGGTTCTCACCCAATGCCAAATACTTTTTGAAACAAGTAAATACTTCATCTTTATGCTTCATGAAGTAAAGAATTTTCCATCTACTATAATCATCTATAAATAAAAAATAGTACCTTGAACCTGAGATTGATGGCTCTCTACTAGGACCCCACACATCAGTGTGCACAAGCTCCAAGTAGTCTTCATACATGTACCCTTTTCTGTTGAATGGTTGCCTGTGAGCTTTGCCAAATTGGCATGCTCCACATTTGTACATCATGTGTTGCTTGGACACATTTGGAATGCCAAGCACACTCTGATCCCTACATATTTGTTGTAGTGTTCTTTCACCTATATGACCTAACCTTTTTTGCCATATCATCCAGATCCTTGGATGGAATTACACCATATGAGGCATGGAATGGTAGGAGACCCTCATTGGACCATTGTTAAATCTTTGGGTGCATTGCTTATGCACATATTCCCTCACAGATTAGAGGGAAACTTGATCCAAAAGCTAAAAGTGCATATTCATTGGGTATGACCAAAATCATAAGGGATCTAGGTTATACAGTCCTACTAACAAAGGTTTTACAATTAGTAGGGATGTAGTTTTTTATGAAAATAATTTGTGGTTTGAAGATGATTGCAGGAAGATCAAGTTACCTTATGATTTGGAAAGTGATTTTTCAACTCTCACTCAAGAAGATAAACAAATACCAAAAGATGTCAATTCAGAGGATGAAGAATAGATTGACTTCAAGGCTTGGAATTCAAAAGGCAAGAACAAGTTCAAGCAATTGAAAGACATTCCAGAGTCCTCCAACCAAGCACTCAGAAGGTCTCAAAGGAAGAGTTAAAAACCCATAAGGTATGGCTATGACACATCATTAGTCACCAAGCATTTTGTGTACATCACTAAAGACTCTATGACAGAAGAACCTTCTTCATTATGAGAAGTTAGAATGGAGAGAAACCATGCAGGAAGAAGTTGAAGCACTTCAAGAAAACAATACTTGGGAATTGGTTCCCAAGAAGCCAAGCATGAAGGTAATAGGATCCAAGTGGATATATAAAATAAAGAAGAATTCAGATGGTTCTATAAACAGGTACAAAAGCAAGGCTAGTGGCAAAGGGGCTTGCTCAAACCCATGGAGTGCATTATGAAAAAGCTTTTTCACATGTGGCTAAGATTCCAACAATTAGGATTTTGGTAAGTGTTGATGCTTCTAAGAATTGGAACCTATATCAATAAGATGTTAAGAATGCATTCCTAAATGGATGGATCTCAGAAGAATGGTACGTGGCTCAACCACTAGGGTATGAAGATAATGACAAACTAGGTTATGTATGTAAGCTAAGGAAGGCACTCTATGGTCTAAAGCAAGCTCCTAGAGCTTGGAACCATAGGCTTGTCACATATTTGCACTATCAAGGAGTTGTTGCTAGCAAAGAAGATTCTTCTTTATTCATAAAGAAGACCAACTCAGAAGTTATTTACTTATGTGTCTATGTGGATGGCATTATCATTATAGGGAATGATGTTAATGGCATCAAGTAGGTTAAAGCTCAAATGAGGGAAGAGTTTAAAATGAGTGATCTTGGTTTGTTAACATACTTTCTTGGATTAGAACTTGTATACACAAATTCTGGCGTGTTTATTACTTAGAGGAAGTACATTCATGATATGTTGACAAAATTCAAGATGGAAAACACTAAAATTGCAGGTACACCCATGGAACTCAATCACAAACTTAGTTCTCATGAGGGAGAACTTCTTGAAGATGTTACATGTTACCAAAAACTTGTTGGGAGTCTCAATTATGCAACCCTAACAAGAACAGAAATATCTTATGGGGTAAGTACATTAAGCCATCTTACGCATACACCAAGAAAACCTCACTTGGGAGCTGCCAAGAGGATCCTAAGATATTAAAGGGTACCATAAATGAAGGGCTATTTTACCCATTCACTTCTGATTTGGGAGTTCAAAGCTAATATCATGGTCATCAAAGAAGTAACCAATTGTAGCATTGTCATCTACATAGGCAAAATATAGAGGCTTAGCCAATGCAACATAAGAGGCTATGTGGCTCAAACAACTATACACAGATTTGGGGTTATATTCTTATACTCCAATGATTTTTGGAGACAACACTAGTTCACTTCACTTGGTTGCTAATCTTGTATATTATGCAAGAACTAAGCACATTGATGTGCACTATCATCATGTAAGAGAGAAACTACTTAGCAAGGACATTCAATTGTCCTATGTATCAACTCATTTAAAATGAGCAGATATACTCACAAAGTGTTAGGATGGAACTAAGATGAACAGGTTCACGATGATGATTGGTTTGCAAGAGATCAAGGTGGAATGAAGACCAAGCATGTTAGGCTTGAGGGGGAGCTATTGGTGCAAGAGAATCCAACCCTACATACTTGGATACTTAGCATGTATTTCATATAGTCACATGTGATCATTCCCTTGTAAAATCAATTACCTTTACCCATGTAAAATGCATATATTAGATGCATTAATTCCACAAGGACCTAGATGGAATCAAATCTCAAGTTACTTGATGAGATAATAAATAATATAGTTTAAGACTTACTTTTAGGTGAGCATTTGAATTTGAATTCAAAGATTGGCTCCAACTTAAACTATAAAAGAGGATCAAAAAGACTCGTGGTTATGAGAGATTAGAAGAGCCCGATTATGAGATCATCTTGAGAGGGACTTACATGATTAGTGTGATCATCTCATAGCCACATCACTACCCTCACAATTCAATTAAATATTGCCAATGACATTGTATTACTATGTGATTTTATACATACACATTGATCATATCTCTACCTAACTTCTCTACTATGACCATCTCAAAATAGTGAACTTCTCAGAGCTTGTTCTGAGTGCATGGTTGATCATTTGATGTGATTTAAATTTCTATAGAATCATCATACTGTCTTTGTCATAGATACAAAGTTTCATTATCATTGGGTTTCTTAATCATGAGATATCTTCATATCATTACTCTGTGGTTTGTAGTTTAAAGCATCCCAAAAACGTCAAGCAAGTCCAGTAACTTGCTAAGCATCATTCTCAGTGTGTAGTCCATCTTTTTTATTGAAGTAACTAATGATTGGTAGCTATCTAAGTTAATTAGATACCACCAAAAGGAATTTGGCTAATTGCTAGTAGGCTGAGAGGACTATTCATTCTACTAAATATGTGCAGAGACTAAAATAGCAAGTCTATGATCTTGGATCAACTTCCTACTCAATTGTTTTGATCCATTGATTAGTGGATCGTGTTCCAAAGCACATAAATGATTATTTGTGATCATTAGGAAGCTAAAGAGGCCTACTATAATCTCCACCACTTGTTCTTGGCTAGTGTGAAGTAGGGTTTTGTAGCACCACTTCATCTCTGAAGACTATCCACCGTCTCCTCCAATAGGATGAAGAGTTATGCCTGATTTTGCTCTTAGAAAACTCAATGATCAAGGCTTCCATCAATTGCATGATGATTCTATAGTGACCTCCTTGCAAGGTTTGAAACCATGCTAGGGCTATACCCTTCAAGGTTAGCTCAAAATCCTTGTATTGAGTGAACAAGTCTTTTACTTGTTTCGCTCTCAATGCTTGTTTGAATTCGGCTATGTGATCCTATGGATCTCATGTGCCATCAAAGTATTTTTTCATGGTCTTTACCACATGTGAGGGTTTCAAAGTGCTTGAGTGTCTCCTCTATCTAGCTAGAAGGAATTCCTCACCATCTTTGTGTAGCCTATGTCCTCTTGTCCTATCTCTTTTTGGCCTAGTTGTACCTTATTCCGACTTTCCTCTCCCTAGGTTGTGCACAAAGCATACTTCTAGAGCTTCTCTTGCTTTCTCTCTATGAACTCTTGAAGAGTTTTCTTGAACTACACTAGCCGATGGTTTGTGAAGGGGGGAAACATTTTAACCTTGCCAAAAACGAGTTTGCTTACTATACTATGAGGCTAACTACATTCATTCTGAATTATGGATCAAGTAGTTGGGTTTCCCTTGAAACTTTGGGTCCTTGAACTCATACCCTAAGTATTCTTGCTTAATATGAGGCTTGTTTGAGTTGAATATCAAAAAGGCCTATTTTGTAGTGACATTAGCATATAGCTCTATGGTGGCATTGTCATGATGTTTCTTTGTCATAGCTATAATCGTGGTTAGTACCAATTTCTTCGGAGGAGTGGATAGAATTTCCTCTAGATCATCCTCTTTTGAGTCTCAAACTTCGTACTCAAGGAGAACATTCCCAAAGTCATTCCTTGTCTTAGGGTCACTAGTAACCATGTACATAGTTCCGTGCTTGTCTATATAAGATCCATCCTCAAACTAGAATATTGGATTATCCATGCCATAAGGGTGTTTTGGTTTTCTTAATTGTGATACTAATCTTCTCATACCATCCTCATAGAAGTGAGCATCTACCGGGTTGGTTTAGATTTACTATAAATGTGTCTTGTAGGGCCCTTCTGACCCTTCTAGGTAGGCAGCCCTATTGTTATGAGTCGATCTCTCCATTCTGTAAGAGTTGTCTAACTTACTGGTTTCCTAGCTGTCACTCAATTGAGGGTTACCTAGCTGCTTAGACCAAGGCCTCGCTACATGGTTGACACTAGCTTTAATTGACCTTGGGCTTTGTCAATCCACCTTGCCAAGGTACTTGCCTGATCTAAGGTTCATGAATCAGCCCAAGTTTCCTTTCCTTTTCCTTTGATGTCTACTTTTGTTAATAGGGGTTTACTTATCAATTCACTTGTTGAGTGGGTTTCCTACTTAATTCTTGTTTTGATAAGCAATCATCGTCAAGAATATTTATGTTGTTCATCTTGATCAATAATTGTCATTTTATGTTCATTTTCCTTTGATGCCCGTTCTCTTTTATAGTGGTTTACTTATCAATTTATTTGTCAAGTGGTTTTCCTTGTTAATTCTTGCCCAGATGAGTCATCATCAAGAATATTTATGTTGTTTGATTTGATCGTGAATCATCGCTTTATGTTCTTTTTCCTTTAATTGTTATTGTGATTAAAAGTGTTTTAAAGACTTTCCCTTGATTTCCTTAAGTGTTCTTTGACTTGAGTATTCCTAATGTACCCCTATGCCCTATTACTAGCACTACATGCTTAGCCTAAACTAGAATCGACAAAAGGGGGTTGTGAAGTTCCAACCTCAAGTTGCATCTGTTTCTTTGAGTATCCGAGGAAAGTTCCAAGATTTTACCAATCATCATTGATCCCTTGTGACAGTTTCAACTACTTGCACTTTAGCCTTGTGGTTTTTGTATTCCACCAAAAGACCTTAGAAATATACCAAATTCAAGCCAAAAAGGTCAAAAACCCTAATTTTAGGTCGTTTTGTGGCAACATATGAGATTCTATCGTGATAGGGCCATTTATCCTAATAGGATACTTTGCCGTGATAGGGCACTCTATCAGGATAGGAAACTTCTTCGTGTAGGTAGTTTGTTACGATGGATGATTAGTGTGTCACGATAAACGGGTCTATCGTGGAAGGGTCTATTGTGATGGACTAGTCTATCATGATAGATGGGGTCTACCATGATGGGTAGGTTTCTATTGCATCTTTGGTCTATCATGGGGTTGGTCTATCATGATAGATGGGGGCTATCATGATAGAGGGTCTCTATTGCATCCTTTAGTCTTTCGTGATAGATGAGGGTCTATCGCATTGGATTGGTCATTCAAGATAGACGAGTGGTCTATCATGATAGACGGGTATGCTGGGTCTGGTTTTCATGAAAGATGGAGTCTGACATGATAGATTGAGTCTATTGCCTATTACGATTTTTGGTGTGTCGCAAAATAGCCAAAATCTTAGCAAACTTGAAAATTGTTTGGTGCATGGAGATGGCACTAGGGAGGCCTACATCATGCAACATGCATCTCCAAAAATGCAACTTTTTCAATCTATCACAATGGACCGAATCGATCACCGTGAACTTCAAAAAAACATTGACATATTTGTGTTCAATCTTGGACATGATGATGGAGTTAAATCCTACAACATAACACTAAAAACAAGAAAAAAGTAGTGCATGTACTCTTGCTCTCTCTCTCTCTCTCTCATCTCTGAACACAATGTATAAACCCATGCTCAAAACTTGTAATCCTATAAGGAAACCTGGGGAAGTCAAAAAATGGCATAACCAACCATTCAATCGAACCTTGTAACATATCTGTACGCTACTAGAAGCTTACTACACTGATGCATTTTTCCAAGTATGCATATAGGCATTGCATCAACTTATAACCTCACATCACAAGCCACTCAACACTTACACATCCACATTCATGCTACACAGGGATGTAAGGGAGGCATGTCAGTACTATAAAGGGAACAATGTCTCATAAAAACCAGGCCTAATTTCTTAAGATGCTATTATCTAGTTCAAACACTAGAACCTAGAGCAGTTAAATACCTCCCTATCTTTTGTAGTTCCATCTTTGTTGTGCAACTAGGAATTGAAAAGGTTTAAGCTATCCCAAAATTTGGTTTGTGACACTAAATATATGTGAGGCACACATATTTTGATAGACAAAGAGGTCCAAATACTAGAAGCCATGAAGAAAAGGGAAATGGTGAAGATTAATCAGATGTGAGCAATCAAACCCAATTTGTCAATGGCCCTAAGGATATTTATGCAACATTTTACCTTCCCAGGACATGATAGATTCACCCAACCTCATAAGAAAATTTGGTTTAGCTTATGCTTGGTAGAGATGACATGGCTCACTATATATCTGTTGCATTGGATCATTGATCAGTTTCACGCTACAAATGTAAGGTGGCCACACAAAATAGTACTCAACAGAGTTGCACTATAACTAGTATCATTTACAAATATTTGGCATATGATGTCCCTATAGAGCACACTCTTAAGAGAATGCAACGATAGTTGGTGAAGATTAGAAATTCTTTAACACCACAACCAAAGATAATGTCAAGCACAATACCCTATATGCAACCAAGAGGTGTGGTCATGACGTTGGACATATCACCAACTAGGGAACCAATTGTCCCTCCATTCACAATCCACCTACCTATACCTAACACAAGTGAAGAAGCCAAAACACAATCGTTGGACCCACCCTTTCCAACCAATTTCAAATTTCTAATGATTGAAGGACTAGATGACTTAGGCTCTTTTGATTTTGAGCAGATCCTTCAAGGAGTCCCATTGACAGATGTAGAATTTGGATCAGAAACAAATATTGAGCTAGAACGAGAGTCAGAAAGGTGTGAAGAACAACAATGCACAATAGGAGAATGCCATGTCCACTATGAGGAAGACCAACACTTGATTAGGTCACAAGAGAGGAGAGATAGGAAAGTGAGTATTAAGAAGAAGAAGAAGAAGAAGGAAATCTTGCATACACTATGACTCTCAAAAGATTATGAAGGACCATGTAAACTATTGAGGCTCACTGCCACCTATCTAAGGAGAGAAGTCATGTAATCATGGAGTAATTATTAGAGGAAAATGATGTGGATCAAAAATTTTATAGATTCTTTGCATGCAATGTCTGAAATAGTAGGATTGATTGAAGCAATTGATCATATACCAATTTGTATTTAGCTAGAAGCTTGAGGAGCATACTCCATGCTCTTGGCAAGCTCACTCTAATCCATGCAAGTTTTCCCATTTCATGGTGTACTCACCTTTGAGTCTCATATTCTTTCATTTTTTGAGTAGGTACACTCTTCTTTTCATTTTGCTTTCGTGCATGTACTCTCTACAAGAGTTGCATAGTTCAAATATCCTACATGCATATATACAAAGTAACATCCTCAATATATTCTTCCTCATGTGCACTCATATTCAAACTCAATTCCAATGGGTTTGCAATCAGTTCACAATTATACATGTCATACTTTTGATAGTACATCGAGAATGTACTTCCTCTGCATGAGATGCATGCCTCGCTCCTTGTAGATTACTTTTCTAGGCCTAAGATGTACTCCACTTCTCCAAGATTTGAGATCTTGAATTTTTCCTCAATCTTCTCTTTGATCTCTCTAATTCTTTCTTCATCATTCCATATAAGAATAGGATCATCAACATAAACGAAAATGTACACCATAACATCACCTTCATTCTTCATGTACAATGATGAGTCGACATCACTTTGTTTGTAGCCACATCACAGTAAGTATTCCAATTGCATTAAGTTGCAAGAACTTGAGGCTTGATTGAGATCATAAAGATCCTTCTTTAACTTGGACAAATGATAAGGGCACCTTTGATCTTGAAAGCCTTTAGGGTGCTCCCCGAAAACTATCTCCTCTAGGTCACCATTCAAAAAAGTTGATTACAATGAGAATTCTTCTTGTATTCATTTTTGCTAGAGGGCCAAAAGCCTGCTTAAAGTCAATGCCATATGTTTGTGCAAATCCCTTGGCCTCCAGCCTAGCTTTGTACCTAGATATGCTACAATATGAAGTCATCTTTACCTTGTATACCTATTTTTTGCCTATCACTCTCATGTACTTGGTCTTAGACATGAAAGACCAAATTTGGTTCTCCTTGAGTTCCTCGAGGTCTTCTTGCATGGATTGGTTCTATTCTTCATGCTTTGTTGCATCCTAAAAAAACCTAGGCTCTTGACATGCAGCTACTTGACTCATGTATGCATAATGGTTGGCAATAAAAGAGTCATGTTAATCTCTAAATTGCATACTTTTCTCTTCTTGCACTTCTTCTCTCTTGAGGGGCTAGAATGAACATTTTTCTCCTTGATTTTGAGGTCTTTTCACTTGGAAACTTTATTTTCAAACTCTCCTTTCTATTGCTATCCATTTCTACTAATGGATTGTCTCAATCATCTTCTTTCTCCTTGCCTTTTCTTCTTGTAGAGATGAGAGTGTGTTGGTAAAATCCTCCTTAACACTAGCAAAAGTAACTTTAGGGATACTCAATAAACTTTGTAGCTTCCCAAATATGCATTGAGAACACCTAAGTCCTTTGGAACATCATTCACATATTTTTTGTGACAAAAAAAATGAGTTGGAATATCACAAATCTTGAGAAACCTTCTATTTTGGGATGAGATGCTCTCAGAGATTTGTAATGAACTAATGTTGTCCCCAAAAATGTGAGGAATAGATGACTTAAGACCTAAATCACAATACAAGGTCTTGATCCATATTGCTTCTTGAATTGCATTAGTTATTCCTCTATATTTGGATTCAATTGATGATAGTGAAATAGTGGGTTGCTTTGGTTTTTTTTTATAATAAGGAAATTCTTGTAATGGTGGAATTTTTTATTTAAATTTGATTTTTTTATTTGTGTATGCGAAGAGAAAATATCATAATTTTTTATTGTATTTGTTAAATTCTATTCTTTATTCAATGATATGGGCAATAGAGAGAATAATAAAAGGATTTTTGTGTGTCAAGAGAAAATCTCCTACATTTCTATTGCTCTCCTACAAGATCAACCATTATTCTAGGAAGACCTTGGCTTTTGTGCTCATTGTCATCTTCATTCAATTGTTGGTGCATTTATTATCTCTTTAAAAATTGACCATCAGCCTTAATTTTCATGGAAAAGCTTACTAATTATTTCATTGTGGCAATCAATCCATCTAGTGACCACTCCAATCGTATTGAGAAACTAAACTTCAAGATCCTTTGGATTTATCATTTGGTCAGCATTAAGTATAGATTGAGATCTAAATAGATCGATGAAAAATGGTTTGTCCTCTTGACATCCATGTTACCTAAATCAAAGATGAAACCTTGGTCTTCAAAGCCATTATCCCTAATTCTTGAACTTGTGCATTCTCTGTAAGTAGGTAGGCTTGATCAATTTTTGAATCTCCATGAGCTTCCATCTAGGATTAGGATTCACGTGATAAATCATTGAGTAAAGCTCTTCTTTTTTATCAAACATAAAAGATAATTCAAATTCATGAAGAAATAATTTTTCATCATGTGCAGGGGGCAAGATCCCACTGATGGTTACAATTATAGAGATAACTTCCATACGCAACCAACATGGTTGAGGAATAGATTCAAATGGCCATTTAGAATATGATTAGAGATTTTACTGATGTTCGTGATACAAGAGTCTATCTGAAGAATACAAAGATAATAGTAATTCCATTTGTTGGGATGATGATCATAGAGAAAATCTAAAAGTTTCAAATCATTACAAGGAGCATCAAAAATGGACTGAATGCTCTTTTGACCAATGGCCAAAACATTCCACTTGAGAGAGTAGATGAAATATATATTTCCTCCATTAAATTACTTGTGATGCCTATTGAACCATACATGCGAGAGGATTTGACTTCTCCATAGTTGCCACAACACAAGGTCGATTTGCTTGTCGCAACCAACCAATATTTCTTTTTCTCCCAATTGAAGAATGGCCTTGATTTGTTGATAAGGAGATAACAAATGCCAAAAATTATTGGCATGCCAGTAGTGAGTAAATAAGTGGGACAAATCCTCCTCCCTGCCACAAAATTTACAATTACCTTCTTTAATTCTCTTGAATTTGTTATGTGTCCAAATGCCATTATGCAATATAAGCCATTGAAGAAAGGACTACTTGATATTGATAAGAAAAGCCCAAAAACATGTGAACCTACATCTCCACTAAGAGTTGGGCCACTCAACTTTCAATCTTTTAGTAAAGATTTTAGTAATGTTGGATATATATTCTCTATGCTTTTTGAATTTTTCCAATATGTCTTGAGCAAATTCATGTATACTCAAAGGATTGATTGTACAACTAGACATCTTCTGCTTCAAAAGAATTTTGACTTGAACAAGAACTTGCAAAGAAGATTGAGACACATTAGTAAAGGATCTTAATTGGTCATTAGAGGCCAAATCACCTCCTTAGAAGAAGCATTCCCATGTCTTGAATCCCTTTTTAAGCATTTATGTTCTTTGATGGCTTATTGAAAGTTGTTCTATAATTCAATCCAACCATGCCAATGATACTCTCGTAGGTAAAAGTTAAGATTGCAAGAAAATTATTTATTTGGGAGATAAAAACTTTCAACCTTCATCCATTGGTGTAGCTCAGTGATGAGTAGCACCTCCTTTAATGTCAATCCGGGAAGACATGAGGATGGTATGAAGACCTCGAACAAGTGAAGGCACAAATGTGTGAGTGAGAAGCACACTAACATGCACACACATACACACACACGCGCACACACGGCAAGAACAAGGAGAGTAAGACAATGGAATCACTTCTATTGCAACAAAGTTCTCATACAAGCTCAAAACTACAAGAAGCTCCCCAAAAATGAGCTCTCTACCTCTATTTATAATTTTTGACTAGCTTTGGCCCTGTCCAGACCTAGTGTCCGGCCTAGTTAAAAATTAGGTTCCAGGGCTTATTTGAGGGCTCAAACGAGATCTAAAAAATACAAAAATTGATAGGCAACTACTTCTAAGGCTCCTCAAGCTCGAGGACTCCTCGGCTTGTACAAAATGGAGCTACAAAAAGGTGAAAATGGTATTTACAGGGGTTTTTAGTGATGAGAATCACTTTAAAATGATGTAAGGGTTTTGGAAAAAAATGAAGGGTTGCCTTAGTGCTAGATCTGCATGTGTGTCCGTACTTGCTTCTTCCCGTATACTATCAACACTCTGTTGCCTTAGTGCTAGATCTGCATGTGTGTCCGTACTTGCTTCTTCCCGTATACTATCAACACTCTCCCCCCCCTAGGGTCTGTCGCCTCTGACAGAGCTCTGCTCCACTGTTTGATCGATGTACTTCTGTTGGAGGTCGGTTGCCAATTCTTGTTCTTTTATACGTAGTCCCCGGACCAAATCGCTCTGGAGGGCATCCCAATTCACTGCTCCAGGCATGTTAGGTTGTGGCGTAGTGTAGAGCTCTGAATGCATTGTTTGCTCGCACGCAAATAGTTGCAGCAGGTGGGTTGGTCGTGGTGCAAATACCTCTGAATGTGCTTCCCAAAATCCCGTGGTTAACATGTCGTCAAAAGTTTGCTTATAGCAGGCAGGGAGATATCTGATGCGTGCGTGCCATGCATAAGCAACTCGTATGCTTGGGGTTGTGCTCATATCATACAGGAGGTCATAATTACCATTGATGAAGCCGGGAATCGGAGGCTGAATGTTACATACGTTGCGGAAGGTTTTGAGCACAACCTGCATCATATCAAATATCTTGAGTAGCACCTGTGCAGCTACATCTGGCATGGAGTGGAGGCGTGGAAGCCAATATCGGATGGTAGCCATCGTGTACGCTGTTGTAGTTGGGCCTGTTGGTGGTGCGATTTTGGGGTAGTTCAGCCACTGTTTGCAATTCACATTGTTCTGAACCTTGATGGCGAATGCTTTCCAGGAGCATCTTCTTTGTACTGGTCCAAAGCATGGGTTATATTTCAGATGCATGGGAGCATGATCCCATGTTCGTAACATTTCCGGATAGGTCTCCAGTAACTTTTGCCTCCATATGGGCTGGAATATGGCCCCTTTTTTGGCTGCCTCTCGGATGTCCTCGGGTTCGAACTGTGTTGCGAAAGAGGGGTACTTGTTGGTTATGCGTTTGATCTCCGCATTGTAGTCCGCCAACAATACAAAATAAGGTTTATATTGTAACTCTGAGCTAGTTATCAACCGCCTAGGAGCCAAGTTCGAGAAATATTCAGACTTGAGTATGGTCTCCTCTATGGTTTTCATGGCTAGCATCTGAGTTGCAACACGCTCTTCGTGAGTGTGGCCCATCTCCTCTACCTGCTTCATCCATGCTGATGGGGGTTCCTCATATGTATCCTGTCCCTCTTCAGTGATCCTACCACCTGGAAGAGGTTGTGGCTCATAATTATCTTCGAATGTTTCTTCCACCTGAATGACCATGGTCTCCTCTTCACTTGGCTGATCAGGTGGAGAGGGAGGTCGTTCATACTGTAACAACTTGATTTTTAGTTCTGCAACCTGTTGTCGTAGCTCAAGTACCTCACTATTGGTTGAAGGTTCAGGTTCTGGCGAAGTAGCGGCCTCGACCGTCTCTTTAGGTGTGGGTTGGTGTGTTGTCGGTACTTTGGATCCTTGTAGTTCCTTTATCTGGTCTGCCAACTGATCATGGGCCTCCAGGAGGGTCGCATAACCTTCTAAAACCTGTTGAATATGCTCTGAGGGGACAGCTTGGAATTTTGCAGGGTCTATAGGTGCTCCCGGGGTGTTTTCCATGGCCGCTTCTAGGTTCTCCTGGTTTTGTTGTTGTAGCCTTCTGTTCTCTTCTTGAGCCGCTGCTAGATGGCGACGTAGTAGAGCCATGTTGCGTTGAAGTTTCGCATTGCGGCCCATTTGTTCTCTGAGTTGTTCCTCCATAGCTTTGCCTGTCTCTTCATACTTAGCTTCGAGTTCTGTCTTCGATTGTTGGAGGTCAGTCACCTGGTGTTGTAGTGCTGTATTACCTAGTTCCAAGGCATCGACTCGTGCCTGGAGTTGAGCCGAGAGATTGCACAGCTCTGTGTTATTTTCTTCTAATAGCTTATACTCTTGCTTAAGCTGAGTGGCCGCTTCAACCATGGTGTCTAGTGCACTACTAAATGATGTGGATGCATGGGTAGAGGTGGAACATGCAAAGGGTCGGGAAATGGGGAAGGGAAAAGTGGATGATGTGCCTATGAGTGAAGTGAGATGTGATGATGGTGGAACAGACCTGGCGGTGGGTGCTCCTGTGGATGGTGAAATATCCATGGGATCGGATGTGATAGTGTGTGAAGAGTGAATTGTGAATACGGGAACGGTAGGTGGTGTGTTAGTGGTGGCAGTGAATGTGGGGGAGTGGGGTTGGGAAAGGGACTTTTTCTTATAGTTCTCAACCTGATGGAGTATATTTACAAGGTTTGTCCAGAATGACGGTTGTGTGACTTGGGTTGAGCCTGAGGCAGTTACAAGGGAAGTGGTGGATAGGGTTTGGGAGAGGGGAAATGTGTGGGTGAATGGAAAAGGATGGGATAAGATCTGGCTAGTGGCAAGTGGTTGTCCAAGGACGGGGAGATAGGAGGGGTGACCTATTATGGTTTGATCGGTGGCAGGATGACCGGTGTGAGGTTCAAAAATTTGGGTGAAAGTGATGGATGTGGATAAAGGGAAGGATGTAAAAACAGAGGTGTGTACAATGGGTTCATGTTGGGTGGATATCGGTTGTTCAGAAAGACTAGTGGAGAAGGGTTCTGAGGGTTGAATGGGAGGTGACGGTGGAGATGGTACCTGTGTATTTACATCTTGTTCGTCAGTGGGATTTGGGCTAGTCATGTGAACATCCTCTGAAATTGTGGTAGGCAAGGCAGTAGACACTTCCATTTGAATCATTTTTCCCCGCCGTGGCCGTGTATCAATCCTTCGTTGATCATAGGTAGGGTTCTCCCGATAGACCATAGTCCTCAATGCTTCCCCAATCCCACATGTGTCCGCCAATAGATTCAATGATTCAACAAAATGGGAATCTACATTCTCGGCTTGAAGCATTTGGTTCACTAGAGCTCGATTCGCCTCTTCTGTCATCTTATGTCTTCTCTGTACCTGCTTGATTGTCTTGTATAGCCGCTTGAGTTGTGCCGTGTAGGCAGGGGCTTCCTCTTCACTCTCTTCTGGCTCATTTCTTTGTACTTCTTCCTGAACTTGTGTGCTTGGGCAGACTTCTTATGTACTACCAAGAATTCTTGGAGCAGATTTTCAATAACTTCATTCAAGAAGTGAGTGCCCCTATCACTTACTAACTCTATAGGTAGCCCGTATCTTGTGAATACATTCTCAAACAAGAATTTAGCAATTGTCTGAGCGTCGTTCTTCGTTGTGGCTTTTACCTCTACCCACTTGGTTAGATAGTCCGTGGCAACGATGATATACTCAGCATGTGAGCCCTTAGCTGGGGGATTAATAGGACCTACAAAGTCTATTCCCCACTTAGAGAATGCACGTCCGCCCATCATAGGCTTCAGTGGCATCTCATCTTTGCGTATAGGAGGCTGGGTTCGCTGACAAATCTCACATCTCTTCACATAGGTATGTGCATCCATGTGAAGGGTGGGCCACCAAAATCCTGCAAATAGAATTGCTTTGATCACCCTATCTGGACCAAAGTGTCCTCCTGCTACACCCTGGTGAGCAGTTTCCAAGATCTTTAGATATTCACTCTCATGAACACATAGTCTCAGGTAATCATCTTTACCCCGCTTGTATAGATTATCACCAATGAGTGAGTAATCTAGGGCTTCTTGTTCTAGACTTCTTTTCCTAGTCAGGGTCATGTCTGGAGGGAATGTTTTCGTCCTCAAGAAAGATACTAGTGGTTCACTCCAATCTGGCACTATGGACACTTGATAAAGTGTGGCATGTTCCACAGGTGGTTTAGTGCAACAAATTGGTCATTCTTTGCAAAACTTTTGGACATCAGCTTCCATCGTCGGCCAATGCACTCCGAGTCTCCTTAGTGTCTGTAAGGCTCGTTGCTTTGAGTAGTGTTGCTCTAATGCACCTACATGTGCTAATTGCAACCATTTGGCGTACTCATCCTCTTCCACACAACAAGCCAAGATCCCTTGATCTGTGTGCTTGTACATACTTCCTGCCAAGATATGATACCTTTGGGCTTTTACAACTTCTCGATCCTGTGTGGTTATTACTGGATGGTTAGGCCCGTATGTCAATACTGGCACTAATGGCTTAGCCCACTGCAGCACCACTTCCAAATTAAACAAGTAAGCATCAGGTAATTCATCTGATACTCCTTGTGGGGCTTCTCCAGATGTGAGCCTAGACAGATGGTCTGCTCTCAAGTGAGTCTTCCCTTTCCTTACCACCACCTCAAAGTCATACTCCATCAGTAAGAGAAACCATCTTACTAATCTGCCTGTATTACATGGCTTGTTTACTAGGTACAGTAGAGCTTGGTGATCAGTAAAAAATTTGAACTTATTTGCCAGCAAATAATGTCTAAACTTTTTAACTGCATATACCATGCCTAGTCCTTCTCTCTCCGTAGTGGTATAATTTCGTTCAGCTACGTTCAACTGTCTACTAGCATAGGCAATTGGAAGATCCATATTACCTTCACCGGTAGGTTGCGCGAGTACACACCCAATAGCATAATTGGATGCATCCACGTGAACATGGAATGGCTTATTCCAATCCGGTGTGGTCAAGATTGGTGTTGAACACAATCTTCGTTTAAGCTCAATGAAGGAATTCTCACATTCGTCAGTCCATTCAAAGTTAGTCAACAGTCCATACAGAGGCTTTGCTATGATGGCATACATGTGTATAAACCGTCGATAATAACCACAATGCCACATGAACGCCTGTACTTCCTTGACGTTCTTTGGCCTAGGTAGCTCTGTTATGGCTTTCACTTTCTCTTCATCAGTGGATATGCCATTTTTCAACACTATGTGTCCTAGAATCTTGCCTTGCCTAACCATGAAAACACACTTTTCTGGGTTCAAGCAGACTTGATATTCTCTGCATTTATCAAAGATTTGTCTGAGTTCAGGTATATGGGTCTGTCTAATGTTGGAATGTGCGCACAGATCATCAACATAGACTTCCAAATTCTTCCTCAAGAACTCTTTAAACACATGACACATCAATCTTTGAAAGGTAGCAGGTGCATTAGTAAGCCCGAATGGCATTACTCGAAAGGCAAATATGCCCCACTCCGTGGCAAAAGCCGTCTTATGTTGATCCTCTGGAGCAATGGCTACTTGATTGTAGCCCGAAAACCCATCTAGGAAGCTGTACACTTCCTTGCCTGCTACCTTTTCTAATAGATGCTCAGTGATAGGAAGCGGATAGCTATCTCTAATAGTGGCTGCATTAACCTTCTTCAAGTTAATGCATACTCGTAATTTGCCGTTCTTCTTGGGCACCACTACAATGGGGGATACCCATTCAGTGTGCTCAATTTCATAGATAAATCCGGCTTCCACCAAGCGGTCTATCTCTTCTTTGATCTTAGCAGCATAGTTATCATTATATGTGTATGGCTTTTGCTTAGAGGGTTTGGCATCTGAGGTCATGGGAATTGTGTGTGAGCATATGTCTGGGTCAACACCCTTCAAATCCTTGTAGCTCCAAGCGAATACATCTCTGTATTCTCTTAGCAAGGCTATCAATTCGTGCTCTTCGTCTTCCGTCAGGTCATGTCCTATGTAAGTACATCTCTCCTCTCCCTCTTCTAGGGCTACCACTATTTTTTTGGTGGTTTCTTTGTTATCATAGGCCGCTCCTGATTGTGCCTCCCGTTTAGGAATTCTTATCATGACTCTTCTATCATCTATCTCATACTTCTTAAAATTTTCCGGGACCTCAAACAAAGATTCTTCCTCTTCTGTTGTGACTTCTTTCTTCTTTCTTTTCTTTCCTTCTTCCTTCGGGGTCACCTGTGTGGCTAGCCTTACCTCATTTGTAAGCTCTCCATGCTTCTGGGGTTGAAATTCTACTTCATAGAAGTATTCTTCGTCTGATGCAAAGGGTGTGTCCATAATGATTGACTCTAGATCGGAGTCACTTGCATCCTCAAATGCATCAGGGCTAGGTTCGCATTCTTCTAGAACTGCCTCTCCCATGATTGGCTCTATGGAGAAGACTGAAATGTCATAGCCATCCTCATCACAGTGAGGTGTCCATTGTTCCTCATTGATGGCTACATCCATTGTTGCTAGGATTTCTGCCCAGCCGTGGGGTTCAAATTCTTCGTTAGGAAAGACTACAGGTGCATAGGCTGGGTCTTGAATGGGTCTATGTGTTTCGTTTGCACCTATTTCTCTGGCCTTTTCTCTCTTCTCTTCCTCTACTGCTACTTTGCACATCCATAAGTGGGTGTCTTCATGCATCCATGAAGATCCTGACCCTATGGAATGCACCGATTCCGTATCATCTTTGGCTCTATGGATGGGGTTCCATTGGATAGGAGGGACATCTCTATGAGAGTAATCTTTGAGATTCACTTTGGTCGTGACACCTAGGTGTTGCAAATACAAGGAGTTGGTTCCCCAATCCTGTACCACTTGCAATTGTCGCATAAACGGTCGTCCCAAGATCATTTCATAGGCATGGTTCTTGCTAAAATCACATATGGCAAAGGTATGCTCGAACTCGACACCACAGGTGGTGAGAGTTATTCCTTCTAGCAATCCTAAGGGCCTCTCAATATGACCATCGGCCATCTGCAATTTCATTCTCGTTGGCCTGAGTGCTGGCTTGCCCCAACGCTTCCATAGGGAAGTGGTGGCAATTGCAACTCCTGCACCTGAGTCCAAAATTGCCTTGGTGGTGTACTCCTGGTAGGTAATGGGAAGATAGGTGTTCCCTTCTTCACCTTCACACATATCTCCTATCTTATCCAAGGGTATCTCTGGCACTGTCCTATGTGATCCTACCTGGGAACGAGGTTTTGCTATCTCGGGCACTTGATTGGCTACATGTTTCCACACTTCTGGTCTAACCTTAAGCAGCTCTTCCAAAGTGAGATTGCACTGCACTTTGGTGTTCTTCACTACCTCTGTGTTCCTAGGTATGACTGAATCTTTGTTTCTTACCATGATTGTAGGTGCTCTCATACAGGTGGACTTTGCTTCCCATGGGCCTGTGAAATGGGGTAGTTCTTGTAAAGAATAAGACTCGAAGTCTAATCTTTCTTGAGATTGGGCACTCTCCTGTTCTCCATAAATGGAAGGAAGGTCTTGTGGGAATTGATCGTGTGTGTCATCCACCAGCTCAATGGGGGGAGGAACTTCACTCTCCTTAGCCCATTTCTCTTCTTGAATCTCTCGCAAGAATTCTGGTGTGTATTGATTCATAGAAGAAGAGGTGTCTGGCTCCGTAGAGTTAGGCACGTAGGCCTCAGGCACATAGGCTTTCTGGGTAGGAAGACCTGCTCTTTCACTAGCCTTGTCATGGTGTTGAGGGGCGAGTTCCTTTTGTGATTGTGCCATTAGATTCTCTATTCTTTCTAGGGAGGGGGGGTTGTCTGGTTCAGTGGACTACCCATTATGGGCTTATATGATGCGACATGTACTGGTTGCAAAAGGATTGTGGAACATTGTTCAGGGTGTTGAAAGACGTCCTGTTACACCTGTAACGACAGGTACTGCAAATACAGGTGTTGAAGCTGATGAAGATGGTGTCGAAGATGATATTCCGCAGATTCCTGTTTGTGCTGCTGTTTCTGTTGCACCTACTGTAGAGCAGATTCGTTGGGATGGCAGAGATGCCCAGGCACATGCATTGATAGCTTTGTCTGTCAAACGTGCCATTATTCCTCACATTCGCTCTTGCAGAACAGCAAAGGATGCTTGGGATACACTTACCACTTTGTACCAGGCTAGGAATGAGGCTCGTGTTGCTTACCTCCAAAAACAGTTGGAGCGTGAGCACATGAATGAAGGTGATTCTATGGATAGTTTTCTTACAAAGATCAAAGACCTGAAGGAACAATTGATTTCTGCTGATGAGGTTATACCAGATAGCTCACTTGTGCATACCGTTCTGAATGGTCTTCCTGATTCATATCAAAGTTTTGCCTCTACTCTTCGGTTGATGATGAAAGGCAATCCGAATGCCTTGTCATTTGAGGAATTAGTCTCTGTTCTGTTGCAGGAAGATCAGTCCAGGCAGAACAGGTCCATTATGCGTGTTGCAGATCAAGCTTTCCTGGCTAGTCAGAAGGGCAAAGGAAAATGGAGCTCTTCTACTAGTAAGCAGAAATCTGCAAATGCTGCACAATCGAAGAACCAGGATAAAGATGAGAAGAAATTAGAAAAGCAGAAATTGTTCTGCAAGTACTGTAAGGGAAATGATCATATTATAAAGAACTGTCCAAAACTGGCTGCTAAAGAGGCAAAGAAGAAAGAGGCTGGAATGGTTGTTGCAGAGGCCTCTACACCAAAAACAGAGTCTGCAAATCTTGTGCAGGAAGAAGAATGGGCGTTTACTACTGTCTGCAGTTTTGACACATCTTCTCATGATCAGTGCATGTCTGTAGTAGACTCAGATGTTTGGTACTTTGACAGTGGGGCGACCAAACATATTACCTCGCAGCGCAGTTTCTTCTCTTCACTCGAGCCTACCCCTACAGGGAATACTGTCACATGCGCCAATAACTCCTCTTATCCTATTATGGGAGTTGGTAAGATCATTCTGACTACTGCTGATGGTAGTTCAGTCACTTTGTCAGATGCTTTATTTGTGCCAGGGATCAAAAAGAACCTGTTATGAGTTTCTGCATTAGCCAAGATTGGCTTGGTTGTGAAATTCGTTGATGACAGGTGTACAGTCCATGATCTCTCAAATGGCGATGTGATTATTGCTTCTGGCATTTTATGTCGTGGGATGTATAAGCTCATAGACTATGAAAGATCTGTGAATGATTCGGCATCTGCAGTTCATGATTCTCAGGCTATGTTAGATGCAAAGCTTTGGCATGCACGCTTTGGTCATCTGAATTTTGCTAGTTTGTTATGCCTCCAAAAATCTGAAATGGTGTCCTCTTTGCCCAAACTTGAGGCACTTGGAAAACATGTTTGTGAAGGCTGTATTTTGGGCAAAATGCAGCGTTCTTCCTTTCCAAAAGATGGTTCAGTTCGGGCTACGCAGAAATTGCAGCTTGTACATAGTGATGTATGTGGTCCTATGCAGACACCCTCTTTTGGAAATTACCTTTACTTCGTGACTTTCATTGATGATTTTTCAATGCATGCATGGGTATATCCACTCAAAGCAAAGTCCGAAGTGTTCATGTGCTTCAAACAGTTTTTGGTTTTGGCTGAAAATCTGTCAGCATGTAAAATGGGCACCCTCCGTTCTGATCGAGGGGGGGAATAATATGTCTTCAGATTTTAATGCATTTCTGGCTGAACGTGGGATAAAACACCAGTGTACAGTGCCGTATACACCTCAACAGAATGGAGTTGCTGAACAAAAGAACAGGTCACTCATGGAGATGGCGAGGTGCATGGTCAAAAGTCAGGCTTTACCACATAGTTTTTGGCTTGAGGCTGTCATGTGTGCAGCATATGTACTGAACACGTGTCCCACTAAAGCGTTGCAGTCTATCACTCCATATGAGGCTTGGCATGACCGCAAGCCATCTGTTGCTCATCTGCGTGTTTTTGGTTGTTTGGCATATGCATTAGTGCCTGAACAACATCGCAGAAAATTGGATGATAAGGCAGTAAAATGTATTTTTGTTGGGTACAGTTCTGAAAGTAAAGGCTATTGTCTGTATCATCCACAGACTAAACGCATTCTGGTTAGCCGTGATGTTGTCTTTGTGGAAGATGCTATTCAGCCATTGCTTTCATGTACTAAGGAGACATCTGTTAGCTCCAAAGACATGTATGATACTTTGATGCCTCTTTTTACAGCTGGACAGGCTAGTGCTGGTCCTAATGAGGCAACTTCTCAGCCTTTGCACGTTTCATATGATGATGCAGATCATTCCATTTCTTATGCAGATTTACATGATGCACTTGTTGATGAGAGAGCTGATATTGAGCAGGCAAAAACTATGCCAAAATGGCTGGTGCAGACTTTGCATGACAGCAAATTAGATGCACCTTTGTCATATCGTACTCGTTCAGGCTCTCATAGTGCCTCCTTTGCATCAGATTGCTATGCTATGGCTGCATCTAGTCTCTGTGATGAGAATGAGCCTTTGCACCTACATGTCATATGACTACTGTTCGGAGCATTTGTGCACTTGCAACCCATCATGGTTGGAATGTACATCAGTTAGACATTAAAATAGCATTTCTTAATGGTGACTTGCATAAAGAAGTGTATGTTTTTCAGCCCCGTGGCTTTGTGCAGAAAGGGCATGAAAACCAGGTTTGCAGGTTAAAGAAGGCGTTATATGGTTTAAAGCAAGCACCACGTGCTTGGTATGAGAAGATACATGCCTATCTGATTGCACATGGTTTTGAGAACAGTCCAACTGAAAGCACCTTATATGTTAAACGTGCTAATGATGTGCTTCTGATCATTGTTGTCTATGTTGATGACATGCTGCTCACTGGTCCTATTGAGACACATATTGCTGATTTTAAGGCTGATTTGCATGCCTCTTTGAGATGTTTGATTTCGGGCATTTGCATCACTATTTGGGCATTCAGTTTATGCACGTTGATGGTGGAATGGCTTTGTGTCAAACGAAATATATTGACACATTATTGCAGCGTTTTGGCCTTGAAGACTGTAAGCCTATTGCCACTCCTATGGAGACAGGTTTACGATTGAGTCTTCATGATGCTGGAGATGCATTTGATGCTGTTCTCTATCAGCAGGCTGTTGGATGCTTGATTTACTTATGCATTACTCGGCCAAATATTCAGTTTGTTGTCTCATAGATGAGCAGGTTTATGCATTGCCCAGGAGTCACACATTGGAAAGTGGTTAAGTGCATCTTTCGCTACTTGAGTGGTACTCGGCTACTTGGGTTGTTTTATCCCAAGGGGGGATCACTGCCGCCAGATTTGCATGCTTTTTCTGACTCAGATTGGGCTGGTTGCTATGGCACTCGTGTGTCCACTAGTGGTTTTTGCTTCATGCTTGGTAGCTCATGTATATCTTGGTTGAGCAAGAAGCAGCCTACTGTGGCCACTTCCAGTTGTGAGGCTGAGTATAGGGCAGCTTTCACAACGACTGTTGAGTGTGTGTGGCTCAGACGCCTTATGGCTGATTTGGGTGTTGGCCAGTCTTCTGCCACCACCATCTTCACTGACAGTCAAAGCGCATTGGCAGTTGCGAGGAACTCTACTGGGGAGATCAGCTTGGCAGATGTGCCCACACAGGAGAAGATTGCAGACCTTTTCACGAAGGCTCTGCCTAGGGAGAAGTTTGAAGCTTTCCGCAAAGCTTTGGGCTTACTTCCTTTTGTGGAGTGATTTCCACATAGCTTGGCACTTCCTTATACATGAGTGCCAGCTCCTTGTTCACCGCATCACTCCCAGGGGGGATTTGTTGATATATTTAGGTAGTGATGTGTGTGAACACTCTAGGACCGTCGGGGCACTTTTTTCCCTCTTTAGGAGGTTTTTTTCCCCGGGCTTGTATATACGCCTGTTGCCCTAATGGGCTACTTATCTTTGTACACTCTCTAGTAATACATTCAGTATTGTGTGTTTGTGCTCCAAGCTTCTTCTTCTTCCTTGTGCTGTTTGCGTGCTTCCGCAGACGTCTATCTCCAACAAATGGTTAGGTTTTCTAGGGTTAGAAACTCATCTTCAAGGGTCAGTTTGAATTTTTTCTAGGTGTTTGAGCTTTCTAAGGGGTTAATGAAATTTATGCAAGTATATATATAAGTCTACTATACAGGTAAAATGCTTTTGGGTCATACAAGCAATTAATTCAATCAACTACTTGAATATTTTACAACCCTTATCATCTTTCTGCAGTTAATACATCTTATCATGGTCAAAGAAATAAACTTTTAGAACTTTCTTGGTACAAAATCTGTGTACATGGTACTGTTCTTCAGTGAATCACAATACCAAATGTCCAAAGGAAAGGTGTATGGGAATGTGGATTATGATTGTAACACTACAATCATAACATGCATTTGCATTCCTTATTATAGACTACACCGCATAAGCTTTTAGACAATAACACTATGTATTACTCGGAGACTTCTGATACACAGACAATCTTTAGAGATAAAGAAAATTCAGAAATAAAAAGTTACTCTCTTGATTAATAACATTGCTTGGCTTACACTTCCATCAATTACATGAGACGGATAATCAGCATGTACATCAGTTTGGATTACAGAGCTTGGTTCTTACAATCAGTTCAGAATCACCAGTCCAGACATAGAGATACTTTCAAACTCCGCACCTCACCGTGCCATAACATATCATAATGAACTAGTCCATTCTTCTCCTTAATCTTCACACCGTTCCACACTTCAAAATTTACAAGAAAACACCAAAAATTCCATACTTTGAAAACTATTGAGATGTCCATATGAAACCCCTTTTTCCCATTACAAAATATGTTACAAAGAAATATGGTTGCCCACACCATCTACTAACACTGGCATGCATGGTGGATCCAAACCCACTGATTACAAAACAAAGTGTTTATAAATCATCGTCGTTATTTTACATTTTTGGAAACATGATCCTCTCTATATCATATCTAAGCCCTTTAAACATTTCTTCTATATTCTCTTCAGCAAGTCTAATCTCAACTTGAAAAAATTCTTTCAGCTCAAGTAACTTCAGAAATCTGCTAATTCTACACAATCAAAGAAGGAAGACAAAGATGAGAAGAAAACAAAAAACAGAAATTGTTTTGCAAATACTGTAAAGCAAATGATCATGTCACTAAGAGCTATCCAAAACTGGCTACTAAAGAGGCAAAGAAGAAAGAGGTTGGAATGGTTGTTGCAAAGGCCTCTACACTGAAAATAGAGTCTGTTAATCTTATGCAGGATGAAGAATGGGCGTTTACTACTGTTTGCAGTTTTGACCCATCTCCTCATGAGCAGTGCATGTCTCGGGTAGACTCAGATGTTTGGTACTTTGATAGTGGGGTGATCAAACATATTACCTCGTAGCATAGTTTCTTCTCTTCACTCGAGCCTACCCCTACAGGGAATACTATTACATGTGCCAACAACTCCTCTTATCTTGTTATGGGAGTTGGTAAGATCATTCTGACTACTATTGATGGTAGTTCATTTACATTGATAGATGCTTTATTTGTGCCAAGGATTAAGAAGAATCTGTTATTAGTTTCGGCCTTAGCCAAGATTGGTTTCGTTGTGAAATTTGTTGATGACAGATGTACAGTTCATGATTTGTCAAATGGAAATGTGATTATTGCTTCTCGTATTTTATCTCCTTGGTTATATAAGCTCATAGATTATGAAAAATTTGTGAATGATTCAGCATGTGCAGTACATGATTCTCAGGCTATGTCAGATGCAAAGCTTTGGTATGCATGCTTTGGTCATCTGAATTTTGCTAGTTTGCTATGCCTGCAGAAATCTAAAATGGTGTCCTCTTTGCCCAAACTTGAGGCACCTAGTAAACATGTATGTGAAGGCTTTATTTTGGGCAAAATCCACCATTCCTCCTTTCCAAAAGATGGTTCAGTTCGAGCTCCTCAGACTTGCAACTTATTCACAGTGATGTCTGTGGTCTTATGCAAATGCCCTTGTTTGGAAACTATATTTACTTCGTGACTTTCATTGATGATTTTTTGAGGCATGCATGGGTATATCCATTGAAAGCAAAGTCCAAAGTGTTCATGTGCTTCAAACAGTTTTTGGCTTTGGCTGAAAATCTGTCAGCATGTAAAATGGGCACCCTCTATTCTGATCGAGGGGGGGAATATATGTCTTCTGACTTTAATGCATTTCTAGCTGAACATGGGATAAAACCTCAATGTACAGTGATGTATACACCTCGATAGAATGGATTTGCTGAACGGAAGAACAGGTCACTCATGGAGATGGTGAGGTGTATGGTCAAGAGTCAAGCTTTACCACACAGTTTTTGGCTTGAGGCTATTATGTGTCCAGCATATATACTTAACAGGTGTCCCACTAAAGTGCAGTTTATCACTCCTTATGAGGCTTGGCATGGTTGCAAGCCATCTGTTGCTTATTTGCATGTTTTTGGTTGTTTGGCATATGTGTTAATGCCTAAACAACATCGCAGAAAATTGGATGATAAAGTAGTAAAATGTATTTTTGTTGGGTATAGTTCTGAAAGTAAAGGCTATCGTCTATATCATCCACAGACTAAATGCATTTTGGTTAGTTGTGATATTGTTTTTGTGGAAGATGTTATTCAACTGTTACTTTCATGTACTAAGGAGACATCTGTTAGCTTGAAAGACGTGGATGATACTTTGTTGCCTCTTTTTACAGGTGGACAGTCTACTGTTGGTCCTAATAAGGCAAATTCTCAGCCTTTGCAGGTTTCATGTGATGATGCAGATCATTCCATTTTTTATGCAGATTTACATGACGCACTTGTTGATGAGAGCTCTGACATTGAGCAAGCAAAAACTATGCCAAAATGTGTTGATATATTTAGGTAGTGATGTGTGTGAACACACTAGGACCATCGGGGCACTTTTTTCCCTCTTGAGGAGGTTTTTTCCCTCGGCTTGTATATACGCCTATTGCCCTAATGGGCTACTTATCTTTCCACATTCTCTAGTAATACATTCAGTATTGTGTGTTGTGCTCCAAGCTTCTTCTTCGTCCTTGTGTTCTTCACATGCTTCTGCAAACGTCTAACTCCAATAATTAGTATCAGAGCAGGTTGTCGCTTCATCTAGGGTGCCATCGACACTCCTCTGTTTGCAGTCTCAGAATTGCATGAATTTTGGTGAGCATACTCAGCGTGTTTCAGAGATAAAAACTGCTTCGCTCTGTGGTGCCAAAATCACGATTTGAGCTCGTATCGGCCTCCGAATGCACTATCGCAGTGCTTGTGTAGGCTATTTTGTCTTTTTGTGCCAAAGGTATATACCAGTTTCTGCTCTCCAGTAAAAGCGTCTCGAAATCTGCTACAGGTCTAGCGGAATTCATCTGGGCAGTTCTGTTCAACTTTTTAAATACAGTCAATTTTCTGCATCAAGGTATTTTAGTCACCGGCCATGGCTGAAAGCAGTGATGTATATTTCGTATGTTGGCTGTTGAGGATAAGTTGGATGGTACCAACTACCCGTTATGGGCTTATATGATGCGACATGTGTTGGTTGCAAAAGGATTGTGGAACATTGTATAGGGTGTCGAAAAATGTCCTATCACACCTGCAATTGTTACATCTACAGGTATTGAAGCTGATGCAAAAGGTGTCGAAGATGATGATATTCTGCATATTCCTGTTCATGCTGCGGTTTCTGCTGTACCTACTGTAGAGCAGATTCGATGGGATGGCAGAGATGCCCAGGCACATGCATTGATATTTTGTCTGTCAAACGTGCCATTATTCCTCACATTTGCTCTTGCAGAACAGCTAAGGATGCTTGGGATACACTTACCACATTGTACCAAGCTAGGAATGAGGCTCGTGTTGCTTACCTCCGAAAACAATTGGAGAGTGAGCACATGAATGAAGGTGATTCTATGCACAGTTTCCTAACGAAGATCAAATACTTGAAGGAACAGTTGATTTCTGCTGATGAGGTTATACCAGATAGTTCACTTATGCAAACTGTTCTAAATGGTCTTCCTAATTCATATCAGAGTTTTGCTTCTACTCTTCGGTTGATGATGAAAGGCAATCCAAATGCCTTATCATTTGAGGAGTTAGTATCTGTTCTGTTACAAGAAGATCAGTCTAGGCAGAACAGGTCCATTATGTGAGTTGCAGATCAAGCTTTCTTGGCTAGTCAGAAGGGCAAAGGAAAATGGAGCTCTTCAACTAGTAAGCAGAAATCTGCTAATTCGACATATTCGAAGAAGGAAGATAAAGATGAGAAGAAATCAGAAAAGTAGAAATTGTTTTGTAAGTACTATAAAGGGAATGATCATATCATAAAGAACTGTCCAAAACTGGCTGCTAAAGAGGCAAAGAAGAAAGAGGTTGGAATGGTTGTTGTAGAGGCCTCTACACCAAAAATAGAGTCTGCTAATCTTGTGCAGGAAGAAGAATGGGCGTTTACTACTGTCTGCATTTTTTACCCATCTTCTCATGAGCAGTGCATGTCTACAGTAGACTCAGATGTTTAGTATTTTGATAGTGGGGCGACCAAACATATTACCTCGCAGCACAGTTTCTTCTCTTCACTCGAGCCTGCCCCTACAGGGAATACTGTTACATGTGCCAATAACTCCTCTTATCCTGTTATGGGAGTTGGTAAGATCATTTTGACTACTGCTGATGGTAGTTCTTTCACTTTGTCAGATGCTTTATTTGTGCCAGGGATCAAGAAGTGTTGGAATTTGGGGCCCCAGGATCGTTCCAATACTAAAACCTCTTGAGCATACACAACTTAATTGACAAGATGATAAGTGAGATAGAGAAAGAAAGAGATCTTGTGACAAGGATAGGGAACGTAAGCTGGATGCTTACTTCACTAAAAATAATAGATGTCCAAATTACAACATGGGAGTACTACTCAACCATATAAAGTGGTGCACTCACTAATGGAAGAATAAGAAGATGATGATACAAAATTTAGATTATGTCAAAATAATCTAAGTGTGTGTGAAGAGAATGAAGCAATGAAGCTAACAAAATAGTGTAACGAAATTGTAAATCAACCACAAGGTTAACTCACAAAAGATAGTTACAACCACCTCGTAGAAGACTTCCTGCTGCAATGAGAGTAGCCTCTCCTTCACCACAACTTCACCTCCTTCAAGAGTGTGAGAACACTCTATCTTCAAGAAGATCTCCAAGCTCTAGATCTTTGAGTGAGTGATTATACAAGGAGCCAAGGCCTTGTTTATATAGTTGTTCTCCTCCTTGAAAAGCACATCGAAAAGCACTAATAAAGCTACGTTCGCTAAAGCTATCGGAATAGCGTAGCCGTTACTCCGTGTGCTTTTTATAAAGATTTGCTTTATCAAAATATCTATTTGCAATTTTAAGCCGCCCGCGGGATTTGAACCGTGGCCAATCGAGGATGCTTTTAGACACGTTGGGCTAGACCAAGTCGACGCCCGTTGCCTTTATGTGTAGACATATAAAATATACTCTATATAGCAGAGTTGCGCCCGCCTGGAAAATAGTATGAACTTGAACTATTGAACAATTGTTGGACCATATGATATTGACTCCAACAATCCCTCCTTCAATGTCATATTGGTACAAGATTCAGTAACCTGCAAATCTTCTCATGACTATCTCTAGTCAATGCTTTGGTAAAAATATCTGCAACATTCTCACTAGAAGGAACATAAACAAGCTCAATGTGCTTCTTAGCTATCTGCTCTCAAATATAGTGGTAGTGTACCTCTATATGCTTTGTCCTTGCATGATGCACTGGATTCTTAGCTATAGCTATAGCACTCTGGCTATCTGAAAATATCTGAATAGGTTGATGTACTCTTACATCAAAATAACTGAAAATCTTCTGCAACCATACTGACTCTAGAGTAGCTATAAATGCTGCACGATATTTAGCTTCACATGATCAAGTGGCAATAGTGGGTTGTCTTTTTGAAAACCATGAGATAAGACAATCTCCAAGATAAAAACAAAATCCACTAGTACTTCTTCTTGTGTCTCTATCACCTGCCCAATCAGAATCTGAAAACCCTTTTAGTAACAAATGTGTAAATTTCGAAAATACCATAGCATAATTTGAAGTTCCCTTCAAATAACAAAAGATCCGCTTTACTGCTTTCCAATGTAACACTGTCGGATTCTGCATGAACCTTGATACTTGAGAAACTGCAAACTGTATATCAGGACGTGTATTACAAAGATATATCAAGCAACCAAGTGCTTGACTATATAGAGTAGCATCAAATGGCTCTGCATCTGCTACCATTTGTAAAGACGTGTTCTGATCCATAGGTGTTTGCATAGGTTTGGAATCACCCATCTGAAACCTTTCCAAAAGTTTCTCAATGTACTTCTGTTGTGTCATGTAGATACACTCATCTCGAAACAGAAACTGAATCCCAAGATAATAATGTAGAATGCCTAAATCATTCACATCAAATGTTTGCTTCAATTCTTCTTTGAACATCTGCAAATCTTCATCTCTGGGACCTGTGACTATAATATCATCCACATAAATGATTGCTATAATCATCATACCTGTTTCAGCTTTGATATAAAGAGTTGGAGCTGCATCTGAGTTATGGAAACCAATGGATAAAAGATATGTATGTATCTTTTCATACCATGCTCTAGGTGCTTGTTTTAAACCATACAAAGCTTTTATAAGCTTACACACTAAGTGTTCTTTACCTGCCTCTTCAAAACCTTTTGGCTGCTGAATATACACATCCTCGTGTAAATCACCATTTAGAAAAGCAGTCTTAATGTCAAGTTGATATATATGCCAACCAAAATGTGCTGCTAGAGCAAGTACTGACCTAATAATAGTCATCCTAGATGTAGGAGCAAATGTCTCATCATAATCAATACCTTTTTGTTGTGCATATCCTTTGACAACCAACCTGGCCTTGTATCTATCAATAGTACCATCTGCTTTCCTTTTGATTTTAAAGATCCATTTTACACCTATAGCCTTCTTTCCTTTTGGTAACTCACATAGCTGCCAAGTTTGATTCTTATGAATAGAATCAATCTCTTCTTGCATAGCTTTTCTCCAAATAGGAATTTTAAGTGCATCTTTAACACACGCAGGTTCATCTTCAACAGTCGTAAGTGCCAAAATATCATGAATCTCGAAGTCTTCAGCAAAACTTACATGATCTTTTTGTTGTCTAGTTTGACTTCTTGTTCTTACATGATCTTGTTGTTGTTGTCTAGTCTGACTCCTTGTTCTTCCAGTAAAAGTTTTTATACCACTATCTTTCCAAGTCTGATATAACCACGTAGGTGTATCCTTGAATAGTGGTGAAACTCTTTCTGAACTTTCAACTTCCACAGGTTCTGGAACTTGTCCTGTCGAGGTACTAGGACTTTCTAGAACTTTAACTTCTTCCATTTCTGGAACCAAAGTTTCTTGTGGAACTGACTCTGTAGAAGGTTGTGAAATTCCTCTTTCTTCAATTTTTTCTTGAATACTAGGAATTCGAGGTTTAACTCCCTCCTGATATGGCTGAACATCTACATCCAGAATCTTTCTAAAAATTCCATAGTCATTTTCACTAATGAACTCCGGAATTTCTGCTTCTTTATCATAAACCTTATCTTCAGCAATATAAGCATTACGTGAAAGAATAACTTCACCTGTCTCTGGAACATAAAACCTGTATCCTTTGCTTTCGATAGGATATCCAATAAAAACAGCTTTCTTTGCCTTTACATCTAGTTTGCCTCGGTTCTTTTTCTCAACATGTACATAAGAAAGTGATCCAAACACTTTGAAGTAACTCACATTAGGTTTTCTACCATAATAAGCCTCATACGGTGTGATTACCTTTAAAGCTTTTGTAGATGACCTGTTCAAAATGTGATTAGCTGTATGTACTGCATCAAACCAGAATTTTGGTGAAAGCTTCTTGGATGCCATCATTCTCCGCATCATTTCAACAAGTACTCTATTCTTTCTTTCTGCAACACCATTTTGCTGAGGAGTATAAGCAATAGTAAGGTGTCGAGTAATACCTTTCTCATCGAGAAATATCTGAAACTCATTCGACAAGTATTCTCCACCTCTATCACTTCTGAGAATCTGGACAGTTTCCTGACTTTCATTTTCAACCATAGCTACAAACTTCTTGAACATAGGAAAGACTTCTGACTTCGACTTAAGACCATAGATCCATGAGTATCTTGTAAAATCATCCACAAATAGGACAAAATACCTGAAACCCTGAATAGAGTCTGCTCTCATAGGTCCATTCACATCTGAATGAATAATCCGCAATTTTCTGGTAGCTGTAATATGACCATGTTTCTTGAAAGGTAGTTTATGCATCTTACCTTCAAGACAACCTTCACATATATCTGAATCATCAGGTAGCTTGAATAAGGGTAAACTCTCAACCATACCTCTATCTTTGATATTCTTGAGAGCTCCAAAACTGATATGTCCAAATCTTTCATGCCATAGCTTCATATCTTCCACCGGTGACGAAGATTTGACTGCATATGCCTGACTGATTCTTGACAAAACAAAGATCCCTCCTTGTTGCTTACCTTGTAAAAGACACTTGTCTTCTTTATGTGATAAGATCTTACAAAGATCTTTCTCAAATACAACTTTAAAACCATCACTTAAAAATGCAGATATAGATAGCAGATTCTTCTTCATTTCAGGTACATAAAGGACATCTGATATTTGAAAAACACCACCTTCTCTTGACTTTAGGGTTACTGTACCTATTCCCACAACATCCAAATCATTGCCATCTGCAATAGTAACTCTTCTACCTGAAGAATAGGAAAGAGAAGAAAATACATCTCTGCAACCTGTCATATGCTTAGTAGCACCTGAGTCGAATATCCAAGGACTTGCTGAAAGAACTTGTAAAGCTACTTGATCAAAAGCTACTTCCTCAATGGTGATACAGGCATAAGAATCACCTTGAGATTTCCCTTTTTTATCATCTTCTGCAACATTACCTGATGCCTTTTTCTTTTCTGCTGCAATCCTTTTATAACATTCTGACTGAATATGTCCACGTTTCTTGCAAAAAGAACATATTTTTACCTTCTTCTTAGAAGAATTCTCTTTAGATGTCGTAGATACAGAATCTGAAGTAGAAGGTGAGAGGGATCTACTTTCCTTCTTGGATTGTTTTTCCTTCTTCTTATCCTTCTTCTTCTTACCCTTTGATGAAGATGAAAGTGCTTCTTCATTCCCTTCCATTCCCTTCAACTGATCTTCATCTTGAAGCAACAAGAACTCTAACTCTTCAAATGTAACCTCTCTATCTCTTGTGGTAAGGGTAAGAGTGGTTATGAAAGATCGATATGAAATAGGAAGTGAATTAATCAGCGTAAGTTTACCATTTCTTCATCTGATATCTCAACTCCTACATTTAGAAGTTGATCTCTTAAGTCAACGAGTCTCGTAATGTGGGTTTGAATTGACTCACCAGCTTTCATCCTTGTATTTGCTAGTTGTCTCCTCAAATGAGCTTTTCTAGCAGGATTTCTGCTCTGAAAAAGATTCTCAAGCTTTAACCAAGCTTGACTAGAACTTCTGCAAGATCTGATCTGTGGTAGAATATGCTTTTTGACGCTCATTGCTATGAATGAAAGTGCTAAAGCATCTCTAGCATCCCATCTTGCCTGATCTTCAGTAGGAGGAACTCTAGGTAAAGACCTAGCAGTGACTCTGGATGTCGAAGTGGTTACCTCTTCTTCTATTGGTTCTGTAATAGCAATTCCAGTACCTCTTGAAGCTTCTGTAGACCCTTCTTCGCCTTCTCGTCTTGGTCTTGTTAAGGATCCATTGACGATACTCCATAAATCCTTTGTCACTAACAAGTTCATCATCATGAAACTCCACATGGGATAATTAGAAGATCCATCTAACTTGTCTTCAATCTCAATTCTAATCTCACTCATCTTATCTTAAGTGTGTATGTCAATTATGTAGCTCTGATACCAAAACCGTAAAGCTCTGATACCAAGTGTTGGAATTTGGGGCCCCAGGATCGTTCCAATACTAAAACCTCTTGAGCATACACAACTTAATTGACAAGATGATAAGTGAGATAGAGAAAGAAAGAGATCTTGTGACAAGGATAGGGAACGTAAGCTGGATGCTTACTTCACTAAAAATAATAGATGTCCAAATTACAACATGGGAGTACTACTCAACCATATAAAGTGGTGCACTCACTAATGGAAGAATAAGAAGATGATGATACAAAATTTAGATTATGTCGAAATAATCTAAGTGTGTGTCAAGAGAATGAAGCAACGAAGCTAACAAAATAGTGTAACGAAATTGTAAATCAACCACAAGGTTAACTCACAAAAGATAGTTACAACCACCTCGTAGAAGACTTCCTGCTTCAATGAGAGTAGCCTCTCCTTCACCACAACTTCACCTCCTTCAAGAGTGTGAGAACACTCTGACTTCAAGAAGATCTCCAAGCTCTAGATCTTTGAGTGAGTGATTATACAAGGAGCCAAGGCCTTGTTTATATATTACTCCGTGTGCTTTTTATAAAGATTTGCTTTATCAAAATATCTATTCGCAATTTTAAGCCGCCCGCGGGATTTGAACCGTGGCCAATTGAGGATGCTTTTAGACACGTTGGGCTAGACCAAGTCGACGCCCGTTGCCTTTATGTGTAGACATATAAAATACACTCTATATAGCAGAGTTGCTCCCGCCTGGAAAATAGTATGAACTTGAACTATTGAACAATTGTTGGACCATATGATATTGACTCCAACAAGAAGAACCTGTTATCAGTTTTTGCATTAGCCAAGATTGGTTTGGTTGTGAAATTTGTTGATGACAGGTGTACAGTTCATGCTCTGTCAAATGGCGATGTGATTATTGCTTCTGGCATTTTATGTCGCGGGCTTTATAAGCTCATAGACTATGAAAGATCTGTAAATGATTTGGCATGTGCAGTAAATGATTCTCAGGCTATGTTAGATGCAAAGCTTTGGCATGCACGCTTTGGCCATTTGAATTTTGCTGGTTTGCTACACCTGTAGAAATCTGAAATGGTGTCCTCTTTGCCCAAACTTAAGGCACCTGCAAAACATGTTTGTGAAGGCTATATTTTGGGCAAAATTCAACATTCGTCCTTTCCAAAAGATGGTTCAGTTTGGGCTGCTCAGAAACTACAGCTTGTACATAGTGATGTCTGTGGTCCTATGCAGACACCTTCTTTTGGGAATTATCTTTACTTCGTGACTTTCATCGATGATTTTTCCAGGTATGCATGGGTATATCCATTGAAGGTAAAGTCCAAAGTGTTCATGTGCTTCAAACAGTTTTTGGTTTTGGCTGAAAATCTATCAGCATGTAAAATGGGCACCCTCCATTCTGATCGAGGGGGGGAATATATGTCTTCTGATTTTAATGCATTTATGGTTGAACATGGGATAAAACACCAGTGTACAGTGCCATATACACATCAACAGAATGGAGTTGTTGAACGAAAGAACAGGTCACTCATGGAGATGGTGAGGTGTATGGTTAAGAGTCAGGCTTTACTACATAGTTTCTGGCTTGAGGCTGTCATGTGTGCAGCATATGTACTGAATAGGTGTCCCACTAAAGCGCTGCAGTCTATCACTCCATATGAGGCTTGGCATGACCGCAAGCCATATGTTGCTCATCTGCGTGTTTTTGGTTGTTTGGCATATGCATTAGTGCCTGAACAACATCGCAAAAAATTGGATGATAAAGTAGTAAAATGTATTTTTGTTGGATACAGTTCTGAAAGTAAAGGCTATCTTCTGTATCATCCACAGACTAAACGCATTCTGGTTAGCCATGATGTTGTTTTTGTGGAAGATGCTATTCATCCATTGCTTTCATGTACTAAGGAGACATGTGTTAGCTCCAAAGTCATGTATGATACTTTGCTTCCTCTTTTTACAGGTGGACAATCTAGTGCTAGTCCCAATGAGGCAACTTCTTAGCTTTTGCAGGTTTCATGTGATGATGCAGATCATTCCATTTCTGATGCAAATTTACATGATGCACTAGTTGATGAGAGAGCTGATATGGAGCAGGCAAAAACTATGCCAAAATGGCTGGTGTAGACCTTGCGTAACAGCAAATTAGATGCACCTCTGTCATATCGTACTCGTTCAGGCTCTCATAGTGCCTCTTTTGCATCAGATTGCTATGCTATGTCTGTATCTAGTCTCTGTGATGAGAATGAGCGTGTTTCCTTTGATGAAGCACAAAATTCAAAAAATTGGATGGTTGTTATGTAATCTGAATATGATGCAATAATGAAGAATGGTACTTGGTCTTTATGTGACTTGCCTCCTGGCAAGAAGGCCATTTTCACTAAGTGGGTATACAAGTTGAAGCGTAAACCTGATGGTACAGTTGACAGGTATAAGGCTAGGCTTGTTGCAAAGGGTTATGCGCAGGAAAGAGGCATTGATTTTGATGAGACCTTTGCACCTACATGCCATATGACTACTGTTCGGAGCATTTGTGCACTTGCAGCCCATCATGGTTGTAATGTACATCAGTTGGACATTAAAAGTGCATTTCTGAATGGTGACTTGCATGAAGAAGTGTATGTTTTTTAGCCCCGTGGCTTTGTGCAGAAAGGGCATGAAAACCAGGTGTGCACGTTAAAGAAGGCATTATATGGTTTAAAGCAAGCACCACGTGCTTGGTATGAGAAGATACATGCCTATTTGATTGCACATGGTTTTGAGAACAGTCCAACTGAAAGCACCTTATATGTTAAGCGTGCTAATGATGTGCTTCTGATCATTGTTGTCTATGTTGACGACATGCTGCTCACTGGTCCTATTGAGAAGCATATTGCTGATTTTAAGGTTGATTTGCATGCCTCATTTGAGATGTCTGATTTGGGGCATTTGCATCACTATTTTGGCATTCAGTTTATGCAAGTTGATGGTGGAATGGCTTTGTGTCAAATGAAATATATTGACACATTATTTTAGCGTTTTGGCCTTGAAGACTGTAAGCCTATTGCCACTCCTATGGAGGCAGGTTTACATTCGAGTATTCATGATGTTGGAGATGCATTTGATGTTGTTCTCTATCAGTAGGCTGTTGGATGCTTGATTTACTTATGCATTACTCGGCTAGATATTCAGTTTGCTATCTCACAGATGACCAGGTTTATGCATTGTCCAAGAGTCAAGCATTGGCAGGCAGTTAAGCGCATCTTTCGTTATTTGAGTGGTACTCGGCTACTTGGGTTGTTTTATCCCAAGGGGGGATCACTACCGCCAAATTTGCATGCTTTTTCTGACTCTGATTGGGATGGTTGCTATGACACTTGTGTGTCCACTAGTGGCTTTTGCTTCATGCTTGGTAGCTCATGTATATCTTGGTTGAGCAAGAAGCATCCCACTGTGGCCACTTCCAGTTGTGAGGCTGAGTATAGGGCATCTTTCATAGCGAATGTTGAGTGTGTGTGGCTCAGATGCCTTATGGCTGATTTGGGTGTTGGTCAGACTTCTGCCACCACCATCTTCACTGACCGTCAGAGTGCATTGGCAGTTGCGAGGAACCCTGTGCTCCATGCTCGCACCAAGCACATTGAGGTGCATTATCACTATGTCAAGGAGAGGTTCTCTGTTGGGGAGATCAGCTTGGCATATGTGCCCGCGCAAGAGAACATTGCAGACCTTTTCACAAAGGCTCTGCCTAGGGAGAAGTTCGAAGCTTTCCGCAAAGCTTTGGGCTTACTTCCTTTTGTGGAGTGATTTCCACATAGCTTGGCACTTCCTTATACATGAGTGCTAGCTCCTTGTTCACCGCATCACTCCTGGGGGGGATTTGTTGATATATTTAGGTAGTGATGTGTGTGAACACACTAGGACTGCCGGGGCACTTTTTCCCCTCTTTAGGAGGTTTTTTTCCCCCTGCTTGTATATATGCCTATTGCCCTAATGGGCTACTTATCTTTGTACATTCTCTAGTAATACATTTAGTATTGTGTGTTGTGCTCCAAGCTTCTTCTTCTTCCTTGTGCTGTTCGGGTGCTTCCGCAGACGTCTAACTCCAAAAAAATGGATATTGCAGACTTTGCATGATAGCAAAATAGATGCACCTATGTCATATCGTACTCATTTAGACTCTCATAGTGCCTCTTTTGCATCAGATTGCTATGTTATGGCTGCCTCATCTGTTCTTCAATTTTCTAGTGTGAAGAAAAGTGATTCAAAGAAGTCCTAGGCAAGTCGCACTCCTAAAAGATCATATGAAAATAGTTGTTCCCTTATCCATGTGAATGGGGATTTTGAATGCTATCCTAGACAATGCTCAATGAAGAGGAAGTTACCTTCATCGGCATGTGTTGTTGACGCACAAAATAGGAAACAAGAAAACACATTCTGCAATGTAAATGCTCCACACCCGCCCAAGTATCTTGCTTCTTTCAGAAAAAAGTATTCCTGATCCTCTTTCTTTGACAAAAGCAATGAAAGCAGCAATTAAGAAGAGGCTTCTTAATGAACAACACCTCGAATTTCAAGCAAACAAGATCTAGAGGCCAGTGGTCTTAGCATAGGATTGCTAATACTGAAAACCTTCCAAGGGACAAGAGACGGGGTTGTAAGCGAGACCTTAAAGATTGCATTAACTTGGAGCCTAAAATTTCTATCAAAGAGAGCAGTGACAACACTCTTTATGAGATATTGGCATTCAAAGAGGCTCTTCATTCAAAAAGAGAAGCTCACTGAGCCCTTCAGGATGATCAAGAATACGAATGAAAAGCTTCAAGAAGCGCTACAAATGAAGCCATGTCAATGATTGCAAGGAGGAGAAGGCAACAGTGCCAATGCCTTGATCCATCCTGATGTTTCCTTAAAACTTCTCAATGCTAGAGAGCCTCCTTTCCATGAAAGGTTATTCATCTTCTTTGGATAGACTTTGTGATTTTTTTTGGAAAACACCTTCAGCATGAGTTGTCTGACCTTTATTCTATAAAAAAGCCTTGCGAAGTTGACGGATTCATTTCCAAGGAGAATAGTCAATGTTGCTGAAAGGTTGTACAATTTTTGTACCTTTATGGATGATATGTGCACAAAACTCCTATCCGTAAGCTTATAAATGCTTTGTTTCGAAATAGGAGAAACAATCATGAGCTTGGAAATTTGCTTGGATGCATCTTTCACTTGCTACAACCAAGCAGGTGTATCCCATGTATTTGATCAACTTGCATTGTCCTCTATCCACTTATGATATCATGTTTAAAACAACAAAAACTACTATTGAATTCAAGGACTGGAAATCCATCCTACATTTGTAACTGAGGCTTTGGGTACTAAATGGAGAAAAACAATAGATAATTGCTTTCGAATAGTTCACAAGCTCATACATCAAGAGGTGTGGATGTACTATTTGGCTTGTTGTCACTTGGTTAATACAACATCACCATCAGCAACTTCAATTTTTGAACTTGTTAGATGATCTTTTCTTTGGGTCACAATCACTTCCAGTAACAAAAGTGGAGATTCCACAATTTCCCACTGTGAAGAAGAAAAAGAAAGACATAAAACTTGTAGAGAAGGAACTGACTTATCAGCATTACTCGAGATTCAATGATTTCTTCAGTTTTTGTTGCAAAAATGGAAGACTAGAGTATTGTTAATAATCTCACAATTTCTGTAATAAGGAGATATTCCTTTGTGAATCAATCAACAATTCCTCACGTGCTTTGGACATGATTCATTTCCACACATATCTCAGAAAGTCCTATGCTCCAATGTGACACACAAAAAAAGCGACATAGAAAAAAAAGTATTTAACAGGAACAAAGTATTTACATGATTTGTTAGCATTTACGAGTTCACCATTAAGAAGAACATGGTTTCACTGCAAGGATAAAGAAAGTGCTTTTCTCAATCATTCAAGTAATTTAAAATGATTTTCTTCCAAAAATAAAATGGTATAATCAATTATTATGTTAGATATTTCATACAATTAAACACTTCAAGAATTGAATAATTTAAAAAAAAAATGCTAACTTTTTATCTCATCTTATGCAAAGATTTTTCAAGAATGATTTGTTTTAGATGATCTAGATATGAAACTTTACACGTAAATCCTTGATGTTTTAAGCTGGGTTCACATATGTGGAGGTGCATTTATGGGGTTAAGGCTTGCTCACAAGGATCCTTAGTGCAAAGTTTTATCAACTTATGATAAAATGCAACATCAATTTATCAAAATCATTTAAAAATAAAAGTTCTCCGATCAAAACAATGTTCATGAAATCGGAATTAAGAACTTTACCTTGAATATTCATAAATCAATTTTTTTGTTGCATAAATCATGTTGAAGAATCCACCAAGCTTGTTGAAGATTGTTAAAATTGGGCTAGCTTATCCATTTCAAGACTCCAAGATAAGTCCTTCTCTTTCATGAGTGCCATTTATAACTTCAGTAATTTGAGCTTCTTTTGTCATTGAGTTATTGAATCTTCCTATTTATCTATCACTTGTTCACTGAAGTGGATACTTGCTTCCTCAATGCGGGTTGGGACATGTTTGAACTCATGGACATGTTTGATCAAAAGGGGGTCGGCATAGTTGGAGTTCATGGCGTTCACTCAAGAGTTGATGTTGTGATTCACTTAGTTTTGATCTCTTTGGTCATACCATGGCACACATAGGGAAAGAGGATTCATCCATGCATGATACACCATAGTAACAAGTCACACTTAAAGGGCATGAGAATGTAATTGCATGAAGAGAAGTAATAAATATATATGTACGATGAGTCTGTAATGCACAAGTGACATGCCATTCTTATAGAACATCCACAAATACTTGACCTATAAATTCACATGCTTTATACATCTCTTGATGACTTAGAAACCTAGATCACTTACATGCAAACATAATTGCAAACCATCACCATGCCTTTGTTAGGAGAACATAATATTGGTGATAACAATAGAGGATTTTCTTACCTTGACCATAGGTTTTAGTACATAACATGCCCCTTTAGTCAAAAATCTTAAACCTCCATAGTTCATGGGGGCAGATAGACATAGAATTCAGGAATTGGTGATTATATTCCTCTAAAATTGGAATTAAAATTGAACCAAACTATCACCAAACACTTCTAGTTGATCCAAAATCAATGGCCAAATTGTCAACAAATAATGTCAAACTTGGTAGGTACCATCAAAATCCTAGCAACATGGCTACCACTCGAGTATGGCTCTCAAAAAAAAAAATGGTCCAAATCCATCGTGATTGTATGTAACCCCCTCCAAAACTCTGGTATAAAACGAAACTCAAAGCTATGACTCAAGACATCTAAGATCCACTAGACCTCATCGAGCAGAAAAGTTATAAAAATTTCAACAACATCTTCCTTGAAAAATGGACTTTAATACCAAAAAATCAAATGCGGCAATCAACCATATATCAATTTTAAGATAGGAACAGAAATACTAAATAGAAATAGTGAACAATAAATAAAATAATATTACATGAAAAAAACGACATATAGGAGTCTTTGAGCTAGATCTAAAACTACTACTTGAGTCATTAGCTTTAGTGATTCCATGTACTACAAGAAAACTAAAGTATCACACCAGGAATCCAAGTATCACACCAGGAATCCATGTACCCACCAAAAAACTAACATAAGTACCTTTCTCAAATTTTGTGTGAAAATAAAAAAATCAAATCCAGAAAGGTGGCACAGGCAAACCTAAGAGCATGGTGAATATTGCACAAGCATTAAACCTAAAAGCAATATGGTGAGCATGGTGAATATGTTCTTGCCAATATGTCAAGAAACCTTAAGAAGACAAGTTTCATGGCACAAATTCTAGTGAAAAAAGCTTGAGAGGATTATGCCGATAAACAACAAATTTTAGGAATACAAAGTAAATTTGTCTCCATATATGTGCTTTTCTTAAAAAACTGAAAGCATTTTTTTTCCATAGCTTTAAAAAGTTAGTAGTTTTATGGGTCTATGCATTGGGATTCAATCTTTTTGAAGTAAATAAAAGGGGATGTGTGTCAATCTAAGACTCATCAAAGGCCCTTCTAACAAGCTCAAACTTAAAACATATATCATTGTCCAAGTGTCTGTCTATGTCACAAATTTAGATTCTTGATATTTTCTATTTTTATTTTAGGGAGATCATAATTTCATCTTATTTGCATACAAAAAATATTCTAGAACATCTATCTAAGTTGACATAATTGAATTGAATGTGATATAATCTTAAATTTTTCATATTGGCTCAAATATTATTTTATAGTACTCTCAATATACAGACCAGCTACAAGCAAAGTCCATTCTTATATAAATTCATAAAGATGGAAATGCCCACTGGTTGGGTCACCTTGGTTGGCTTCAACGAGATGCTATAATCATGCAACTCATTGACCATGGCCTAAAGGTAGCCTGATGCATGGTTGGGGGTTGCTCAGTCAAATAGTGAATATTACAATTCATGATACTAGTATGAGTTAATATGATGGGCTTTCGACAAAATATCTTGAATCTAGCTTGAAAGATGAATTTAACAATGATTTGAAGAAATGAAAATGATGCCTGACAAGATGGCAGAAACTTGGATGAGTACACATCAAGATGATGAAAGTATTTGATTCCTGAATATAAGAAATATGTTTTAATAAAATTCCATGTACATGAAGCACAAATATATGAAAGAGTCATCTTATCTGTAATATAATCCCTTTCCACATCAACCATAGGCAAAGAACAAAAGAGATCCAGCACCATGTCACATATTGTATTTAGATGGATAGGATTTCTTTATGAGGCAGTTCTCTTTGTTTATCAAGTCTGTTCCCAGCTTGAATTATTCAATTGAATATTATATTGTTGAATCGCTTATGACTTAGAATCGCATTGGCTTGCACAAAAGCTTAATGAAATGCAGGTCATTCCATTGCACAACTTGAAAACCAAATAAAATGCTGCTTCTGCTGCATTGATTTATGGACTTTTGCCACAAGCTTTCAAAGTCAAGTTGCAAATTCTCATTGAATTGAAAGATTAGCGGTACTTTTCGATTAAAATTGTTTCTGATGCAATCTTGTACTAGAACCCCCCCCCCCCTTATCTTCTGCGTAAAGCTTAACCTGTACATCCATAGACTCTATGAAAGCTGGTTTGACAGACCTGCTTACCATTGATGAGGATTGACGGAGACAAACAAGCTGCACCGGAAAGCTCTGAGTAAGGTCAACGTTCTTAGTTGCTATGGATTCCTTTAAAACCAGAAAATGCAAAGCTGTAAAGCGCTATTTCAATAGAGAAATGGGACACGTTCTTCAAACGAACACAAACTCAGTGCGTCACCAAACTATCACCAAACACTTCTAGTTGATCCAAAATCAATGCCCAAATTGTCAATAAATAATGTCAAACTTGGTAGGTAACTTCAAAATCCTAGCAACATGCCTCCCACTTGAGTATGACTCTAAAAAAAAAATGGTCCAAATCCATCGAGATTGTATGTGACCCCCTCCAAAACTCTGGTATAAAATGAAAATTCAAAGCTGTGACTCAAGAAATCTAAGATCCACTAGACCTTATCGAGCATAAAAGTTATAAAAATCTCAGCAACATCTTCCTTGAAAAATGGACTTTAATACCAAAAAATCATATGCGGCAATCAACCATATATCAATTTGAAAAGAAGAACGGAAATACTAAATAAAAATAGTGAACAATGGATTAAATAATATCCAATTATATGAAAAAAAAGACATATAGGAGTCTTTGAGCTAGATCTAAAACTACTACTTGAGTCATTAGCTTTAGCGATTCCATATACTACAAGAAACCTAACACAAGTATCACACCAGGAATCCAAGTATCACACATGTATCACACCAGGAATCCATGTACCCACAAGAAAACTAACACAAGTATCTTTCTCAAATTTTGTGTGAAAAAAAAAAATCAAATCCAGATCCAAGAATCATCTAGCATTAGCCAAAACGCAGCTAGAATGCCACAATCCATGGATTGGCAAAGCAATCAACAATGAATCAAGGTGGCAGATGTTGGAGACCTCTAAATCTCCAAAGGCTTGATCTATAGTGATTTAAGAGCACCTCTATATCAGTTATAGACCAAAATTTACACAAATGTTACCTTCATTTATCAAATTTTCCACTATCACTTCTCTGAGAGAGAATTTTCCTTCTTCAAGAAGTTTGCTTCAAAGATTGACTTCATTACCTGCACATATCTTTAGATTTCTTCAAACTTATGATGTACATATCTCCATGCTACCTTTGCACAATCATATCAACCATTAGTCCTTCAAAAGAATCATTAAAACTTTAATTTGATCCTTAAGATCAAAAGTATGTCAGAAACTGTTTCCCTGAACAAGCAACTTTGACATAGCTAACTTCTAAGGTTGATTTCTCACAGCACAGATCCCGTTTTGCTAAATTCTTTTAGCCATAGCTTCCTTACCTTCTAACTTAGATTTTGAATGGTCACTCATTAAAAACTTTTACACTGTGCACTGAGATCCAAGCAAAACATTTACACAAAAAAGTGTGTGACTCTGAGATGTCTACCTGCAGACTTTACATATACATGTTCCTATTAATCATACTCACAGCATGAAAGGAATTTGACCGTGAAACTTTGAACATAGCTTCATAGCTTCTAGATTAGATGTGTACAAAATATTCCCTGATCCACATGATCAGGCTGAGAGAAATCAGAGAAAGACTTGATGCTAACTTCTGAAGATGACTCTCTACACATCTATCTCATTGACACTTGGCTTCTAATGACTCTACTTCTCATTTCTTTACATCATTGACTTATATACATATGATTCTAGACTTATCCCCCGTCTATTGCATTACTCCTTATCATCCTAAGGATCATCTAAAACTCAAAGTACAAAAATTCTCATTTATAATGTACATATGTATACAAGCTTCACTTTTCAGATCTCTTCACTTTCTCAAATGACTTCTTTGGCTTCATCCTGATTCTTGACTTACTTTAAGTTCTTCATAATCATCAATTTGGGATTGCTTTGTTCGAACAACTCCCCCTCAATCACTAATTGTGATTATTCCATTCTTCTTTATTCCTGCCATCTCTTTGAACTTCTATAGCTTAGGTCCATCTTAGCTTTTTGTCAACATATCTGCAACTTGCTCATTTGTTGGAGTATACAATACTTCAATCTCTTTATCAAGTACTTTTTCCCTCAAGAAATGATATTGAATCTCTATGTGTTTAGTCCTGGCATGAAAAACAGGATTAGCTTCCAAATATAATGAACTCATTTTGTCTCCAAAAATAATTGGAGTACTCTGATCAGTTCCAAAACTATTCAACAAGGTCTTTAACCATATCACTTCTTTTGCACCCTCTACCATTCCTTTATACTCAGCTTCTATGGATGACAAAGCAACTGTATGTTGCTTCTTTGAGCACCAAGAAACTAATTTATCTCCAATATAACAGAGATAACCATGAGTAGACCTTCTATCATCTTAATCACCTGCCCAATCTGCATCACTAAACACTTTGATTCTTGTATTAGAAGTAAAACCATAATACAAACCTTCACTCAGAGTTCCCTTGATATATATGAGTACCCTTTGAGCTGCAATCCAATGAGTCTTCTTTGGACAATGCATAAATTGTGATAACACACCTACTGCATATGATAGATCTAGTCTTGTCAAGGTAGCATAGATTAGACTAGCTACCAAACTCTGATATTTCTTCATGTCATTAAATTTTTCACCTCCATATCTGCTCAATTTATGATTTACCTCCAATGGTGTGGTTGAAGGCTTGCAATCTTCCATATTCAACTTGACCAGAAGATTCTTCAAGTATCTCCCTTGTGTAACATATACTCCATGTTGAGTATACACAATCTGCATTCCTAAGAAATAAGATAAGTTTCCCAAATCACTTATCTTAAACTCCTTCTCTATACCCATTTTCACTTGCCTTCACTAGCAAGCTATTATCTGCCTTTGAAGCTTGATATCCACATTCATTCAAGAACTTAACATGCTTGTAATTCCGTGCTCTTGGGGCCTACTTCAAACCATACAAAGATCTCTTGAGCTTTCACACATAATCTGATCCAATTGAATTCATGAAACCTTCTGGTTGCTCCATGTACACTTCATCTGCAATATATCCATTCAAAAATGCATTCTTCACATCTAATTGTGATAACTTCCATCCTTTACAAGCAACAATAGCAATTAGAGATCTAATTTTAGACATCTTAGAAACTGGACTAAAGGTTTCATCATAATCTATCCCATAAGTTTGGGCATAACCTTTAACCACAAGTCTAGCTTTGTATCTAGACACTTTTCCATCTACAAATCTTTTTGTTTTATACACCCACTTACATCCAATCACCTTCTAGTTCTTTGGTCTTGGCACCAACTCCCATGTCTCATTCTCAAGTAGAGCATCATACTCTTCTTGCATCGCCTTCTCCCAATTTTGTTTACCTTTAGCTTCTTCATATGTGGTTGGATCTTCTTTTGTCTTCACAATGTAAGCATAATCTTTTGTTGTTAAGAAAGATGTATCATAATTATACCTGATATGTTCTTTTCTTTCTCTCAAAGATCCTCTGACCTCTGCACTTCTTGAAGTCTCAGCCACATTTGATTCTAGATCAAATCTTGGCCCATCTTCAACATTGCCTTGCAAATTACTTTTACAATCAACATCATCAATATCTTCTTCATACACCCTTACTTTTGTCTTCCCTTTCCTTTGTATTTCTTCAACATCTGCATAATCATTTGTTGACCATGTATACCATGTGCTTTTCTCATCAAATGTAACACCTTTTGTAACAAGAAATTGCTTTGTAGATGGACTCCATAATCTGTAACCCATCTGCCTATCATCATACCCAATAAACACATACTTCTTTGCTTTGGGTTCTAGCTTATGTCTTAATTGTGAAGGAACATAAGCATATGCTAAACATCCAAATACCTTACAATGATCAAGAGTAGGTTTCTTACCCCACCATGCTTCATAAGGTGGTCTTCCATCCAAAGCTTTACAAGGTAACCTATTCACAAGGTATGTTGCAGTGTTGATAGCTTCTGCCCATAAGTAGTTTGGACAATTCTTATCTTTCATCATTGCTCTTGAAAACTCTACAAGAGTTCTATTTCTTCTTTTTGCAACTCCATTTTGTTGAGGAGAGTGTCTGCAAGTTACTTCTCTTTCTATACCTACATTCCACAAATAATCATCAAACTCTTTAGTAAAATACTCTCCCCCTCCATCTGATCTCAACCTTTTGAGCTTTTTTGTCTTGTAATCCTTTTTGAATAAGCATGATAATGCTTGAATGTCTTGAACACTTTTGATTTGTCCTTGATTACATATAAAGTAATCCATTTGGTTGCATCATCAACAAACAACACATAATATCTGGATCCATTTGTGCTATAGTCCCTTGAAGGACCCCACAAATCTGTATGAACCAACTCAAGCATGTTTGAGTACTTGTATCCTAACGTATTGTATGACCGTTTGTGTGCTTTACCTAATTGACAAGCTTCACACTTGTACACCATGTGCTGACCTTCAACATTTGGAAACCCAAGCACTACATCATTCTTTGACATTTCCTTTATGGCTCTCTCATTGAAATGACCTAGCCTTTTATGCCATAGGTCTAACTCAGACATCTTTTGACTTCCATAAGTAAACAATGCATGTCCCACATTACCTTGGACCTTGAGAGTAAAAAGCCGTCCTTCCTTTTAACCTGCAATAATGCTTCTATATCCCTGATTTGGATCTTGCACATAAACACCATCATTTGTGAATCTGACTTCATATCCCTTCTCCACAATTTGTCCTACACTTATCTTTTAGGAATAGTAGGAACATAAAGTACCTTGCTTAAGAGTGTGCTTCCACTCTTTGTCTTCATTGATCCAATGCTTTCCACTTTATGCTTGGCGTTATCTCCTGTTTGAACTGTATGTCCATTCACCTTTGCTTCCATATCAGTCATCAATGATATATTGCCACTCAGATGATTGCTACATCCTGAGTCAATATAAAACACCCTTTGATCTTCTCCTACTGCTTCATGTGTTGCATTCAAGATGAGAGTCATGTCATCCTTCTGATCTGATGCATATTTATAGTAGTTGTTGTTGTAGGATTGAGATTGAAAACTTCTTCCACCTCCTCTAGCATATGATGTCCTACCACCTCTTCCTCTGAAGTTGCCTCTTTGATTTCTGCCTCCTCTACCTCTTTGATTGAAACTCTGATTATGACTTCCACCATTTTGATTGTTATACCAACAATCATTTGCCAAATGATTTGTTCTGCCACAAATCCAACAAGCTTTAGTATTGTCTTTGTTCTTACCTCCTCTTCCTTTACCTCTGAAGTTCATATTTCCTTTTGTGAAATAATTAGCTTGGCTTGAAGTTCCTTCATCATCAGTTGACTGCTTCCCTTTGCCATTCTTTTTCTTTTCCTTGGAGTACATAGCTTGACTTGCACTCCTATCATTATCTCCCTTAATGTCCTGCTCAAAAGTTAGCATGTGTCCTAGCAATTGATTAAGATCAGGAGTAAAATGATCTAATGAGAATTCTATGGACAATATGAAAGGCTTCCATTTCTCATCTCCTCTCAGACCTGTAAGTATTTGTCTTACCAACTTATCCTCTTCAATGTCTTTATCTACTGCTCCCAAGCTATCTACAATATCCTTTATCCTTGCCACATAATCAGAAATTGATTGTGAGCCCTTCTTCTTGAAAGTTGTGAACTCTGCCCATAATGAGGACTTCCTTGACTTAGTTGTATTTTGGAAATGCTCTTCCAAAGCATTACACACATCTGTTGCACTTTCTAATCCTCTAATGTGAGGTAGAAGATAATCATTTACAGCCACGTAAATGGTGCTCCTAGCTTGAGCATCCTTTCTCATCCAGTTCTTCAAATCTGCAAGCTCTTCCCTAGTTGGAACACTAGGATCTTCAAACTCAGGCTTTTCTTCTTCTCCTGTGATGAATGCCATCAAATCTTTGCTCATGAGGTGTGCCTTCATCCTCATGGACCAACCTGGATAGTTCTCCCTATCTAGCTTATCAATCTGCAAGCTCTCTCCCATCTTTGATCTTCTATGTCTGCAGTTACTAAGATTTATGATGATATAGTCTACCTTTGATATAAAGCTTTAATCCTTCTTGATCCTTTGAACTCGTGCTTTGTACTTCTTCAGGTTGTCTTCAAGAATTTGACCTTGTCCAACTTCAATTAGAATAAACTTCAATATCTGCAACAGTCGGGACTTCCAATGCTCTTACTTCACTTGTATTGCACCTTCAGCTCTGATACCATTGTTGGATACATCTAAATCTCCAAAGGCTTGATCTATACTGATTTAAGAGCACCTCTGCACATATCTTCAGATTTCTTCAAACTAATGATGTAGATATCTCCAAGCTACCTTTGCGCAATCATATCAACCATTAGTCCTTCAAAAGAATCATTAAAACTTTAATTTGATCCTTAAGACCAAAAGTATGTTAGAAACGGTTTCCCTGAACAAGCGACTTTGACATAGCTAACTTCTAAGGTTAATTTCTCATAGCACAGATCTCGTTTTGCTAAATGACTTTAGCCATAGCTTCCTTACCTTCTAACTTGGATTTTGAATGCTCAGTCATCAAAAACTTTACATTTTGCACTGAGATCTAAGCAAAACATTGACACGAAAAAGTGTGCGACTCTGAGATGTCTACTTACAGACTTTACATATACATGTTCCTATTAATCATACTCACAGCATGAAAGGAATTAGACCATGAAACTTTGAACATAGCTTCATTAGCTTCTAGATTAGAACATATGATTCCAGACTTATCCCATGCCTATTGCATTACTTCTTATCATCCTAAGGATCATCTAAAACTCAAAGTACAAAAATTCTCATCTATAATGTACATAGGTATACAAGCTTCACTTCTAAGATCCCTTCACTTTCTCAAATGACTTCTTTGGCTTCATCCTGATTCTTGACTTACTTTAAGTTCTTCATAATCATCAATTTGGGATTACTTTGTTCCAACAGCAGAGGCAAACCTAAGAGCATGGTGAATATGGCACAAGCATTAAACCTAAAAGCAATATGGTGAGCATGGTGAGTATGTTCTTGCCAATATGTCAAGAAACCTTAAGAAGAAAAGTTTCATGGCACAAATTCTAGTGAAAAAAATCTTGAGAGGATTATGCCGATTAACAACAAAGTTTAGGAATACAAAGTAAATTTGTCTCCATATATGTGCTTTTCTTAAAAAACTGAAAGCATCTTTTTTCCATAGCTTTAAAAAGTTGGTAATTTTATGGGCGTATGCATTGGGATTCAATCTTTTTGAAGTAGATAAAAGGGGATGTGTCTCAATCTAAGACTCATCAAAGGCTCTTCTAACAAGCTCAAACTTAAAACATATATCATTGTCCAAGTGCTTGTCTATGTCACAAATTTAGATTCTTGATATTTTCTATTTTTATTTCAGGGAGATCATAAATTGCTTTTATTTGCATACAAAAAATATTATAGAACATGTATCTAAGTTGACATAATTGAATTGAATGTGATATAATCTTAAATTTTTCATATTGGCTCAAATATTATTTTATAGTAGTCTCAATATACAGACCAGCTACAAGCAAAGTCCATTCTTATATAAATTTATAAAGATGGAAATTCCCACTGGTTGGGTCACCTTGGTTGGCTTAAACGAGATGCTATAATCATGCAACTCATTGACCATGACCTAAAGGTAGGCTGATGCATGGTTGGGGGTTGCTAGGTCGAATAGTGGATATTACAATTCATGATACTGGTATGAGTTAATATGATGGGGTTTAGGCAAAATATCTTGAATCTAGCTTGAAAGATGAATTTTACAATGATTTGAAGAAAAGAAAATGATGCTTGACAAGATGGCAGAAACTTGGATGACACATCAAAATGATGAAAGTATTTGATTCCTGAATATAAGAAATATGTTTTAATAAAATTCCATGTACATGAAGCACAAATATTTGAAAGAGTCATCTTATCTATAAAATAATCCCTTTCCACATCAACCATAGGTAAAGAAGAAAAGAGATCCAGCACCATGTCACATATTGTATTTAGATGGATATGATTTCTTTATGAGGCAGTTCTCTTGGAAACATCTCTGGAAACAAGACACCAAACAATGGATCAACTTCGAGGATATTGATCCTAGCATCAACATTTCCTATGAAGAATGAATCATTTTACAGAGCGTAAGTTTTGCTTGGGACCACACTAAAATCTGTCTTCTCATGGGACACAACTCGCCATGCTCGCTGGGTCTTAGGTGGCATAATGGTAATTGCCTAGCAAAAATTCCGAATATCAAAGGAAACAACGATTATCAAGTCAACCTCAATAAGAAATGGTGTCTGTCATGGACTCGGTTGCGGTGGGAAATGAAGTTCATGGCTATCTGGCACCCTCTCATAGAAAACAAAAAGTCCGTTCTCTTATGGAAAATTCTTCACCGTGGAATCCGGACCAACCTAAAGGCTAGCAAAATTTGCGGGGCGCCCCCTTGGTGCAAGCATTGTTGCCGGTCCATTGAAGATGTTGATCACATCTTCTTTTCTTGTCGTAACTCAATTAGGCTCTGGCAAATTGCCGAAAAGAAAATTAGACTTCGAAAGCATATCGGCTGGAAACAAGCTCTGCTAGGAGAAGCGATCGGCTACTCGACGACCCTCTGGAATGCCATCAGAGGGGAGGTCCTCTGGAAGATCTAGCGAGAAAGACGTGCTTATAACTTTGGTGACCCCCCCAAAGATTGGTCGATTGAGAAATGCCTGTTCCTCCTCGGTAAAAGAATCATCAACTGTAAGAAACCCCCCCCCCCCCTTTTAGACATCATAAAGTGCTCCTTCTGATGAACAACAAGCTTAAACCCAAGTGGGCCCCACATGAGGATGATGACTGGGTGATTAACCTCCTTTGTAATGCCACCTAAACTTTGTAAGACCTACCCCCGCTTTGTGGGACTTTGAGGGTTCCGTGGGCACTAGTCCCCCTCACGTGTACTTTTCTTTTTCTTTTAATCAATACAAGTTCGGGAGAGTAAGCTAAAGCCGAACTTCCTTTATTGAAAAAAAAAAGTCTGTTTCCAGCTTGAATTATTCAATTGAATATTATATTGTTGAATCGCTCATGACTTAGAATCGCATTGGCTTGCACAAAAACTTAATGAAATGCAGGTCATTCCATTGCACAACTTGAAAACCAAATGAAATGATGCTTCTCGCGCATTGATTTATGAACCAAAGCCCTTTTGCCACAAGCTTTCAAAGTCAAGTTGCAAGTTCTCATTGAATTGAAAGATTAGCGCTACTTTTGGACTAAAATTCTTTCTGATGCAATCTTGTACTAGAACCCCTATCTTCTGCGTAAAGCTTAACCTGTACATCCATAGACTCTATGAAAGCTAGTTTGACAGACCTGCTTACCATTGATAAGGATTGACGGAGACAAACAAGCTGCACTTGAAAGCTCTGAGTAAGGTCAACGTTCTTAGTTGCTATGGATTCCTTTAAAACCAGAAAATGCAAAGCTGTAAAGCGCTATTCCAATAGAGAACTGGGACACATTCTTCAAACGAACACAAACGTGGACGGCACAGACTCAGTGCGAAGGAAGAAGCTTCATACGCAAGCAGCTCTGCCTCGGTACTGTGGATTAATGCTTTTGCATAAGACAGCTTTGCCCTGATTGACTTCTGGGTACATCTTCTACAAGACTCAAGAAATGCTGAACTTATGTCGTGTCGATACAAACTCGGTGCGAAGGAAGAAGCTTCATACGCAAACACCTCTGCCTCGGTACTCTGTGGATTAATGCTTTTGCACAAGACAGCGTTGCCCTGATTGACTTCTGGGTACATCTTCTACAAGATTCAAGAAGTGCTGAACTTATGTCGTGTTGAATATTGTTAAAGACCTGGAATTTGGGTCTGGGCGTATACAGAGATGCGAGTTCGTATAGCCGCTGACGCTTGTATTGCATATAATGCTTCTGCACTGACCTTACTAATTGCCCAAATGATGCTGCAAAGTGTTCGAATGCATCAGATGTGTTTGAGGTTCTTGCAATAACGAATGCTGTAGTTAACCCAACGGCTTGCAAAGATTTGAGTAAGCTTACGTTGCAGCTGCCACAATATCTGTGATAAAAAAACATGGTCTGCGAAAAGAAGAACCTTAAAAGCTATCCTAATGTTGCGCGGAAAGACAAGTGGGAAATATGGATGAAAGGAATAATTACGGACTCAGATGGAAGATGGTTCTTACATACATGATTGTCTTGGTCACAATAGGTTAAGTAAACAACCTTCCTGATTGACTTGGTTACATCAGCCATGTTCATCAAGTTCGAAATTGCAGGAGTTGAACAAACTGAGTTGGGTGTCGCTTGTCTTGTCAAGTACTAACAAGTCACGGAGCTTATGCTTTGTGCTCAATGGAAGTGCCTTTTGTAGCCATTTCTTGATTGGTGAATCACTTGGGGCCATTGACAGCTTTGCTACTAGTGTTTTAGTTCTTGTCATTAACTTCGAGATGGATTCTCCTTTCCTTAGGTTTAGATTCTTGAGCTCAACTAGCACTTGCTCAGTAGAGTTTCCTAGTCGAACGAGAAAGAAAATCCATCTTCATCTCCTACATCATAAAATTGTTTTCTTGGAAGTGGCTAAACCATTTGTCCGCTGACCCACCAAGTTTGCTAGGAACAAAGCCATGAAGGTGTCGTTTCATCTTTCTAATCCTCGGCCTTTACAGAGTGCAAGAAAACACCTAATATGATCATCAGGGGCTTCCATTGAAGCTCCTTTGAAGATAGGGAAATTAATGTTAATATATGAAAGAAGCGAATCTGCTAAATCACCCTAAGCCATCTCTGGTTCTTCTATGACCCACTGCTTGCTTCTAGGCTTCTCGCCAATGATGATGTTATGCTCTAGACTAAGCAATGTAGGTCGTGAATGAGTTCTAATCATACACAGCTTGGGCATGACAGATGAACAAGCTATCGAGCCCTAGATCCCACCGTGCATGCCAAAATTGTACACCTCATTCTGCAATTGTATACAATATATATTGTCTCACTGGTTCTTCCATACTTGGCCAAGGAGATACCACGTTAACCATGAGACAAAACAAACCAGAACATATTCGTCATAGGTGTTGTATATACAGATTTCATTGTCGACAAACTTACTATAGAAATTGTACTAACAGTAAGCTGATCAAAAAAATATAAACAGGAAGTGAACTAGACGTAAGTTATTGTATTATTGTCGGATGCATTACAGAACTGAGCCAAACCGCCAGGTGTTGCTTACAAACCACACAAATCCTTATTGATACAAAACATAATAGAGAAGTACAGATGTTTAAGCCTAACATCGATGTGATGTCACAGGCATATATATTTTTCCCGATCCTAGAGGCTCTTCAACCGTACCAATCTTGTAGTGAAAGACAAGAATGGAGGAGAAATCATCGAAAGGTCCTAGAAAAGAAGAGAAGGAGGCCATGCAAATTGCCTCCATGCCTGGTCACCAAACGATCACCTCTAACACTAGCCTTCAGTAGGAACACCACTTTGCCAATCCTTGACCTCTTACGGTTCCCTAACAATGCACTGGTACATGGCATGCATACTACTCAAAGCTTGAATAGCTGCTGCTTCCAAGAAAGTGAGTCGTAGTCATTCTGCAGCTACCTTCTTCCTTCCAATGTTGACGTCAAGATCTTCAATTGCCACACTCTCCTTTGATCATTCTCCCCTTCTTGAGATGCCCATCCCCTAGCAAGTCCAACTTTTGACCTTCTCATTCATCACTCATTAATCACCATCGGTGCATGTTTCACGATTTACACATTTTTTGTATTCCGAACTAGAAATTAAGGGGTACTTGAAACATCATGCCCTCCCTTGATTTTATATCTTACCCTGTCATGATGGAATTCCAAAGTATTAATGTGATAAATTCATGAAAAGGTGGTAATAAACTCCAGATTCACTCTCTCTGTAATACTAAATCTACCCTTTCTGGGTTCATGAATTGGAAGTCCAACTTGTCCTTGAAGTTTTGGATTTCAAGTTTCAAATTAGAGTCCATTGTTTCCTATATGTAGATATCTTGACCCTACATTATAGAAACAATACATATATATGGTGAAGGCCCTGTGGAAGGTTTAATCTCTTGACAAGGATATAATTTATGAAAATATGCATCACCAAATCATCAACCATGGTTTTTACTATGCAACCTTTAACCAATCCATGTAGCTTGACCAAGTCATGGGGCTATAACTTGTGGTTGCCACATGTTCTTAGATACTTGGCATCGGTGGGTACTATCAAACTTTATCACTTGAACTCGCTTGTAATTTAAATTCTCATTTAAATCAAGGGTTTGAATCATGTGAATTTGTTTTTTTTCCCACTTATTTTCTCACTCTAAGAGGGTTTTGTTCCCCTTTCAACTGGATATGCCCTATTATGGTGTCTCAACTTTAGACATTTAAAGGTGATACTTGTTTGGATAGAGAACATTCATTCATTCACCCATTAATCATATGGAGGTTTTGTTGCATTCGTATTAGAACCCATTCGACATCTTGGAGTTGTTTATTAGAAGTTTTGGTCACAATTTGTACATGTAATAGAAATTCATGGAGAAAAAGGAGGTAGAGGATCCCTCAGAGGGTGTTCCCACCCTAGGGAGTCCCCCAAGGAGGAGTTGCCCTCGATTTAGACCATTGTAGGCCCTAATGCCGAGTACATGCTTGTTGTCATGGACACAAAAGAAACTCCCTTGAACCTTAGATTTCATGTGACTTCCTATATCTCATGATTTGTTTAAAATTTGGAGAAATTAATGCTATCACCATGTCTGAAACATGAAAACCCCTAAGATTAATTATATACTTGTTTGGTTCTAACATCTAGAGGTCCTATTTCAAATTACTGTGATCATCAATGACATCATCAATTTGTAACCACCCTTGAACACCTATATAAGAAAGGCATGACGACATACATCTTGAGTCTTGTGGATGCAAGTCTTTGGATCTCAAGGAGTCACAATGTCCAAGTAAGTACTTTCCAAGTTCTAGTTTCAATTCTTGTCTAACTCCTTATTCTAGTCATGTCTAGTCTAGTATTCTGGACATCCCATTTTTTCCTCTTGTAAGCTTATAGTATGCCATCTTATCGAGTTATTTCTTGTATCTAGTCCATCTCCCTCAACGAGTTCTTGTAATTTAGGCATCTTGTTTCATACATATGATCTCAAGTTGTGGGATCTTTTGTATAATTTATAATCGAGTTATCCATACATATCAATCGCAGGTTGTGGGACTTCTTGTAATATCTCGATATTCTTGTGTTATTCACCCTATGAGGGTGAAGCTATAATCACGACTATATTTTTGAAATCTTGTCCAACCTAGTCATAGGGCACGATCTAGTGCTCCTCGACATTCTGACAAGACTTCCTTCATCAACTCTTCGCACCATGGATTACATATGCAAGGAGATTCAATCTACCATAAAGGATTTGATAGGATATGTCCAAGATCTGGAAAGGTTTTTAAAACAAGGTGATCGATAGGTCACAAACTATACCTTAGTTTTCAAGATATTATTTCATGGATCTACGTATCAAATATAATACTTAGTTAATCAAATTCAAAGTGGTCTTAGAAGTGAAATAAAGGATCATTTACTCTCAGGTAAATACTTTATATAAGGCTATCAAGAAAGCAATTCAATGTGAGAATCAAGTTATCAAGAATGACAAAGTTCAAGATGAAGATGTGTTGAAAAATGAAGATGGCCTTGCCCTAGTTTCTCAACCATCAATCTTTGAGGAACAATGAAGTGCAATCATTGATGTGAAGAATATAAATGAGGATCAACCAATTGTAATAGGGCTTATGTGACGATGTCACAGATCTCATGTTAACCATGCCCAAGGTAAATACTTTGAATGATTTCATGAATCAAGTAAGAGAGTGTGATAATAAGTTATTTAAGAGAAAGCAAGAGAATAAGAGTACTTATATTCAAGATTTGGAATACAATTAGAATGTACAAAGATAAGTAACCCATTAGGGCTATAGGCATATATACAAGCCATGGGAAAAAAACATCCTAAAGAGGGAAAAAAGTGCCCCGACGGTCCTAGTGTGTTCACACACATCACTACCTAAATATATAAACAAATCCCCCCTGGGAGTGATGTGGTGAACAAGGAGCTGGCACTCATGTATAAGGAAGTGCCAAGCTATGTGGAATCAATCCACAAAAGGAAGTAAGCCCAAAGCTTTGCAGAAAGCTTCAAACTTCTCCCTAGGCAGAGCCTTTGTGAAAAGGTTTGCAATGTTCTCCTGTGTGGGCACATATGCCAAGCTAATCTCTCTAGTAGAGAACCTCTCCCTCACATAATGATAATGCACCTCAATGTGCTTAGTGCGAGCATTGAACACAAGGTTCCTCGCAATTGCCAATGCTCTCCGACTGTTAGTGAAGATGGTAGTGGCAGAAGACTGACCAACACCCAAATCAGCCATAAGGTGTCTGAGCCACACACACTCAACAGTCGCTATGAAATTTGCCCTATACTCAGCCTCACAATTGGAAATGGCCACGGTAGGCTGCTTCTTGCTTAGCCAAGATATGCATGACCTACCAAGCATGAAGCAAAAACCACTAGTGGACACACGAGTGTCATAGCAACCAACTCAGTCAGAGTCAAAAAAAGCATGCAAATCTGGAGGTAGTGATCCCCCCTTGGGATAAAACAACCCAAGTAGCCGGGTACCACTCAAGTAGTGAAAGATGCGCTTAACCGCATGTCAATGCTTGACACTTGGGCAATGCATAAACCTGCTCATTTGTGAGACAACAAACTGAATATTTGGTCGAGTAATGCATAATTAAATCAAGCATCCATCAGCCTGCTGATAGAGAACAACATCAAATGCATCTGCAGCATCATTAAGACTCAATTGTAAACATGTCTCCATAAGAGTGGCAATAGGTTTATAGACTTCAAGGCCAAAATGCTGCAATAATGTGTTAATATATTTTGTTTGACACAATGCCATTCCACCATCAACGTGCATAAACTGAATGCCCAAATAATGATGCAAATGCCCCAAATCAGTCATCTCAAATGAGGCATGTAAATCAGCCTTGAAATCAGCAATATGCTTATCATGGGGAGCAGTGAGCAGCATGTCATCAACATATACCACAATGATCAAAAGCACATCATTAGCATGCTTAACATATAAGGTGCTTTCAGTTGGACTGTTCTCAAAACCATGTGTAACTAGATAGGCATGTATCTTTTCATATCAAGCACATGGTGCTTGCTTTAAACCATATAATGCCTTCTTTAACCTACACACCTAGTTTTCATGCCCTTTTTGCACAAAGCCCCGTGGCTGAAAAACATACACTTCTTCATGCAAGTCACCATTCAAAGATGTTGTTTTAATGTCCAACGGTGTACATTCCAATCATGATGAGTTGCAAGGGCACAGATGCTATAAACAGTAGTCATTCGGCAATTAGGTGCAAAGGTTCCATCAAAATCAATGCCTCTTTCCTACACAACCCTTTGCAACAAGCCTAGCCTTATATCTGTCAACTGTTCCATCAGGTTTACGCTTCAGCTTGTATACCCACTTAGTGCCAATGGCCTCATTGCCAGGATGCAAGTCACATAAAGACCAGGTACCATTTTTCATAATAGCATCATATTTAGATTGCATTGAAGCCATCAAACGAAACAGGTTCAGTCTCATCACAGAGACTAAATGCAGCCATAGCATAGCAATCTCATGCAAAAGAGGCACTATGAGAGCCTGAATGAGTACAATATGATAGAGGTGCATCTAATTTGCTGTCACACAAAGTCTACACCAGCCATTTTCCTCCTCATTATCAGCTCTCTCATTAACAAGTGCATCATGTAAATTTGCATCAGAAATAGAATGATTTGCATCATCACGTGAAACCTCTAAAGGCTGAGAAGTTTCCTCATTAGGACCAGCACTAGACTATCCACCTGTAAAAAGAGGCAGCAAAGTATCATACATTTCTTTGGAGCTAACAGATGTCTCCGTCATACATGAAAGTAAAGGCTAAATAGCATCTTCCACAAAAACAACATCATGGCTAACAGAAATGTGTTCAGTCTGTGGATGATACAGACGATAGCCATTTCATTCAGAACTGTACCCAACAAAAATACATTTTACTTCTTTATCATCCAATTTCCTACGATGATGTTCAGGCACTAGTGCATATGCTAGACAACCAAAAACACGCAGATGAGCAATTGATGGCTTGCAACCATGCCAAGCCTCATATGGAGTGATAGACTACAGTACTTTAGTGGGACACTTGTTAAGTACATATGCTGCACACATGACAACCTCAAGCCAAAAACTATGTGGTAAAGCCTGACTCTTGACCATACACCTCGCCATTTCCATTAGTGACCTATTCTTCCATTCAGCAACTCCATTCTTTTGAGGTGTATACGACACTACATATTGATGTTTTATCCCACGTTCAACCGGAAATGCATTAAAGTCAGGAGACATATATTCCCCCCCTCAATCAGAACGGAGGGTGCCCATTTTACATGCTAACATATTTTCACACAAAACCAAAAACTATTTGAAGCACATAAAAACTTCGGACTTTTCTTTGAGTGGATATACCCTTGCATGCATAGAGAAATCATCTATGAAAGTCACAAAGTAAAGATAGTTTCCAAAAGAAGGTGTTTGCATAGGACCACAGACATCACTATGTACAGGCTGCAAATTTTGAGTAGCCTGAATTGAACCATGATTTGGAAAGCCATTTTGCCCAAAATACAGCCTTCATAGACATGTTTTTTGCGCCTCATGTTTGGGAAAAGAGGACACCATTTAAGATTTCTATAGTCGTAGCAAACTAGCGAAATTCAGATGACCAAAGTGTGCATGCCAAAGCTTTGCATCTGACATAGCCTAAGAATCATGTACTATACATGCCAAACATTCACAAATCTTTCATATTCTATGAGCTCATATAACCCACGACATAAATTGCCAGAAGCAATAATCATTTTACCATTTGACAGATCATGAATTGTACATCTGTCGTCAACAAATTTCACAACCAAGTCAATCTCACTAATGCTTAAACTGATAACAGATTTTCTTGATCCTGGCACAAATAAAGCATTTGGCAAGGTGAAAGAACTACCATCAGCACTAGTCAGAATGATCTTACCAACTCCCATGACAGGATAAGAAGAGTTGTTAGCACATGTGACAGTATTCCCTATAGGGGCAGGCTCAAGTGAAGTGAAGGAATTGCATTGTGATGTAATATGTTTGGTTGTCTCACTATCAAAATACCAAACATCTGAGTCTACTATAGACATACACTACTCATGAGAAGATGGGTCAAAACTGCAAACAGTAGTAAACACCCATTCTTAATTCTGCATAAGATTAGTAGACTTTGTTTTTGGTGTAGAGGCCTCTACAACAACCATTCCAGCCTCTTTCTTCTTTGCCTCTTTAGCAGCCAGTTTTGGACAACTCTTAATGACATGATCATTTGCTTTACAGTATTTGCAAAACAATTTTGCTTTTTTGATTTCTTCTCATCTTTGTCTTCCTTCTTCGAATGTGCAACATTTGCATATTTCTGCTTACTAATAGAAGAGCTCCATTTTCCTTTGCCCTTCTAACTAGCAAGGAAAGCTTGATCTGCAACACGCATAATGGACCTGTTCTACCTAGATTGATCGTCCTGCAACATAACAGAAACTAATTCTTCAAATGACAGGGCATTTGCATTCCTTTCATCATCAAACGAAGATTAGAAGCAAAACTCTGATATGAATGAGGAAGACCATTCAAAATGGTTTGCACAAGTGAGCTATTTGGTATAACTTCATGATCAGAAATCAAATGCTCCTTCAAATCCTTGATCTTTGTCAGAAAATTATCCATAGAATCACCTTCATTCATATGCTCACTCTACCTGATCTCGTCCTCATTGTAATTCTAGTAAGAATATGAAGGTGCATCTCTTAAAGGCACCTTTGGCACCATTGCGCAATGCATGTGGAATTTTGGGTCTCACTTTCACCTTCTCTCAAAACCTACATATGAGTAATGGGTGAATGAATGAATTCTCTCCACCTAACCAAGCCTCACATATATAGCTTCCCTCAAGGGGTAGTTGAACTAGGAAAGTGGTTACATGTCTTCCATGTGTACGAGTTCTCTAGAGTCCACTAGAGTGATTGGTCAATGATGTGCCCCATTCCACTTGAGTTAACTCAAATGGAACTTTCTAGAAGGCCTTAGAGCTCTTGGCAAAACTCCCACCCACGTTACTATAGAAAATCTTAGGCTCAACTTAAGCCAAATCCACTTTATAACACAAAATCTAAGGAAACAATGTCTACACTGGTTCAAAACATCCACTTTATACAACATGTAGTATAGTCATTCTAATCTTTGTACAAGCAAAAGCGGGCGGCGAGCTGGCTTAGACGATGTCCTCTCATGCATATATGGCTCGGGTTCAAAACCCACTTTTGCTTTATTGCTTTGTTTTTAGTGATTTTAGACGGAACAATAAAAACTATATAAGGAAACCATGAGCTCATTGTTTAGTATCGCTCAACAAGCTCAAGCTCTTGGAGAAGAACTTGGAGGAGGTGATTGATCTTCTCAAGTTAGGAGGAGATCTTGGAGGCTATCTTGGAGGAGGAGTTGTCACACTCCTGGAGGAGTTGTGGCCTAAGTCTTGGTGATTATCTAGAGGAGATTCTGCCAGTTTACCATTAAAATCCATTGTTGATTTACTGTGAGGAGAAAGTCTATTTGTGTTCTTACTTGCTAGGTCACATGTTTCTGATTCAGGTTGATTAGGATTTGGGTTTGCTATAAACCGGTTCTAAACTGTCCGCATTCTCCATATTCTCAGACACAAACTCTTCATACCTCTTAGGCACACAATCTCTTGTATCTAGTTCATATTTCTACCTGGATACAGATATTGTCAATTTGTATCATATACACACATTGTAATTCAACATTGGAAAATAGATAGTGTAGGGTGAGCCTCATAGCTTACCGTTACACTTGAAATCTCATCTATTCTCTCTCTATCTTCCACTCATCTCTTTTGAGTATTAAGGTGTGTATGTTAAGGTTCATATGTTGGAAGATCCTATAAACCTGTGATATATTATTATTGTGGCCCACTCCCAATTCCAACATATGCTATTCAGACCTTAGAATACCAACACATTACTATAGAAAATCTTAGGCTCGATTTAAAGCCAATCCACTTTATAACACAAAGTCTAAGGAAATTACCCTTTCCTCTTTTGTATAATTGATTGTCTATTGTTGCTCTAGCACAATGGTGAGAACCACGTTAAGAAGTTCCACCTCCTTAATGTCAATCCGCGGAAGAGATAGGAGTGATATGAAGATCGTGAATATGAGATGAAGTGAGAGTGATGGTGAAAAGCATAGAGATGCACACACACACACATACACACACACAACGAAGAGACAAGCAAGACACAATGGAAGGTAGCAAATCAACTCTATTGCTCAAGAACACTCTTACAAGCTCAAAATAGCTCTAAGCTCTCTCTACTCATACAAGCTAACCTAGATAACCCCAAAAATCAGCTCTCTAGCTCTTTTTATAGATTCTAGATTAGTTTTGACAGGTTTCACATTTAGTGTCCAGCGTAGTTAAAAAAAATAGGTTCTAGATGCTATTTGAAAGGGTAAACGGTGTCTAAAAATAACCAAAATTGGTACGCTCATTCTAGCTAAGCTCCTCAAGCTCGAGGACTCCTCGCCTTGCACAAAATGGAGCTATAAATTACAAAAAGGGTTTTTCTATGTTACATATGGTACAAAAGTGATGAAAATCATTGTTGGAGATTTTGAAAAGTATTTATAAAACATAATTCTTTGAAAAATGATTCGACTGACTCCTTGCTACTTCATTATGCTCTGTCTTTACACGCTTCCGCGTCTTCTATGCCTTTGACTACTGCCAACACCTATCAACACACAATCTCTTGATTCCTCTTCAAGTAAATTTTGCCTTGCTAGAGTAATACCTTTAAGAAATGTCTAAGCTCAAAGATAATTCACTATAGGTTTGCTTCACTCTAATGCTACAATCACCTGATATAGAGTTGAAAGCTCTACAAGGGGTCCTTTTTAGCAAACCAAACACACACTAGAATATTCATGAACATCATTAATGTCCATGTGGAACCAATAATGTCTATGTGTATTAGGTTTTGCAAGGTCTTAGTTTATGGAAAGCTCCATCTCAAGCTAGAATGATGGGTTAGTGAATTAACTTCCATTTCTTGTTGTTATATACACAATAGGATATGATTTCATTTGTCTCTTTCTTAATTGCTTCCCAAAACGATACAAAGATCTTTTGATTTCATTACAAATGTGTTTCTCTACTAGAAGATAATGATGCAATGGGCAATGAGTCAGTATAAGTACATAAGTATTCATCCATTTTAGAACCACTTTTAAATTAAATAAGTAGGCATTTTTCAAATAATAGGGAATTGCTCGAGGATGTTTTCCATTTCTTAATATAAAAGGATAATCCACTTGAATATATGTATTATCTTTTTTAACAACAACTTTGAAATCAAGCTCCATTAGTAGAAGGAACCTCTTCTAGTGTTGCAAGGCTTGCTCACTGAGTAGAGAGGAGCCTAATGACAATAATAGATTTGAACTAGTAGCAAGAAAATAATGTTTGAAATTTTTAACCTCATAGATCGTGCTCAATCCATCTCATTCCACGGTCATGTGATTCAATTTTGCACTATTGAGCTGTCTACTCACATATGCAATTGGAAAACCCAATTTTCCTCATTTTATAGACATAAGACACCTTGATGATGTTTGATATTATGGGGGGAGTGGCAGTTGGAAAACTACGTGTATATGGAGATATTAAATTCTTTACAAATGGTTTTCCACCTTTGAGAGACCTTCCCAAGAGGTTTCTCAAGGGAAGGATATGGGGAAGCACCACATGAAGAAGACTACATATATGTAGTACGTGGGGTTCAATGGGAGTATCTAAATTTTTTATCTCTTTTATCTACACCTTTCATTGCCATCTTGAGGACAAAAGTGGATCTATGGGGAAGGAAATGCTATATCATAAGGATTAGGATCCTATTTTAGAAGGTTTTGTTGTAGTAGACAAGCATGTGGATGCATGTGTTTTAAGCAGGAGATTAAGAGGGCCACTTATGTTAAAGAGAAAGTTTATGCATATCCTAGATCACTTAGAATTGTAGACTTTGCTTGGAATGGCAATTGAAGATAAGGTTTGTTTTATCCTAGGTGGATATTTGATATTTCCATATCCATGTGCTTTTTCAAGCGCAATTGGCTAGCATGCTATAGAATTCATGTGTCCAAAAGTGGCCTTTTCTTTGTCCTTGGTAGCATGCATATCTTTCTCATAAAAAAGAAGCCTATTACGGTCTCTTCTAACTGTGAGGTTGATTATAGTACATAATTTCATAGATATAATTAATTGCATGTGTAGATTATGCCTTATGATTCACTTGGGTGTTGACTAGTCTTCTACCACCATCATATTTATTGAAAATCAAACTGAACTCATAGTTATGAGGAACCTTGTGTTTGTGTTCCATGCTCTTACAAACCACATTGAGATGCACTCTCATAATTTTACGGATATGATCTTTGCTAGCGTGATGTACTTGGCTTATGTGCCTACACATAATGATATTACAAATCTCTCACAAAACCTTTGCCTTGTGAAAAGTTTAAAACTCTCCACAAAACTTTGAATTTAGTCCCTCTTTTGGATGTTTCATATCCACATAGCTAGAATTTTCCTTAGACATGAGTGCGAGACCTTAGTTCACAACATCACTCTTATGGGGGATTTGTTAATACATTATGGTAATGGTATGTGTGTAAACACTTAGGTCCACGGAGACACTAGAGGTGTTTTTAGTTGACTTATACATTATGGTAATCAAATGTGTGTCAACACTAGAGGTCCATGCAGACACCAAAAATTTTTTAGTTGACTTATACAAAAAAATAGTATCGTCTTGATGTGGATGTACATGGGCACCTCATTTTATTTTCTCATTATGCATGCATTAATTTGTGATGCACTAGAAGTTGAATAAATTGAGGGATGCATCTATAAGCTCGCCTTTGTTATAGTTCCAAGTTTCTTTTTATAGAAAATCATATAAGTCTTTTTTCTTCTTTGTCTTTTAGATAAGTAAAGTACTAGGGTGTAGATAGACCAATAACAAATATTTGGTGATGGTGTAGTCAACCTACTAAAATATGGTATACACATGAGTTAAACCCTTTATCCTACATCAACTAGTATGTCCTTTGTTGCCGTTATGCGCTTGGTTGTTGGATGCCATGGAAAGAAGTCACATATTGGTGTTGCTATAGGCAATTATGGTGTTGTACCAAATATCACAAAATAGAACCAATCTGTTTACAAGAAATGTTCTTTTTGGGCATGGATAGACTAGAAAATCAACTACAACTTTCATGTATTGGTTCAAATACATGATTATATGCTGTTTATATGGAATGTACATGCGATGGATCATATTTGAAATTTCAAATACTTGATCTTGCAATGTTAATGTAGGATGTTTTAGATTTTTTAGCCACTTTGTAGTGTCTAAGCAATGGCACTATGTCTAAAAATAGAATGTTATCAAAGGAGAACAAGTGAAAGGGGAAGGAATGTGAGCCATGGTGATGGTGGAAATTCATGTAGTAAGCACAACATGTATGTTGCAAAGAGGAGAGAGATGATGATAAGAGTGACAGGGATACACACAATCTAGTAAGCTTACTAAAACTCACAAGACTCTCTCTCTCTCACACATACACACACATATAATATCACGTATGTATCATATTAGTGATGCATGTATCATGGGCATTAGAATATCCAAGCATTTCCAAGTGGCATTTGGCATTTGACATGATCGAATCCAAGAACGAATGCACGACCTAATTCACATTCTCAACATATGCCCATGTTTTGCTCTTTTTTTTCCATATGATTTATCATGAGACGTCTTATTTTCCTTCCTTCGATGCAATTGTTCATATTCATGCAATGAAGGTGCATGGATATGAACTCCTATCACTCTTTCACTATGTGCATGTATTTAGAGCGATTTAAAATTTTACAAAATCACATAAGGCTCAATCATCAGACCATCATGTGCATCTTCGAGTCTCTTGAAATTTGGCTAATGTATTACTGAGCTCATGCTTACTTTGAAAGAGTACCTTGAAACCAAGTCGAAGCTCTCATATTGAAGGCATGCAAAATGTCAACTCTTGGTAATGATAGGAATGCTCATGTAACATGTGATACACGTTTCAAGTGGCTCGAAATTTGGGTCAAGCAAGGATCACTTCATGCATAGTGGTAGCACACTCTTTCGTTTCCAAATGGCAAAATCTCAGTTGATACAAAAAATGAAAAGTTTGGAGTTCACCGCGGGCTTCACCTAAAACAATGTTGTAACTTGTACAATTGTACGCTCAAAGTTAAAGTAGAGGAGCAACCACCATCAGAATCTCCATTAAAAAAGAGATATAACTTTTTTAAAGGAGGTTTGACAGGCAAGTACTCTCTCAAGCTTTAATTTTGAAAGTACAATTATATAAGTGAATGGGCATAATACCCATACAACCTTTCATATCTCACAAAACAAAAATTAGATTGAATTACAAGTGACAGACTGAGTTACGACTGGTTTAAACTGATCAAAGTCATTATATGTTTAGTCCGAGGGTTGAACTATGGACTTCCACCTCAAGAGACCAAAGCTTTTCTAAACCACTTAGAGGAAATAGACAAAAAAGTTATCATTTTTATCCCTCTCACAACAACTTCTCATTGTATAATTGAAAAATCTAACCAATTATATTACGAGTACATTCTGTTTTTTTAGATAGAGCTCTTTCCATGTGTATATTACGGATGTGCCTTGTATTTCTAGGTAGATGACCACGGTTCAAGTCCCACCTAAAGCTGGATGCCTCAGAATTCCCCAAGATGGATGCCTCTACCTTACGAGATCGGGTGTGTCTTTCCAATTCATTGTACTTAAAAAAAAAAGAAAAAATCTTCCAATGAAGCTTGAGTATCGAAGCCTATTAATACATGCTAGTGACCACGAGTCTTTTCAAAAAAGTTTAAATCGAAGATCTCTCTTTCAACTTTCAAGGCATACTCAATTCGTAATCGTTTCACTCCAATTCAGGTTCGAAGTTTTTTTCTAGAATTCGGGCGATTTCTGATTAGATACTCTGTGATGCGTGAAACGCGTGACTCGCGACCGGCATTGACAAAAATATGGAGGTTCTCGACTCTCGAGCGTCGGCGCCCGGCCCTCCGGTCTAGAGTCCAGACTCCACCGTTTACTCACCTATGGCTTGCGCACTGGGAACTGCGCGTTTTCTGACTTCCAAATCCCGATGCCGTCGGCTTTCCCGGACCAGCTTTTCGTCTACTATCCCAAGTTGCCAACGAGTCAAGGAGCCGACTACAGGCAGGCATGTCTGAAATCCCGTCGTCTACGACTCGTCGACTCTTATCTGTTAGTCGCTGTCACTAGAGTGTGGGCCTCTGCTGCCATCTGGACACGTGCAGAATTCACGAATGTGCTTAGAACGATGCACGTATTGTAGAGGAAGGAAGAAGTTCCACATGCAGAGGGAGACAGAGAATCCCCTCTCAGCCGCGGAGGCGATTTTTGGGTAGATGCTGAGTTGCTTCTACGTAACGAAGGCGAATGTGGGAGGGTAGGAGAGTACCGAGTTCCAAATGTGTGTGTGTGAGAGAGAGAGAGAGAGAGAGAGAGAGAGAGAGAGAGAGAGAGAGAGAGAGAGAGAGAGAGAGAGAGAGAGAGCGAGCTAGCTCTGCGCAGGTCTTTTTCTCATCTGGTGGAGGGGCTGCCGTTTTTTTCCCCTGATTCTGTCGTAAATCAACAGTGTCTATCGAGCCTCCAGCCATGAAAGCTGATAGTTCTTCTTCTACGTACCTTTTAGAGTCTCAAGGATCAGAGAAGATCAGATCTCCAAATTATCGCCATGCAATCTTACCGTAAGTAGACCCCATGTTGAAGTGCAATGTTAATATTGGGAGTATAAGCCATTGAAAGGAAAATCATAGTAGGAAGTATGCGAATGTGTTCAAATGCTTATAGCTGCCAATTTCTTGATTATGCGAGTTGATACGTTTGTCCTCTTTAGGCGCCTCCTAGAAAAGCGATGGCTAATAATACAAGACTATTAGAAAAAGTCAAATTAATCTGACTTGATTTCTGCATGCTTCATATTTGAGGGTATATAATTTGTTCATTCTTTCCCCCTCAACAGGTTTATATTCCCTGTACTTGGAGGTGTGCTATATGGCTATGACATAGGTGCAACATCTTCAGCTGCTGTGTCCATAGAGGTGTGCTCTTTTTCATTGCAAGAGGAGGTTCCCTGTATCACATTTTCTTTCTGATTGCTTTTTGTTTTACGTATCCGGATGTCTGTTTTGTGTATATAGTTTTATGTTCTTAAGCCGCTGGATCTTATGATTTTTTTGCCCTCTTTGAGTAGATCATCCACGATCAAACATCGCAAGATACAAAAAGTATTGTAGGGATAGAAAATGCGATGGAAGATCACACTTTTGACTTTAAGACAAAGATAATTTTATTCACTGATAATACTGTGTGCAGTTAAACTCTTGTGTTACCATCTCTTCCTTTTATAATGGCTAAATCATCCTCGCTTCTTCACCTTGATACGTTGGTTAGGCTATTTAATATTTTGCATTTTCCTCCAAGTAATGAGCTCCACTTTGGATACATTGGAAGGAGCGTTATAAAAATTTTCAAAGCAACGTATTATATTTGAGACCTGGTTACATATTCTCACCTATCTTGATGCTATTTGTTGAATTCTTTGGACAATACCACTAAGTTTTGTTGTTGTTGTTTTCCCCCATTAATTATAGATGTATAGCTTTTGAATGGAGATGTAGCATTCTCGAGTGTGACTGCCCAATGTGGCAAGATCTAGCTTTGTAACTTTGTTACATAGCTTTGCCAACATATCACCATCATGATGATGCAATATTTGCAAGAATCCATGGTGTCTCCACCCCATAGTTGTTTGCAATGGGATGACAACAAGGTCGTGAACCTGTAAGCATTGCATAAGCAATGAAAAGCTGTTATAAACAATCAAGTTATAATCCTTGCAAATTAAGGGGTTCCCCAAGTAACTAGAGATACGAGGTATGTACAATTACATTAATGAGTTAAATAACCTAGATTAACTTAAAAAGAATACAAAAAGAAGTTAGGTTTTTTGTTAAAATGTCTCCTGAGACACATAGGCAGGGACCTAGGACATGTTCTTGCATGAACAATAAGTCATAACCACATGTGCAATCACAATAGTCAAGGATATTATTAATGAATTCAATAAAATATACTATATGTCACTGTTCATATATTAAGTTTGAGCATAAAGGGTCAAAGCTATTTCGATTTGCATTAGCACATCAATGCTGTCAATTTTAAAGGAGGCTAGAGAAGGAGAAAGGGGGAGGGGATGAGAAGGATAAGGAAGAGTTGGAGGGCTTAGGCATGTTCACAAAGGATATCTCTCATCATGTTCTTGTCTTCCTCTTGCTTCCTAGATGGCGCATGGTGGATGCTGTTTGTAGTAGTGCAATGTTTTGGTAGATCGTAATATGTAAAGTAAGCTAAGTACTTCAAGAAGCTCCGTTCTTCCTCTCCTTTCCTACTCATGCACATGGTGGATGTTGTTTGTACTAGTGCAATGATTTCGGTAGATCTTAATATGTAAAGTAGGCTAAGTACTTCAAGAATGGTCAAACTTTGAACAAAGAAATGAGGATCATTTTAAGTAAGGAAGGATTGGATGTTCCCTTGATATTGACTGTAACGTCCTAGGGTAGTTTGGACTATGAAATGATGATATATAAATAGTCTTAGTGTATTTGCTTTATCTGCACTAAAGGTATGCAACAAATAATTGAGGCTCAATTCTCAATGAAAGAGTCTATTAAGCTCTCCTTCTTAAGTTGTCTTCATAGATTTGAACAAGAAAAGTAGGATAAATGGTTTAGTTGGGAGGAGGTATGCTTTGATGAAAGCTTGATCATCTTCAGATTACCTAGGTTGGGGAAGCCATGCCCTGGACAAATTGCGATCATCTGTAAAGTATGCTTTTGTAGGACACATAAGATTATAGGCTAATTACTTAAAAGAGGATTAACCATCTCTTTGGTCAAAGTTCGATCATTTTCGAAGTGTTTAGCCTATTTTGTTGAGTGTCCTATCAAAGCCAAAAAATTATGCTAAATACTTAGAAGATGATCAAGCTCTGATCAATGGAATTGAGGGGGGTTCCCACGAGGGCACAAAACTTACTTTCAAAATTGGATAAAATTTGCTTTATAGTTATTGCAATTGGTGGAGTTCAAGGGAGAAAGAACGCACACAAGAAACATAAGGAAGAAGCAGCAGCTTGAGAGCTTAATAAAGAATGTATTACTAAGTGTTGAATGTACAAAGATAAGTAGCTTGTCAGTGTTACGGGTGTACATGCAAGCTAGGTTTTTTTTTTTGATAAGTAGCTTGTCAGTGTTACGGGTGTACATGCAAGCTCGTTTCTTTTTTTACATGCAAATCTGATAACATTGAGCCCCGTCAGAATCAAGAAAAACATGTAAATATGGTCGCAATGGCACTTGGGATAAAAAAAATCCATGTTATTGGGTACCGCATTGGTAGTGAAAGATATGCTCAACTCCCTACCAATACATGGTACTTGGGCGATGCATCAACATGTTAATCTTAAAGACAACAAATTGAATGTAAGACGTGTAATGCCTACATAGGCAAAGTTCCAACAACTTGTTGATAGAGTCAAACGTCAAATGTATTTCCAACATTATTAGGGGAGTGCTAGGTTGTGCTTAGAGAGACTAGACTAGACACAAGATTGCCACAATGGATTGTGATTAAGAGGTAACCAATTCCGGAGAATATATTACAACAATATCCAACTAACAACAGAAGTCCCACAACTAAAGACTAAGAAGTACTAAATATAAGAATGGACCAAGATACAAAGGATCCTCCAACCTTAGACCATAGAACGTAAGACTAGACAAGATGCAAGGGATTCCACAACCCAAGACGGTAGGTATGAAACATGAAATCAATATTATAGATTCTCACTTGAGAGAGATTGGAAAAGACACAAGATAAGACTAGACAGGATCTTATACTATGAGATCATAAAATGATTGTTGGAAGTGGGAGTGGGCCACAATAACAATAAATCACAGGTTTACAGGATCTTCCAACATATGAACCTTAACATACACACTTTAATACTAAAAAATAGATGAGTGAGAGATAGAGAGAGAATAGACGAGATTTCAAGTGTAATGGTAAGCTATGAGGCTCACCTACACTATCTATATTCCAATGTCAATTACAATGTGTGAATATGATGCAAACTGACAATATCTATAGCTAGGCAGAAATAAGAACTAGATACAAGAGATTGTGTGCCTAAGAGGTATGAAGAGTGTGTGTGTGAGAATATGGAGAATACAAACAGTTTAGAACTGTTTTACAGCAAACCCAAATTCTGATCAACCTAAATCAGAAACGATTGACCTAACAAGTAAGAATGGAAATAGACTTGCTACTCACGGTAAATCAAGAATGGATGTTGACGGTATGCTGACAGAATCTCGTCCAAATAATCACCAAGACGTAGACCACAACTCCTCCAAGAGTGTGAGAACTCCTCCAAGATAGAGGACCTCCTAGTTGATCACCTCCTCAAGAGTGTGTGAACACTCTCTCTTCAAGAAGACCTTCTCCTTCTGTTGAGCGCATTTAAGCTCCTTGAGATGATCCTTGAGTGATTGCTTGACTGATATCCATGAAGTGATCAAGCCCTTCTTTTTATAGTTTTTATGTAGCCATGAAAAACAAACACAAAAGCTACGATCGTATTTTCAAAAAGCATTCAACTGTAATTTTTAACAATTGGTTTTATTTAACGTAAGTTTGCTTTTTGTTTCGATTCTTTACGTAAGTTTTTATTTTGTTTTACGTTCTCTTTTGTTTGCTTTAATTTTTTTAGCTTTTGAACTAAGTGGTTTCACACTTTAGTTTTTTGGTTCACATGGAACAACTAAGCATGGTTTCATATGTGTGCTAACACATATAATATGAAAGACAAGTAACATGCTCACTTGACAATCGGACATTGACTCCAACAATCCCCCCCTTAATGTCACAATGGTACAAGGTTCAATAACCTGCAAAATTTTCGATGTCTGCAAATATCTCTTTACTTCTTTCATTGAATCTTGAGTTGACTGTGTATGAACCTGGATACTTGAGAAACTGCAAACGGAATGTCTTGTCGTGTATTACATAAATATATCAAGCAATCGACTGCATGACTATATAATGCAGCATCAAATGGTTCTGAATCTGCTATCGACTCTAATAACGTATTGACATCCATCAGTGTCAGCATAGGCTTGGAATTCGTCATCTCAAACCTTTCCAATAATTTCTCAATGCATTTTTCCTTGTGCCATGTAGATACACTCATCTCTATATATGAAATTAATCCTGGGACTTATGATAATCACATCACTTTGTAGTGTATCTTGAATACTAGCTGGTTCATCATGAACTGAAGCATAATTTACCCGGTCTTCTTGTTGTCTCCTTGTTTGACTTCTGGTTCTTCCAGTGTATTCCTTTATACCACTGTCCTTCCAAGTTTGATATAACCTGTTTGGTGTATTCCTGAAAAGTGGTGGTATATCTTCTGGTTCTTCAGTATCTCTTTCTTTTGGAACTCTGGAACCTTCTCCAACTTCATAAATCGGAACTTCAAGAGGTACTAATGTAGGACTAGGTACTGGTGTAGATAATGAAATTCTCTCTTCACCTGTATCTCTTAGGGTTTGAGAAGGTTCATCACCCCACTTGGCTGAATGTAAGCATCCAAATTCCTCTTGAATTTCCCATCCATCTTTATTAAATAAAAAATACTAACCTCCTTTTTCATGGACTTGAGTAGTCGTGAAGCTTCTGATTCCTTAAGATTATGAGATCCAAGGGACTTATCAAACTCCTCATGAGCCCTGTTGAATGCATGCCCAATTGCATCACTGCTACATACGAGATCTCCTTTTGCCTTGTGTCTGCACATGTGGTGGCCTTGTCTTCAGATGTCTCTTTGTCTTTGTGCAAGCCACTAATTCTTGATTCCTGGCCCATATCTACTTGAGCCTTTGCTTTGCTCCTTGTTTGCACTGTAAAAGATTCAATTTCTTCCAACTACACCACCCTGGTAGATGGAGATGGAACATTGACTTGATCTATTATTTCTTCTTTACATTCAGAAATCATTTGAATGTGGGGCAAGATGAAGATGCTTGATTCTTAGGACAACAATTAGTATAGTGGTCTCTGGCCTCTGGGCATTTTCTGCAAGGAGGGGCATTTTCTGGTAGGGTGCACCTACTTTGGTAGTGCCCACATTCTCCACATCCAAGGTTATTCCTCTGTCTATGGTTGTAATTGTTGCGTTGATTGGGTGCAGCCGCCATCACGTTTGCTGGTGGTAGGGGTCCTCGCCTCCTCCTCCTTTTGGAGTTTTAACGCCTCAATCTCCCTCCTCAACTGAGTAACAACATTCTCCTCCTCTTTGTGGGGCTTATTCCTTTTTAAGCCCTTCAACTCCTTCCTTAGCTTGATTACGGGATCCTCCATTTCTATAGAATATCGTAGTTGAGAAGAAGTTGCTCCATACTGTTGCCTTATCTGCTCCAGTCGTGTAGCTGTGTTGATGAATTCCTCTATGGAGGCTGTATGCAACACTAATTCCTTGATTTTACATTGGGTGGTCACTGGAAGTGGCTTAGCTAACCATTTCTTAACAAAAAAATCATGTGGAGGACCTGACAACTTAGCCATTAGTGCCTTAGCCCTAGTTACAAACTCTGGAAATTTCTCACCGGGACCCAATCTAAAGTTTTCTAATTCCTCTATGATAATCTCTGCAGTATTTCCATGCTGGAATTGAATTTTGAATGCATCTTTCATTAACTCCCAAGTTGTAAAATGGTTCTCCGCAAATTGGTTGAACCATTTATTTGCTAATCCTTCTAATGTGGCATGGAAGAGTATCAAAAGGCATCCTCCCTGCCCATTAAGCCTCTAGTTTTGCATAGTTCCAAAAACCTTCTAATATGCTCGTTCGGATCTTCCTGAGCTAGGCCTTTGAAAGAAGGAAATTTTATATTTAATCTTGATAGTAAGGTTTCCAAGTCTACATGTCCCGCCATGCTCTTTACTGATGAGGTTGAAGATAGTGGACTAGAGGATCTTCTAACAGCCTTCCTTCTTGTTTGCTTGCAGGTGACCCTCAATGTTTTGGACCGGGTTGCGGTCATGGGTTGTGCATAGTCCTTTTAGTATGAGATAATTGATAAGAATATTTATCTCTTAGTCCACTGAAGTAGTACTGTCGGCACTTGAACTCTTTTACCCTTTGCACTTGGCTTCTCCTATGCTCAAATCTCCTTGGGAGTCCCACCGTGCATGCCAAATTTTGTTGGGGGATTCTTGGACAAGAAGGGATTTGAGTGTTTGTAGAAGAAAAGGGAAAGACAAGAAAAAAGATACACACTGGAAGCCTATGTCGATTGATTATAATAAGTCAAATACAATGGTGATGCACAATACAGTCCAATGCTTCTGTGCAAAATCCCACAGAGTGCACAATTACAAAATACCAAATACCCAAGGTCTTGTTGTTGTTGGCCTCCTCTGCACCAAACCTCCACCTTCTCAAAGCCTGCACTTGTGCACACCTTGCACCAAACTTCCAATAAGGGGGAGTGATTGGACACCTTCGGTCGGCACGCGCACCCTGCAATGTGACCTTGGGATCCTTGGGAGAATAGCTCAACATTTCTCTGCACACTTCTTAGTCACTCTTCATGCACACCTTGCACTTCACTTCTCTGCGTCGCACATTGTGTGTCTCTTGCACTTCTCTCTCTTGCCTAGCTTAGACTATGCTCTCTCTGCTTAGTCTTGCTTACACTTTCTTCCTCTTTCAAGAATAGTCCTTGTCTTCATTTCAGTGTCGATTCACGTACGCTCATAACTGCAAGAGTATCTTGGTGCTCACTTTGATGTCCCAAGATTGTCTCTCCAAGTGGAAGCCAACGAATTCCCGTTTTGTCCTGTAGTGACTTTAGACTAAAACAAAAAATTTTAATTGGGGGCCATACTTTCACTTCTGCGTACGCTGCCGCTTCACATACCTTCATATTTGTCTTTCAATTCTTCACTGTGCACCTAATAGAGGGTTCACCTGAACCTTCCAAAACACTTTAAACAACACTTTTGAACCTTAGGGAACAATTTACTCTTTGTGAACAATTAAGTGTGCACTACCTGTGCACTTTGACACCTGCACTTCGAACACTTTGACTTTGTCATGCTAACTTTGACCAATATGAATTTTATGGACTCAACAAAGGGTCTATTGGAATTGAAGGGATTTTGTGATTTTGACATTGAAGGTGATGTGGATATATGTAAATCCAAAAGTGGCTATATCTATCCATGTGTGATGTTCTAGGCCCACAATTAATATAGAGACAGAGAGAAAATAGAGCCAAGATGGAGAATTTACAACACATCAGAAAGATTGTAAAAGCTCCAAATATAATCTTTACATTCCATGGTTGAAGTTACAAGATAGCATAGAAGATACACTTGTTGTACAAGACGATGAATGCAAGCTGTCCAATAACTCCAACAATCTCCAAGGTTGAAGTGTGATCTCCTCCAAATAAATATAAGCTTCAAACTGCTTCACACATTGAACATGCTGAAAAAAACACAACTCCATCGCTTCCAAGTGGAAGGAACCTCCTTCTCCAAGCTTGCTCATGAAGATTTCTCTAAGAAGTGATGATACTAGTGCCCAATGCGAGTTGTTTATATAGGCTATGTTTGCCTTGGTAGGCAAGGTTATAAAGCAAAAACTTTTATTCCTTAATAAAGCAAAAGCTCCTTTTCACTAATAAAGCAAAAGCTCTTTTTCACTAATAAAGCAAAAGTTCCTTTTCACTAATAAAGAAAAAACTCCTTTTCACTAATAAAGCAAAAGCTCCTTTTCACAAATAAAGCAAAAGCTTCTTTTCACGAATAAAGAAAGTTGCTTTTCAAAAATAAAGAAAGCTTCTCTTCACTAATAAAGCAAAAGTTTCTCGTCACTAATAATTCAAAAGTTGCACTTCACTAATAAAGCAAAAGCTGTACATCGCTATTAAAATAATCTCCAAGTTTTAAGTATGATCTCCTCCAAATAAATATAAGCGGTGAGCTTTCACACACCTTGATAGATGAAGAAAACACAACTTCATCCTCCTCCAACTTGAAGGAACCTCCTTTTCTAAGTTTGTTCATGAAAAGATTTCTAAAAGTGATGATATTAGTATCCACTGTGAGTTGTTTACATAGGCTATGTTTGCCTTGGTAAGCAAGGTAAAAATAAAGCAAAAGCTGCATTTCATTAATAAAGAAAAATCCACTCTTTAGTAATAAAGCAAAAGTTCATTTTCACTAATGAAGCGAAAGCTTCTCTTCACTAATAAAGCAAAAGCTTCTCATCACGAAAGCTTCTCTTCATTAATAAAGCGAAAGCTTCTCTTCACTAATAAAGCGAAAGCTTCCTTATAAGTTTCTTCATGTAGAGACAAAACTTGCATAACCTTGCTCACGTAAGTCTTCCTCCATGAACACCAAGATGTATTTGCCAACTTGCATATACGGTTGAGTGACTAACTTCAAGGAGCACTAGAAGGTTGATTACTGGTTGAACATCACTTCACATGTACGCAAGGAAGCAATGCACTCCAAGTTGTTTTTGATTGTTGATTCTGGCAAATCCGACAGATATAAACTGTCCACACTTTTGTTGAGGCTATCATATCTTCCATCTACTTCATTCTTTTTCAATGTTATCCCTCTTGGAGTGTAACTATTCAACATAATATTTAGCTTCTTGAAGCTTCATAAAGATATGATTTGATGACTCCAAATATAATATTTAGATTCCATGCTTGAAGTTACAAGATAGCATAGAAGACCATTCGTTGTACAAGATGATGAATACAAGCTCTCCAATTACTCCAATAATCACAAAGGTTGAAGTATTTATCTTCTCCAAATAAATATAAGCTCCAAGTTTGATGCATACCTTGAAGATGATGAAGAAAACCCAACTCCATGTCCTCCAAGTTGAAGGGACCTCCTTCTCGAAGCTCGCTCATGAAAAGAGCTCCAAGACGTGATGATAGTGCCCAATGTGTGTTTTGTTTATCTAGGTTATGTCCAATTTGTGTTGTTTATGTAGGTTATGTCTCCCTTGGCAAGCAAGATAAGAATATAGCAAAAGTTGCTTTTCACTAATAAAGCAAAAGTTGCTTTTCACTAAAAGAGCAAAAGCCACTTTTCACTAATAGAGCCAAAACCGCTCTTCACTAACAGAGCCAAAGCCGCTCTTCACTAATAGAGTCAAACCTTCTCTTCACTAATAGAGCCAAAGCCGCCGCTCACTAATAGAGCGAAAGCTGCCCTTCACTAACAGAACCAAAGCTGTCACTCACTAACAGAGCCAAAGCTGCCCTTCACTAACAGAGCCAAAGGTGTCCCTCACTAACAGTGCCAAAGCTGCCCATCACTAACAGTGCCAAAGCTGCCTGCCCCTCAGTGCTCACTAACAGAGCCAAAGCTGCCCCTCGCTGTCACCAACAGAGCCAAAGCTGCCCCTCATTGTCGCTAACAGAGCCAAAGCTGCCCCCTCATTGTCACTAAGAGAGCCAAAGCTGCCCCTCACTGTCAGTAAGAGAGCCAAAGCTGCCCCTCACTGTCACTAAGAGAGCCAAAGCTGGCCCCTCTCTCACTAAGAGAGCCAAAGCTGCCCCTCACTCTCACTAAGAGAGCCACGACTGCCCCTCACTGTCATTAAGAGAGCCAAAGCTGCCCCTCACTGTCACTAAGAGAGCCAAAGCTGCCCCTCATTGTCACTAAGAGAGCCAAAGCTGCCCCTCACTCTCACTAAGAGAGCCAAAGCTGCCCCTCACTCTCAATAAGAGAGCCAAACCTGCCCCTCATTGTCACTAAGATAAAAGAGGTCGCGGAGAGCTACGTTGTGGTGTGCTTGGTTGCTCCAAACGCAAAGGGAGAGGACTGTTGCGTGAGGAGAGAGAAAGTAGAGAGAGAAACCCATGTAGAAATTTGGAGAAGAAGGTGGAGAAGCTGAAATTGAAGAAGTCCCAATCAAGTTGAAGAAAGATAAGCAACTTTTAGGTCATTTGGGCATGTCTACACATGCCCAAATTGAAGAAGTCCCAATCAAGTCTTATTGATAAGCAACTTTTAGGTCATTTGGGCATGTCTACACATGGCCAATGACCAAAAGTCATAAAAATAATGTAAATGCCTATAACCCCCCAATTTGGGGTCCAAAAAATATAACAAAAATATGTTTGGAAAGCTCTCAGAGAGAGCTTTCACATGGAAGGGTCAAAATATACAAAACGAGAATCCTTGGGGCCTTCATTTCCAACAAACTCTCACTTCAAGGACCAAGGAGGATCCGTTAAGCTAAGTAACTCCCACTATTTGTATGCATAGCTGATGTTGTGCCTTGGGTAGACACTTTGTGAGAGCACCTGTAGGATTCTGTAGGATTCTGTGAAGTATTGAGCTTGATGAGAGTGATTAGGCCATCCTCTAACACCTCTATGATGAAGTGGTATCTCACATCAATATGCTTTATGCAAGCATGGAACATGGCATTCTTTGCTAAACATATGGCACTCTGGCTATCTCATCCAAGCACAGGTACCTTTTCAAGCATCCCAAACTCATTGCACAAGCGGGCTAACCGAAGCCTCTATGGCTGAAATATATTCAGCCTTTGTAGTAGATAGTACAACTATCCTCTGAAGTCTAGAGCACCATGAAATAGCTCCACGTGCAAGGATGTATACATAGCCACTTGAGGACTTGCAGATGTCCACACATCATCTGCCATGTCTGAATCACATAATCCTTTTAACTCCAATGGACACTTTCCATAACATAGGTATTTACCTTTGGTCCCTTTCAAATATCTCAAGATAGATTTGACTCCCTCCCAATGAGCTTTGCCAGGATTAGCCGTGAATCTTCTAACAACTCCCACTGCATGAGCAATGTTTGGCTGAGCGGCAACCATAGCATACATAAGCGAACCACAAGCTGATGCATATGGAACACTTTTCATGTAGTTGGCTGCATCATCAACTTTGGGACAAAATAATCCTTGGAAAGCTTAGCATGTGGCTGCAATGGCACTCCCAGAGGCTTAGCATCAGCATTAAATCTGTCCAGCACTTTTTCAATGAACTTTTCATGGGATAAATGCAAAGTATGCTGCTGCCTATCCCTTTTGTTTCGCATACCAAGAATATGCTCAACTTCCCCAAGGTCTTTCATTGAGAATGCAGAGTTCAGCTGCTGTTTTAGAGCATTTCATAGTTGGATCGGAACGCGTTCCAAACGTGGTTGGGATGTTCGGAAGGTTCCGTACGGAACGTGCGTTCCAATCAGCGTTCAAACACTGCATCTTTTTTTTTGGTGGAAAAAAATTATCTTTTATTTAAAATTCAGATTTTATTATATATAATACATATACATAATATGGCACACACATGCATAAATACACACATATATACATATATGTAATATGACACACATGCATATATACTCAATTTCCATTATATATGTTACATGCCGCACAAATGCATACATATGACACATTGCATATGACATATATATAATATGTTATATATAGTTTTGATTGCGTGCCTTGATTTCCAAGGCATAAAAAGCAAAAAGCTGAATCTCGTAAATCTCGCCGCAAATCACGGCGGATTTTACGAGATACTACCTTTTTCTTAAAATTTTAGGTGCCACATGGTCTTTTGATAGCCATTGGATCAAATTCTTGAAGTTATATCAGGTGTTGACAAGTGTCACTATTGCTTTTCACATCAAAAGTGCTTTTCACTTACAATTTTGAAATTTAGAGTTTGACTTTTGATGCACATGTATTTGTTGAATACCCAAGTGTCATACCATTGGATAGCTCTTGAGGAGTACTATCACAATATGTAATAATAATTTTTCGATCATATTTTTACTATTTTCGAGAAATGGGATCATATCTGATCATTTCCAAGACCAATTTTGATTAACATGTAGGTGGGGCCCCTAGTGGAAGGTTTCCCCTACGACATATTTTCTAACAATGGTGTCCTCTTTGCTTAAACTTTAAGCACCTTTTAAACATGTAATTGAGGGCTGCATTTTGGGTAACACTTCTTTTCCCAAAGATGATATAGTGGGAGCTGAGCATAAACTGCAGCTTGTTCATGGTGATGTTTATAGTCCTATCGAAACATTAACTCTAGGTAATTACTTGGTACTTCGTAACTTTTATAGATGATTTTTCTAGGCATTCATGGGTCTAAGTCAAAGTCCAAAGTTTTATGTGCTTTTTAGTTTCTTGGTTATAGCTGAAATTATTCCAACATGTAAAATGGGAAACCTTTGTTCTAATTGAGGGAAGGAGAACCATCTTCTGAGTTTAATGCATTTTTGGCTGTGCGTGGGGTGAAAACACCAATGTATAGTGTTGTATACATATTACACCGAAACAGAATGGTGTTGCTGGGAGGAAAAATTGGTCTCATTGAAATGGTAAGATGTATGGTTAAGAGCCATCTATTACGTCATACTTTTTGGCTTGATGCCATGATGTGTACTATCTAATAGCTAAGGTAACATGGGGATGCATCTTTGGGTCCTAAGGATGCCATCCCCTAGACTCACTATACAAGTTCATTAGCAATTAATCATAATGTTGATGCAAATATGTTTGTCAATGTGTTAGTAACATCACAACGTTTAAGAGGAGCTGTTGTGAAAAACTTTTCGTTTTCTTTTCTTATTTTTGGGATCTTAGGACATTTAAGGCGAGAAACGTTCAAATACCCCATAAATTGCATGTTTAATGAACTTCTATTATGAAGAACTCAAACACCAATGGTTCAAGTCAGTTTCCCAAGTTCCCATTGTGGAGACAAAGTGGTGGTGGGACGTCCTCCTCTGCCACTTTTCCTCCATTCCATACCCCTCTTTGTATTGGATTATTTGTGGCGTCTATACACAGTACCCGCATTTGATGTGGATCATCAACCATCTATGCGTTTGGGTTTCATGACTTCTCTGACAGTCCGAGAATGCAACTCATTTTTGAGCATTGCTGTGTGTGCTCTTCTACCATTCCTGCATCAGTTCTTAGGGGATGCGTGCCTCATGGCACGTGCTCTATGCATTGCCCCTTGACCAGTACTATGCTTTGCTCCTGAATTATTCTTTAGGCTGCCCTGCAGTTCATGATGTTCTATTCTTCCCAATGGGAGCATGCTTCTCTGCACATAATGAATGTGAGAGAGCATGTTATCCCGGAGAAAGAAACTGCATGCATGTATGTATGTATACATATGTACACATTGATATGTATGGATTTCTAAACTTCTTTTATTGGGGCCAAAAAAAAATCATGATGGTGTGTATTTTTTATTTGTCTGTTTACCTGTCTCTCTATCCATCTTTTCTCTCTCTTTCTTCTTGTTTTTTATTAAATCTTTCCATCTGTCTGCCTATTTATATGCCTACTTATTATTGGTTGGTCAATTCATCTGTTTATATCTATGAATCTGTCTGTCTACTCATCTGTCCATCTGAAAGGAGGGACGTGGCTAGGCTATTATTCAGGAGACCTTTTTTTTTGGTCTCGGTTTAAATAACTATATAAAAGTACAGTGAAGGATTGTATGACAAATTCCATAGGGATTCTTTATTTTGTGATGTATGTTTTCATGATCACAGTTGGTCTTATAGAAACACGTTTTTTTTTTCCTTGGAACTTCTCAATAAGTTGGTTGATTCTCCCTTGATTAGTTCGTCTTATCTTGTATTGGAATTTTTGAATTTTACCTCGTTACAGTCGGCGAACACAAGTGGAGTAACTTGGTATGATATGACACCAATTGAAACGGGGCTTCTGGTAAGTGATCCTTAATTTGTTCCACTTTCTATCTGGAGTCCTAATAGTTTTTATTGATACGCAGGAAAGTGGCTCTCTTTATGGTGCAGTTATTGGATCTATTTTTGCGTTAAATGTTGCTGATATCTTAGGTGATTTTCAATTCTAGTCCGATGTTAAATTACTTTACTTAATGGATAAATAAATGAAGATGATGTTTGACTTAAGATGAGGTGATTATGTTTGTCATTCTTGAAGGTCGAAAAAGGGAGTTGATTGTTGCTTCACTGTTTTACATCCTTGGATCCATTTTAATGGCATCGGCTCCCTCCTTCATAACTCTTGTGGCCGGACGATTCGTTTATGGGTTTGGAATCGGCATGGTGTGTTCTGCTTCACATTGAATAATTGAAAATAATGACTCTTTATATATTGCTTAGTATTACTGTTAGTAATTTACAGTTATGGGTTTGATGCTTTAAGCAGGCAGTGCATGGTGGTCCACTGTATATTGCAGAAACGTGCCCAACGAATATTCGAGGAATGCTTGTATCCATGAAAGAAGGTGGTATAGTTTTAGGGATGCTGGTAAGTTTCTTAATCACTAGTTAGACAAATTTTGAATCTTTGTAAACATTGATAACCATACTCATCTTGAAGCAGTTGGGATATGTTTGTGGTTACCTTGCAATGGACGTAGTTGGAGGATGGAGAATTATGTATTCTATTGGAGGACCTATTGCCTGCATAATGTGTTTAGGCATGTGTTGGCTGCCGAGATCACCTCGATGGATTCTTCTGCATGCTTATAAAGGCAACGCAAGTGTAGAGACATCATATGAAGATGCAAAAGTGGTGATTCAAAGGCTTTTAGGAAAGGATGCGAGAGAGGATGATGTTTACTGTCAACTTGAAGATATTGTGCGCTCCCTTGAGTATTTTGGCAATGAGATCACTATAAGAGAGGTATTCAAGGGTCCCAGTTTAAGGGCATTGATTGTTGGTATAGGGCTGGTCTTGTTTCAACAGGTAAGAAGCACTGCCCTATTATCTGTGTAACAGCCCAAACAATTATGGAACTAAACATTTTGTCTCTTCAAATGTTTAGTTTACAGGTCAACCAAGCGTGCTTTATTACTCTACTGAAATTGTCCAGGTCTGTGCTCTTAACATTAGAGAATCAACTTTTATGATGAACGATTTATTCAGCTGTACATGTGTTATTGAATGCACATTTATTACAATTCCCTGCCATACATGAACCCATACAACCTCCTTATGTGAACATTTACACACATGCACAATGGACCATTCTAGTGTCTCATGCTTCTCTGCCTTGTGGCTATTCAGTGTATGTGTGCATTCATGTGTACATTTGCATCTCAGTGATACGTAAAGACAGAAGTTCTGTAGCATGCAAATGACACAGCCATCATCCCTCTTTGGATGTGCTTGAGTCTCTCTCGATGAAATTTTGAATATGCTCAGTAACAATGAGCAGGGAGCAGGTTTAATGTAGGGGCTTCAACTTTAGGCTTTTCAAGAACAAATGAGGGTTATAAGTTAAGATATCACTTTACCAATTACTCGTGTGTCGAGAAATTCTTTGTACTTTATGCAAGCCTTTCCCTCTTGTCCCTTTTTTTTGGACTGATCATGCAAAGAAATTTAAAGTTTGAAGTGAATTTGTGATTTAAATAATATTCACATGTAAATAAGAAAGGCTAATCTGTCATGAAAGCAAACACTGCGTTTGTATGGACACTCACACATGCGCTCTTTATCTTTGCTCTTCCTCTCTTTCTTATAATTGTTATAATGCTGTTATATTAATCAAGTTTTTGGTTGCAGACAGCAGGATTTGCCGAAACATCTGATGCTGCAAAAGTTTCAATTGTCATTGGAGTTTTCAAGGTGCTGTAAGATTAAGCCTGATACATTCATTAATCCTGATTCAATCTTTCAAAAGTTGTCAAGAAAGTCTCTCAAACAGAGTAGATTTTATGACCACCATGAGATTATGAAGATATATGTTACCATCAACTTCTCATTTTGCCAATGAGTTGATAGACTGAACTTCTATCGAAATCTAATGGCTACGAAAGACTCAGCAATTGTGTACTTAGGCCACACTACTTTTTCCAATTGATTTACTTCTAAGCTCAGGAGCTTACTTTTGTTTTTGACTTTGTTGACTTCTAAGATAATTGTATGATATTATGCTATCTTCTGGATTTTCTCTCCCTCCTCGATCTATAAGATCGAGGATATTTTTCTGCAGCTTTACATTGTCAATGTCAGCATTCATGCTCATCCTCGTTAATATTAGAAGTTTAAAATGTTCCGTTATATTTGCAGCTTATTATGACACTACTTGCAGTATGGAGAGTGGATAAGATAGGAAGGAGGCCATTGCTGATTGGGGGCATAGGAATTTTGGTAATCGCCTTAAAGTTTCATGTCTAGTAAGTTTTCGGTGATTTTCAAACTAACCTCCTTCTGCAGACATGCTCCCTCTTTGTTTTGGCAGCATATTACGCTTTCATACCTCAGACATCAGCTGTTGCACTCATTGCATTATTTCTTTATGTGGGCGCTTACCAGGTACTGATAGTGATTATCTTTTAGCGTAATGTATAGAAATGATCTGGTTACTACAGGTTTTTGTATGTGCTCGATTTCAGGTATCTTTTGGACCTATGGGATGGTTGTTGCTTGCAGAAATTTTCCCTTTGCGGACTCGTGCATGGGCTTCTAGTTTCTGTCTTCTCATAAACTTTTCTGCCAATGCTATAGTGACATTCATCTTTCCAATTTTGCAGGTAAGAGAAACCTATTGATCTCATAACATATGCTGTTTTACATTATATATCATGGTTAACAGTATCATCATACTTAAATGACTTAATAATAGAACATGAATATAGTTGAAAAGGTATGGTCCAAGAAGTGATCCTATTTGGACCTTCATGAAATGAACCTTTCACCCATGATGCCAGCTATAAGAATTGGTTGCTGGTGCTCCTGTAATGTAATGCTTTGCCACTTCTGTGATTCATCTGAGTGGGCATCCCATCCACTCCGGAGTGTCTTCCAGGAATGACCACTTTACTCAGATGATGCCTTCTTCTAATCAAGCTCCAATTGGTCAATCACCTCCTCTCCTCCCCAGGGCAATAGTATCCGATGTTTCGACTTTCAATAAAGGATTCAAGAACCCTTGGTGAAACCAATTTGAGCATGATTTATAAGTTACGGATGCAAGGATTGAAGATGAAACGGCCTATGTGTTGGACAAATAGTGGCATAAATTAGAGAATAGAGAAAGGGTTAAATTGATCAATTAACTGCATTTAGAGAGAATAGAGAATCGAAAGGAGGTATGCGTGAAGAGAGAGTAGAAAAACACTTGAATTAAGTATAATGCAGAAAAACATTGAGGCTAAACATATCAGATGCATGTATTGGCATAGAGTATTTTAATTTTCTGTAAAACCTGAATATGTAAGTGAATTTGATATCAGAAATAATAGACTGAATCATACGACCATTTAATGTAATGGAGAACGGTAACAATCATATAATTTAGCTGGCGACTGATGTAACATAATTATGCAGCAGAATGAGCATGAACACTTTGGCAGGCTGTGCTCGACAAGTCATGTGAGCTTGATATGAACAGATGGAATTGCATGAGAACAGCAGCATATATAAAAGGTATGATGGCCGAGTAAGAGGCAAGTTGCTACTGTCAGAGGAAGCCTATGAACATGTGTTTGGGGCTGATCATGAACTGTTGGCAAACTGCATAGAAGAGTTACATATGTCATGAAGAGAGTAGACTGAATTTGCTGACAATAAGGTCTAATTTTTAGGTACCAAAATAGCCGTAATTTAAAAGTACTAAAATATCCTTTATTAAACTAGGACATTTGGCGAAGATTTATTCATGAATCAAATTGGATATCCTGTGCTGAAGTTACCAAGGTGAAAACCCAACAGTTGCAACTTAGCCAAATCATAGAAAGAGATAGTTGAGATAAGTGTGGATGCGGAGGAGACTCTTTGGTGGACATTGGATACATCCATGAGAGATCTATGATCATATAAACTAACAATTAGAGAACCCGATGAGTACTTCAAGAACAATAAAGCTAAGTGAAACCATAGAGAGTTGAAGCCTTAGATGCTAATCCTACCCTTCTACATATTTTTCCATAAATACACTACTTCAGGATTTTTGTTTTTCAATTTATCCATTATTTTGTAATTTTGTGAAGATTTTTATGTGCAATGAATAATTTTGCATCTATTTGTGAAGTTTAACAAAATTTTGAAGTACAAATTTTAATTTAGGAACATATTTAGTTATTCTACTATAATAATGAAGAATACATGCCTTTTTTAGTTTTCCCTAGATTTTTTTGTTATAAACATTATAAATGTTAATCTGAAGTCAGTTTTAACATCGTTCAAGCTATTGGCTGTTGTTTTTCTTAGCTTCATGTATTTGTCCACCTACTTGTGCATCAGGTACTGTTTGTATGCATGTCTGCTTTCATCTTTTGGTCGTCATACTTCTTTTGTGGTTTTGCAGTTGAAAGCTTTTAGGGACAGTTGTTTTGGAAAGTTGAGGCCAAGATTGATATACACCTACTTTGATATCATGTTGTCACAGATGTTGAACAACGAAGGGATGAGAGAGATTATACTAAGCAAACATCTATAATATTGTACTAGGGAAAACTTGTAGAGGACTCTATACGAGAAGGAAGCCATCAGAAAAGCAATAATCAAGGAAAAAGGAGGAAACTTGGGTAAAAGAGGAGCATGTTCTGAAAAATTGTGGGGGATTAATTTAAAAAAAAAGAGACTATTCGATATTGATATGTTCATACATGCTCCTTTTTTTTTTCTTTTCCCCCAACAAGAAAAGTTGCATAAAAAATTTCAACTCAAAGAAATATAGTTTTTAAAGATAAAATCAGGATAAAACTAAGGATTCTTGGACAAAACAAATAAAAAATATTGGAGGGGGTGAGAAAAGGAAACCAACCTGAATGTTATTCTTAGAGTGAGAATTATTCCAACCTTTTAGGTTGCTTTTGGGCCAAATCAATTGGTATATATATTTTGAAAGCCTTTACATGGGACATGATGCTAGTTTCCATGGTTATAACTTATAACCAAGCAAGTCAACCATGTATCTTGGTTTTCTAATGGGGTATGAGTATAGGCCTAGCCATTTACATTGGGCTAGTCATTCCATTTGTTTGTTAGAAGTTAGGAAGTTAATTCATTGGTCTTTTATGCATTTGCCCTTTGCAAGTAGAGCTTGGTTGGGCAATCAAGTCCTCTTGGCCATAAGAAGGTACATCACCTACTATGGGCTTATTCAAGAGCATTTCATGGGCCACTTGTGATCTTTGATTTGTGGCTATGTTTAGCTTTTATGTAATTGTGTGGACGTGCATGCAGTCACCCTACCTTGTGAGAAAGGTGGGCTTATATGTGTTGGAAGTGTGGTAGGCCCAAACAATAATCACTTGTTTAATCCAAGATCTTTCCAATACTTGACCTTAGCACATTACACACCTTAACTTGATCAAAATTATAACATAGAGACATGAGGAGACAGTTATAAAAGTGAAGCAGCTTAATGCTACCACACACACTAATAAATGCAAAATGTCAATATACAATGTGTATATGGTACAAAAAACTGAATATAGATTGAATCAAAGAGTTCTAGTTACAAAAAGTAACATGTGAGTGTCTAAGAGGTATTATGTGAATGAATATGTGGAAAAAGAAGGATATAAACTGGTCCAAAACAGTTATTACAACAAACCCTAATCTGAAATTAGGTCTTCTCTGATGTAGAGTAGCAGTAATGGTCACTTCTCACGATGAAGTGGTAGGTAAACACCTGATATAACAGAAGCATGTGAAGAAACCTTGAAGTAGAAGCCATAATGGACACTAGGAAGTGTGAAGACGAACAAAAGGAAGCTGCCAAAAACTCCTCCAAATCTGCATATACACCTTCAAAACTCCTATCTCTTAATCCTAGAGCTTAAGCTTATTGATGTCCTATGAGGCTCTAATGCCCTTCTTTATATAGGTTTTGGATTACCCACGAAAATTAGTATGAAAACCATGAAAGCTGCATCTATTGAAAAGCAAGTTTTTGTGTGAAAAGCAACTTGAAAAGCAGAACTAGTGTTTCAATCTTGGAGGTCATATTGATGGAAGATCGTGAAGTGTTATATATCATTAGAAAGATCTCAATGAGTACTTTCCAATGGTGCAATAAAAAAATTTGACAATCTTTGATCAAATTTTGACTTTTCGCACTTTCTTGGAATGCTATGAGACTTGGTGAGCATTGTGAGGGAGATATATACTACAAAATGAATTGAAGAGATCTTTGTAGCTCGAACTTCATTATGTGCTTGTTTCGACTTTTGAATGCAGTGTTGAAGCACTCTGAAGACAATTTTGTTCGTGTGCGCCAATTTTTGTTTGGGTTTCTGTTCGCTAGTACAAGTGCTAGAAAGTCTTCAAGTGTCGTAGAGCTTCATAGGATACTTGTCGTCAACGAATTCAAGAGATTGTCAATTTTTTGCATCAGGGTATAGTCACTGGCCATGGTTGAGAATAATGATGTATTGTGCATGTTTAGAGGATAAGTTGGATATTTCCGACCACATCTTGTGGGCAAACATACCATGTATTGGTTGCAAATGGTTTGTTTGTGGAATATTGTGCAGGTTCTTGCAAAGAAGTTCAACTACAAATGTTCAGAATATACTTGGTGTAGGTGATGTTGGGGATGTTGTGAATTCTAGTTTTTGTGCAGTTCCTATTTCGGGTCCTTTTGCACTTGTTAGTTTGACTAGACCAAGTACACCATGAAAACATTACTAGTACACAAAAACTTTGATGGGATCGAAGATCCACAAGCACATTATACATGTCTTGATGGCTTTGTTTCCATTATCCCTCGTATTAACTCATAGCCATTAAGGATGCTTAGGATACTCTTGACATATTTTATCAAGCAAGTTGCAAGACTTCTAAGGATGCTTAAGATATTCTTGCCACATTAGATCATACTAGAAAAGCTCCTTACTTTCGTAAGTAGTTGGAGAGTGAGCATATGCATGAAGGTGATTCCATGGATAGTTTACTTACAAACATTAAAGATTTGAAGGAGCAATTGATTATTGTAGATGAAATTTGCGAGATAAATGGGTTTTCTCTTTCTTATTAGAGTTTCGCTTCTACTCTTTGATTGATAGTGAAAGAAGAGACAAATCAATTGTGTATGTTGATCTTAATGGGTTTCTTAATTCTTATTATAATTTTGCTTCTACTCTTTGATCCATGATGAAAGGCAATCCAAATGCCATAACATTTTTAAGAGTTAGTTTTCGTTTTTATGCAAGAAGATCAATCTAGGTTGTCCATCATATGGATGTTTGAGAACAAACTTTTGTTGCTAGTCAAAAGGGAAAGGGTAAAGGGGCTCTTCCACTACCAAGTAGAAATCTATAAATGTTACAAAATCAAGGAAGGAAGACAAAGATGAGAAGCAAGTAGATAAGTAGAAATAATTTTGTAGGTATTGTAAGGGAAACGATTATGTTATAAAGAAGTATCCTAAACTTACTCCTAAGGAGGTAAAGGAGGAGGTAGGAGTGGATGTTGAAGACACATTTACTTCTAAAATGGAGTTTTCTAACCTAGTGCAATGCACAATAAAGGATGGATATTTAGTATGCAAATTTAGTTATGATCTCATTATCATTTGATGTTTGTTGTAAACTCAAATGTTTGGTACGTTGATAGTGGTACAATCAAACATATTATCTCTCAACCTAGTTTCTTCACCTCATTTTCTGTCTTTTGTGAACTCAAATGTTTGGTACGTTGATAGTGGTACAATCAAACATATTATCTCTAAACTGAGAATACTATCATATATGCAAGAAATTCCTATTCTACGATGGGAATTGGAAAATTTCTTCTTAGTGTAGCTAATGGTAGTACATTCCTAATATCAGATGCTTTATATGTGTTAAGGATGAAGAAAAAATTGATATCAATGTTGACACTAGCAAAGATTGGCATGATAGTAAAGTTTGTTGATGGAAGGTGTATAGTTCATGGTCTTTTTGATGATGATGAAATCATTGCATTTGGTAATGCTATGTTGTGGGTTGTATAAGCTCACAAGTTATGGAAACTTAGTGAATGATTATGCATGTGTACAAGATTTGCATGCGATCGAAGATGCAAAACTTTGGCTCATCTAAATTTTGTTAGTTTGCTTCACCGACAAAAATCTTACATGGTGTCCTCTTTGTCTAAATTTGAGGCACCATAACATGTATGTGAGGGTTGCGTTTCAGCTAAGATGCAATGCTCCTCCTTTTCCAAAGATGTTACAGTGATAGCTAAGCATAAGTTGCAGCTTGCTCATAGTGATGCTTGAGGTTTTATGTGCACACCCATCTTTTTGGCAATAACCTATACTTTGTGAGCCAAACATGCAAGGTCTATTTATTCAAGTTAATTTCGAAAGGTTTTATGTGATTTAAAAAGTTCTTTGATATGGCTGAAAATATGTCAACATGTAAAATGACCCCCTTTGTGGGGAATATATGCCTTCTGAATTCAATACATTTATGGTAAAGTGTGGGATAAAGCACCAATATATAGCGTCTCATGGAATGGCAAGATTTATGGTCAAAGGCATTACCTCATAGTTTCTGGTTTGAGGGCATGATGTTTGTTGCACGTATATTTAATAAGTGTCCTACTAAGGCACTAGAGTCGACCACTTCTTATGAGGTTTGCCATGGTCGTAAGCCATCCATTGCTCATTTGCATGTTTTTGGTTGTTTGGCAATGGATTAATGCTTGAGCAACAATGCAAGAAATTGAATAGTAAGGTTGTGAAATATATTTTTGTTGGGTACAGTTCTAGAAAGCAAAGTCTATCATTTTTATCACCTATAAACGTATTTTGGTTACTTAAGATGTAGTTTTTATTGAGGATGTAGATCAAATCTACTTCAATGTATCAAGGAGACTCATAGAGTTCAAAGGATGTATGACACTTCGTTGTCTCTTTTCGTTGGTGGGTAGTCAAATGTATCGCCTAGTGAGACAACTTTTGAGCCTATACATGTTCTAAATGAGGATATAGATCATTTACTTCTGATGCAAATATTCATGTACTTATTGTAGAGAAATCATAGATATTGATGATGCAAATCTTTGTCAAAATGGTTAGTGTAGATCTTTAAAGATATTAAGTTAGATGCATCTTTGCCTTATTGTACTCATTGATACTTCCATGGTGCTTCTTTTGCATCATATTGCTATGCAATGGATGTTTCTAGCCTTTATGACGAGGATCACGGCTGCTATGTAATCAGGGTTTGATCCTGTTATGAAGAATGGTGCTTGGTCTTTATGTGACTTGCCCACTAGCAAGAAGGTTATTGGTACTAGGTGGATCTATAAGCTAAGATTCAAGTCTGATTGCAATGTTGATTGCTACAAAACTAGGTGTGTGGTTAAAGGTTATGCTCAAGAACAAGGCATTACGAGTTTTGTACATAGAAGGGGTTGATAGTAAACCTTGGCAAGACAAAGGTCATGATCTTCTACACTTCTCCCATGGTGAGGAATGCAGCACGGTTCATAACAGCCGGGTTCATAGCAGCCGACAGACAGATAGAGGTGGTCACTTCATATGTCTACCTAGGAGTCACATTCACAAGTCTACTTGATCCCTTCAGAATTGAGGCAGACAACCACATATAGGCTCACACGGGGATATGTGGCTTTGGGCATGCATTAAGCACAATTCTTGGAGCCCTGTATGAGGGGGTGGCTATTTGACACACTAGTCACACTAGCTATGATGTATGCATCAACAAATAGGCTCCCCGTCTTACAACCACCCAATGGAGTGCGATTGAGAGATCGTAGGTATGCATGATCTCATGACTATTCTGTGGGAAATTGTCATTGCCACATGAAATCATTAAGGTAGAGATAGTTGAACCTCCCATAGTAGTAGAGGCACAATTCTAGAATACATGTTTCATTTAGAGGATGAGGGAGCTCCTAGCAGATAGAGTTACACATGTAGAACATTTGAGGCAACGAACATGCCTCTGAGTGAGGGTATGAGAGAGCTTGGTATTCTTAGGTTAGGGCATGGTTTGATGACCATGGATTGGATATGGACATACTACCATCCTTCCAGTATGACCTTGATTCTCCCCACACTCACCTCCAATGTAGTGAGAGGAACATGGTGCTGCCACAAGATCTTTGGCAGCTCTACACTAGTCAAACATGGTTTGTTGAAAACGATGACAGAGTAACATAAAACCCTGATTTCCAGCAACCCTAATTTTTGGGACTTAACCAAATTTCGGTCACAGAAGGTCAAAAACTATTATGAGCTCATCAGATAGTACTTGAGGAGAGCTTTCATTTGGTATATAACATTCAGTGGCATCAAAGGTCGAGTTTGGTAGAAAACTCTAACTCTAATTTCTGTCCAAAATGGGTTTTTACATTATATTGTTCCTCTCGGTCTATACATCAAGGAAAGCAAGTTCTCATACTCGGCTGATGGCTACTTAGGGAGATCATTAGAGTTTTCTGTCAGAAAAGCAATTAAGAACCCAAAAGCACATCACTTTTTAAGTTAGCGCAAACTTTTTTGGCTTTTTAGGTGCTTTTCGTAGTTAATTTCGTGGTTTAGCCTTGAGGCCTATATAAAAAAGCCCAACCTAGCTTGGAGGTTACCAACTTCTGAAGGAGGTCTTTCCTAACTTTTGGTGCAGCTTTGGAGGAGATTTTGGAGCCAACCATTCAGCTCTTGCTGAATTTTGTGAGTAGCAAGTCTATATCCAATCATTCTTCCTTTGTTGCTACACAAGGAGGAATCTTTCTTGTTATTTAGTTTAGGCTTAGCTCTACAAACAGTTCAACTGTTTCTATTCAATCCAAACTCACATACACACACTCTTCATATCTCTTAAGCACTTTATGAACAAACTCTTGTATCTAGTTCTCGAAAATTTGCCTAGATTCGGATTTTGTAATTACATTAAACACATTTAGCACACATTCAGTTTTGTAACCATATGGACACTCTGTAATTTGTCAATGAATATCAGTTTTTGAGGTAAGCTTTCAGCTTACCATTACACTTTGACGAGTTGTGTATTCTCTCTCTACTTCTCATTCCTCTAATTTTAAGTCTAAAGGTGTGTATGCTAAGGTTCATTTCCCACCAACCATGGTTCACTTCCGGTCTAGGATCCAGATTGTTACACTATCGAGACTAGTTCTTGGGCTTTCTAGTAGATGGATTCATCCAAAGACCACGCTACATGGACACATACATGCCTCATAGCTCGAGAGTAGTGATTGGTCAGCAGAGGGTAGCGATTGGTCAGATGGATTCATCCAAAGACCACGCTACATGGACACATACATGCCTCATAGCTGGAGAGTAGCGATTGGTAAGCAAAGGGTATTATCACCCGACTAGAGATTGAGAGTGGAAGAGAAGCATACACTCCGAGAGAGGGGAGAATTGTCAGATATGTGAGGTAGATGTAGAGGATGAGGAGCATTTCATATGTAGATTCAGGCCATATGATGGCATCAGAAGGAGATACAAGGCGTTATTTACAAGACTGCCTACCGTTTGTGAGAGCATGGCCTCTAGAGATCAATGCAAGCTAGGGTGATTCCTACCAGAGATACACAACCACAGAGATACCCTAGTCAAGCCCATCACTATACCTCCAACTTGGAGGGGGGGAAGGAGACACACACCTCATTGCCTACTTCGCCCCACGACATGCACACATCCCCCCTCCCCTCCCCCGAAACCAGCTCTCGCACAAAGAGGGGTGACTCTTCACGAGGCTTAGTCCTCTCGAGCTAGGAGATGATCCCGTGTCACTCGCTATCGGGCATAGAGATTCTACATACACCAAAATATATATATATATATATATATATATATATATATATATATATATATATATATATATATATATATATATATATATATATATATATATATATATATATATATATATATATATATATATATATATATATGTGTGTGTGTGTGTGTGTAATAATTTAAACCTTGTCCTTATGTGAGGTCTATCCTTTCGAGTGCGATTATGAGTCTGACCCACATGTCTCTCAGATTTCATCGCAAGCATGGAAAAGAGCTCTCTCTCCCCTCTCTTGAGGGACTTGAGGGATATCTTTGACAAGGCGGATATTAATAGAATATTTGACAATGCCGATATCTTTGACAAGGTTGATATCAATAGAATTTACATTAACCTGTAATTTAAAATTTGCAGAAATATAGATTAGAGTTTACTTAATACGTATTTAAATTTTTAATGCATGACTAAATCAATTAGGATTGATTCTTTGATAATGAGACTTGAGTAATGAGTCATAACATTTTTTTGAAATATTTATTAAAAGAATACTTACCAATAAAGAAGTACTAGCTTCATATCTCTCCCACCATGTGACACAAGAAAGTTGAATTTCTTGGAGTCGTATTGTAGGTTGTCCAAAATATTTCTTCATGCTATGGAATCTCACCCTCTCATCCTCCAATTGAGATAAGAGGGATACAACACAGTGTGTCCATCCTGAGATGTGTTCCATCCAACTATCTCATTTGTGCATTGCTCTTCATTTCTCCACAGTGGGTGACGAATATGAGCAACTGCATGGATTGTTTTATGAAATCAATCCCATCGACTTTGGACAACTTCACACAAATCCTTCTTTCTATTAAAAAATTTTAAAAACATATGAAATCGATTATCAATAATCATACATGATACATTATATATGTAACATAAAAAATCAAACTAGTAGCAAATTCCATTGAACTTACTTTGTCTCTAAAAGTCCATTGACTTGTTGGAACTCTCATGACGAGTAACAAAAACTTTGTGAAGAGAGAATTCCCTGCTCTAACTTCAGATAATTGATATTGTTCCTCTGAAACATATGTGCGTAGAAGACCCTTTCTCACTCTCAAGACTCTATCAATGACTATGTACATAAAACAAAAGCGAGTGAGAGAAGGTTTTTGGAAATCTAAGGATGAGTGAGCATGGAAAATGTTTAGGAATCTTGGGTGGCTAGTGATAAACTTCACTATGAATTTGGTTTTATCTAGGATGGCTCTCACCCATGGAATCCCCCTATGTCTTCCATAAGTAAATCTAAGCTATGTGATGTACAAGGTGTCCATTTGATTTTGGGATACATATCCTCAACCATACATCCCATGGTCACATAGTTAAACCTATTCTCGATCACAATTTGCAACATTTTCACTCCCGACATCCTCAATGGCTTTTTGCACATGTAAAAATATGAATTGGCCAGTATCTATTCTGCCAGGTGCATGTGCATGTATGGCATGTAAGAACATTGCGTCCTTGCATGAGGAGACAAGAATGTTATAAACATTCCTCTTCCTCATGTTTGAGCAGCCATCACATAGAATAGAACAATTGTCAATCATACTTTTCTCATGAGCTCCTTAATGACAACATCTTTGTCATAGCTGAAAAAAATGTTTTTTTTATAAAAAATAAAAAATGTTTAGTACTGAAAAACGTATTAAACGTTTTTTTTACGTTTTTTATCCAGTTTGCATCGTGAAAATGTATTTTTATTACAACGGGGCCATAAAATTACTTTTTTATTCACTTTGGACCATTAACATTAATGCTTCGTTGTTCATTGACATTGATGTTTCATGATCCATGGATTTATGAATTATGTATAAACTTGGATGTCATAGTTCTTGAATGAGCAACAACTTACAAGTCATGATATTCATTTATATATTTTTGCCCTTTTTTGTAATGACATGTATGTGATCAGTATCCCATATGAATCATGGTATATATTGAAATTCAAAATCATTATTCAATGTCAAGTTCTTAACTTTTAGATCTCATGTTTTCTAAGTCTGTTGAGGTCATAATCATGATCCATGCATGATGTTGCATACCTAGGGCCGACACCCATAGGCCGCGACATGTATTGTGTTCTATAAGGTAGTAGTTTGTAGATCAAATTTTTTATGTGTTTTTAACATTACATAGGTAAAGCAATGTTAAATATGCATTACTCATGGATTATGAAAAGCAAAAATAAAAAAAATATTGCGAATAAGTATAATACTCGGCTTTTCTTTCCATTTTTTTTAGTACTCTATGTACAAAATGTTTTAAAACCAGTTTTAAAACTTGTTTTTAAAACTCTCATTGTATAATGATATGTGTCTCAACTAATGTTTTCTGTCTGGAGAGCTCAGAATTACGTAAGGTTTGTCTTGATGAACCCTCCCAAGGATACCCAATCCTACTCACAACTTTCATAGACCCTCTTCCGTGCAAGTGTGTTTGCCACATTGAAGGGGATACCACATTCAATGAAGAGCTTGGTTATCTCCAGGGTTGCATCATTCATTGATTGCTTTTGTATTTCGGCCCTCACACTACCTTTCACAAATATATTACTCTGTGAAATCTTGGGTCTAGTATCCATAGAGATGCTCACTCTAGGTAATGCACTCAGTGTGTGGCCTTTTGGACTCATGAGGGGTATAATCAATGTCATCAATGGGATTGGTTTGTTCCTCATTGCTATGTGACAGTGAGGATGAACCAAATGGAACCTTACCCACCCCTTCGCTCAATTGAAGTTGAGTAGTTAGTTCTGCAATAATCCTTGGAAGAATAGAAGTGCATTTGTCATTGCCTCCATCTTTCAAGCCAAGAAGATAAGCCTTGATACGATATGCGGTGCCCGTGTATGACTCCCATGCAATACTTGACTGCCATGTATTCTTGCCGAGCTCTTTCACATGGCTCCTAATAACATTAGTTCTTCTAGTGATGATGAAACTCAAAAGATAAGAGGAATAGGCTTATGAATAGACTACTAAAACACTTAAGAGCAAGAATCAAGATTGCAATGGGCTGAAATCTTTCTCAAAAGTGAGGGCTGAGGTCTCTCTCTCTCTCTCTCTAAGGTCAAGGCTAAATTCTCTTTCAAGTCTCTTCAAGAGTCAAGGCTGAAGTCTCTGTGTCTGTCTGTCTCTCTCTCTCTCTCTCTCTCTCTCTCTCTCTCTCTCTCGGCTTAGATGCAAAAAAACGTAGCTCGCGAGCCTCAACTCTAGTCTTCCACTCAAAACACGTAACGGGAATGAATGAGGGGTATCAAAGGCAACAATGGTAAAAACCTCACATTCGACGGTTGTTTGGCATAAAAATTGCACCCAACGATTTAAATCGCGTATGCGAATTTTACGATTTTTATAGTAAGAAAATCGTACGATTTTTTTTTTACTATGATCTTCTCCATGCACATCCTGGAGAAGCGGTCGACACATGCACATAGCCCCTCTCTCTCTCTCCTCTCTTCCCCTTCTCTCTCATAGGTTGGATTTGACCTTCTAATAGACGTTAAAAATCTTTTCTTTTCTTTCTCTCTCTCTCTCTCTTGTCAGGTACAAAAAGAAGCACCTAGCTATCTCTCCCTCTCTTAGAGCACATATTTGCAAAAGAATCATAAAAAACAAAAAACAACGTACGAATTTATATACAAATATACACATAAACTCTTATGTGCACACACACACAATTACACTCCATATAACTCTCACACACACAAAGAAACACATGCATACTAAAACAAAATACACACAATACATAACATGTACGCACGAAACATTCACTCTACTTGCACATTACACACACATCACTAACTTTACACACAAGACACACACATATATACAAAGGACATAGTCACATACTAACATGTATATAAGTTCCTTTTGTATTATTCGCTTTTTATTATTAATGTTTTACTTCTGTTTTTTATTTTTTTCTTATTTAATTATTTTTTAATTTAAAAAAAAATTAAATAGAGTACATTAGGACATATAAATATATAGGTATACACTTAAATAGTCATTCACTAGGCACAAATACCCATACACATATACAATCACATATATATAGGTGCACACACACACACGTATAGGGATATAGCTACACATACAACATAAACACATAGATATATACATGCACTAACACATACATATGTTTACACATGTCACACTCTTAAACCCACATAGACACACATGCCGGCACACACACACACACACACACACACACACACACACACACACACATATATATATATATATATATATATATATATATATATATATATATATATATATATATATATATATATATATATATATATATATATATATATATATATATATATATATATATATATATATATATATAAGCATAGGTACACAAATACTAGTATATAGATTATGATTTTGTAATGCAATGCACCTTATACACCTTTCCCCAAAGGAAATGTAAAGGTAAGGTCCTCTTACCTTAAACGCATCTACAAACCCTAAATGAACCTTAGGGTGAGTTTAGACAGGGCGGTACGCTTCTGCTGACTCACCCTGAGTGAAATTCTACTTGGTTCATAGAGGGCAGCAGCTCTGCGCTCAAAGCAAAAGCGACTTGTTAATCTATTGGCTGAATTCTTTTCTTGACCAATCAAAGTAAAATGCTAACGCGGTACGTGTTTGTTCCGAGGGGGTAAGGCCGTCCCAAAGCATGGTGGACCCGGAACAAGGAGACTTTTTCATGACCCAATGGTTTTTATCCGAGTGGAAGCACAAACCGTGCCGCCACTCTGTGTGAACCGAGTCTTAGGCACCTTACTGGGATATAACATTCCGTCCTCGCACCTTAAACGCATGGAGCACACCGAATGGAATGCACTTGACCACCTTGATAGGCACATAGACATTCATAAACACACATATGCATAGGTACACACAAAGTCATAAATGCAAACATAGAAGCACACATTAGTTCGCATACAGAACTAAACACATTCTTTGCTAACTTCCCTTTTGGTTTATCCTTGTACTAACACATTCTTTTCTAACTTCCATTTTGGTTTATCCCTGCAGGTACAAAGGAAGAGATCATCAACATGATTTGTAAGAAGCTCATGTGCTATACAGGTGGCATGATCCTTTGAGGCAGATCAAGCTCGTTGACTACACTTGGAGTGTTGTAAGCATCTAGATCCCATCTTGAGGGATCACCAGATAATCCTAAGCCACTATTCCAAGCGGCTTATGTGCAATATAGAAACCATGATTTCTCAAAGGAAATCTAGTTCATATGACACCAAGTTATCTTCTCTGTGATCCATGTAGGGCCACAACTCTTGGAACATAACTTTCTAAACATGTTAGTTTTGGCACGTCTCAATATCTTTGGTTATCCTAAGGTACACCTTTCTTGCCACTCTCTAGAGATTACGAGACTAACTGAATAGGATGACTTGAAGACAACCTAGTGCTAGGCCGTCTTTCAAGAAGACAACAAAGTGTAAGTTCATCTTCATGCTCTCCCCTCTCTCTCTCTCTGTGTAGTTTTGCCATTTGTCAAAAAAACCACATAGATGTTAAAATGCCTCCTCTGAATCTTGTGGCAAGAAATTAACTACTTATGTGGATTCCAGCTCTAATTCACTCATCAATGTGAAGCACCAATGACCATCATGATCAAGCTACACAGGGAAGGTTACTTATGAAGCGAGATCGTATAGAGGGGAAGCATGTTAGATATATCTACATACCCTTTGTAGACACAACCATGGAGCATACAAATGGGCAACATCTCAAGGAGGGCTACAAATAAGGGCAACATAAGATCAAGCTACATCTATGTCATGTCTGCATAGTTATCTCGATGGCTATGCTATCCATGATCACTCTTCCCCAAAAGAGGACATGATCATCCTCTCCTAACATAAGCTCTACGGTCACAAACATGGACTCTATCCATCCCCATGGGGATGAATTGTATCTACAAACTTCCCTGTACTTACAAAATCCCCCACCAAGGGTTGCTACTGCACTAGCCGATACCCTTTATTAATGCATACTAGAAATGCAATAGTTGCATGAAAAGTTGAGCGCCTATCCATAAGCTCTTTCTATGGAACTAAAAATCAAGACCCACGTCATAGCTGAGTTGGCAAAAGCCGAATTGTGTGGCCCCACAACCCCTAGGGTCAAAAGGAACCATCCTATGGTAAAGTCCATAGTCGGGCTAACTCTCTACTAATCGAACCCTGTACTAGAGATGGTGTACATCATGCATGTGCTCTTTGCTTAGCCTAACTACACGTAGCACCACATGAATCCTCATGGATACCTTCAAAATGAAGGTTCTCATGACATGCATGAACTCTGACATAAGGGTCAATTGGCATGGAGACTCATGCATGTCCACAACCATCTTGTATAGGGGGGTCTCAAACATATGCACAATCCGTGAGGTTAGTGGCAACTTGCATGGAACTATGTGCGTATCAATGGACACTTCGTACAAAAGTTCCCATTATGCGATTGCATAGAAAATATATACCATCCTACACAGATCAAAAGGTACATACATAGAGGGATGAGTCACATATGCTGACATAATCTCATCATGATCTGTATTCACCTACCCTTAACTTGAAAGTAGACCATGGTGGTGGAATACTTCATGAACATCTTTCTCTTAAAGTAACCAACCATATGGGTTTCTAGAGTCTCTAAATTATCAGGCCCCTCATCATTTTTGGACTAACTACCAGATCTTAAACATGGCAATCATATGGTAGTTCCCATTGAGAGAAAGATGCACATAGTTGAGACCTCTATGGAACCAACAAGAGTACTCCTTGTAGAACTTGACAGACAATCACCATATCGGTGACATCCTCAAAAGTGTATCTCAAAAGACCCACTTCAACGTACTCTAAGGGAGGTTGGATCTGCACAGGGATATCCTCAACGAGTATCCGATCATGCATTGGACAGAGTTCTACAGGCTGAGAACCCCTAAGGCATCTAGCTTTGTGGCCCTTGGAATCAGTCCATTAGAAACCTCATAGCTCACTTTAAAAATATAGACCATCTCCTTCATAGTAGAATGAAGGTACCCGCCCAAACTATGTTCTTTGAATCAAACAGTATGAAAAAGGGAAAACAAATGTAGGAAAATTCTTAATGCTTCAAAATCTAATCAAAATACTGTGTAAACAATATTGTAAAGCAAACACACACCATGGATGCACCACTCCCCTGACACCATGGATGCACCACTCCTCCCTTCTCTTTTGGGCTGGAATAAGCAGCACCAAGGAAAAAGAACAGCACTACCCTGAAATTGCATCCAGCAGCCTTGCTATTCTTCCCCTTCCCTTTGCATAAGTTGCACTGTTCTTTCATGTGGAGCAGCTGCCAATCAAAGGACTGCTGTTGTTGTGATATTAAGGGTGGAGAGATGAAGGGTAAAGGGCTTAAGCTTCCCCCAAGGGCTGCCTGCTGCCATCATCCCCCCTTCCTAGGTAGGTGGATGGTGATGGCATGGCATATCTCCATGGCATGGCATATCTCCATGCTGGGCTTGGCTAAAAGGAAACAATGCCTATCAACTTGGGATAGAAATTACCTTGCTTGGTTCTCCTCCTGGATGCATCCCATGCAGCTTCCAACATATGGTCTAGAAGCATGTCATGGTGAACCATCCCGGCTCCATGAGCTCTTGTGGACTTGTGTACATTGCCATGCCTCGTTCCTCCTTGCATGAGGCGGCTTTGATACCAATGTTAGATCCCTTCTGGATCAACCTCGCAGCTCAAGACATGGCACAAACCATATTCACAAACATAGAAAGGCAGACGTCAGAAATATCTTACATCATTAGATCGCATATATCATATATGATATACGTAGTATGATGCATCTTCCATCAATCATCAGCAGCAGCAGCAGCACCACCACCACCACCATCTGGAGCAATATCCTCCAACTCAGTAATATCCTCAAGTGCATGGCTCTGCATAGTGATGTAAGAAGATGAACAAGGAATCTCAGCATCATGTTCTTCTTGCAATGCAAGAAATCTATGATCATCCTCTTCTTTCTCTAAAATTTCTTATGTCAATTCCATTTTTTGAAATCCTCTTTCTTTGATTTTGTATACAAGATGTAAATTTGTATGAATACACACCAACTTTTCAACATTAGACTAGTATATTTGTTGAAATTCTCTTGCATTTCAGGTCAAAATTGGCACAGCTGCCATGTTACTATAACTGGATTATTGTAGCTGCTGAGACTCTCTTTGTTGCAGTTAGACTACAAGAGAAGATGATGCCTACTGTTTTCTATTGGCCCCCCCCCCCCCCCCCCACAAAAGAAAAAAAACAAAACCCCCCTTTTTCCCCCCCCTCCTATCTTCCCTTCTTCTCAGAATTGTAAATTTCATTTTCGCCTAAATTGGATAAATCTGGTCTGTCATCCTAATACAGGTGCTAGACTTTCGTATAAAATTCATCGTAGGCTTGTATATTTGTTGAAATTCTCTTGCATTTCAGGTTAAAATTGGCACAGCTGCCATGTTTACCATATTTGGAGTTATCGGAGCAGTCGGGATTCTGTTTGTTGCACTTAGACTACCAGAGACAAAGGGACTAAGTCTAGAGGAGATTGAGGCTAAGTTCTCTGATTAATTGAAGTAGGGTTCAAGCAAGAGTTGGGATAGCTCTTAAATTTCTGTGAGTATTCTGGACTCCTTTCTTCAATTTGAGAGCTTTCTACATGAGTACAACTTTCAAGCCATTTTAAACCAAATTTTGTTACTCATACTGCTTGCAAGCGAGTAGAATCTTGCAAATTGAGCATTTGGAGGAAATTAGGGAACTCTATCAGGGATGTATTGGCGTGGCCAGAGTATGCTAGGGAGTGTTCCTAACTGAATCAGGGTGTGCTGAACATGATAGGGTTTTCCATTGTGACTGTAGGTGCCTTTTCCGAAGCTGCCACAACTGACTTAATACATCCAAAGATAATCCAAAATTTAATATAAATGAACTAGACACTTTAAAATCCAATGCTCATTAAAAGTGATCCCGTCATCTTGTATTGCAGGTACCTGTCCATATACCTTCACATTCTTTTACTACGTGTTCAAAATTGGATACCATGTGTGCCATGTAGGACAAGAAGGCGCACACAGGAGTTTCTCATTTTTCTGGCATAAGCCTACAGTTTCTCTCTGATGATGAGTGTTGCGGTAGGCTTTTAGGTGATACTGTACTTTTTCGGTGAAGTTTCTTGAAAGCTTTTTATAGGAAATTTGTTATTTTTTTCCCTGTCCACACTGAATTGTCATGCCTTATTGTTGGCAATCACTGTAGATAACAGGATTGGTATCAAACCCTAAGCAATCTTGTGCATGATCATGTGGGCCATTTGTTCCCTTGCAGATCCAGACATCTAGGTCTGTGAAGTGATTTCACAATAAAGTATGGTGTGTCTTCACATCCCGAGTGAATTAACTTCATTGTAAAATTACAACAAAAATTTTCAATGTTAACGAAAACATGACCTTTCATGCAATTTTTTTTGAGAGAATATATCGAAAGGAATATAAAGGCTCAGCAGTGTGAAGTTACATGTAGTACTATCCGATGGGGTACCTTCCTTAAATGTTTTCTTTGGCATCTTTCTCTTGATATTAGATCCTCCTTCCCTCAAAAAGCCCCTTTCTGCCTTACTGTTCATATTTTGCTTGGTCCTAATGTTGGTTATCCTTCATGCATCCATTGTATCAGCAATGCAGTTCGGGATAAAAGAGTGTAATGTAGGTTATTATATTGCACTACAAAAAGAGTGACCATCATTGTAAAATTATGACCAAGTTTTGAATGTATAAGAGAAATCATGGCCCACAAGACTGGATTTTGTGGATTTTTTGCCAGATGAATTCAAAGTTCCTTTTCAGCAATCGTGCTTATGCTTACTTCGCTGAATCATAACCTCGATTTTCTGTCACACTGCATTTACAAGTCAATATTTTATAACGTTTCTCCAATGTGGTTTTAAATTATGAAGTCTATTTTATTTCACAATATCCAAGCAGAGTTCATTTGGATTTTAAACATGGTTTGGGATCGAACAATCATGCGTCTACCATGCATTTTAGTGTGATCCTCATGGAAACCTTCAAAATGAAGGTTCTCATGACATGCATGAACTCTGACAGAAGGGTCAATTGGCATGGAGACTCATGCATGTCCACAACCATCTTGTATAGGGGGGTCTCAACATATGCACAATCCGTGAGGTTAGTGGCAACTTGCATGGAACTATGTGCGTATCAATGGACACTTCGTACAAAAGTTCCCATTATGCGATTGCATAGAAAATATATACCATCCTACACAGATCAAAAGGTACATACATAGAGGGATGAGTCACATATGCTGACATAATCTCATCATGAACTGTATTCACCTACCCTTAACTTGAAAGTAGACCATGGTGGTCGAATACTTCATGAACATCTTTCTCTTAAAGTAACCAACCATTTGGGTTTCTAGAGTCTCTAAATTATCAGGCCCCTCATCATTTTTGGACTAACTACCAGATCTTAAACATGGCAATCATATGGTAGTTCCCATTGAGAGAAAGATGCACATAGTTGAGACCTCTATGGAACCAACAAGAGTACTCCTTGTAGAACTTGACAGACAATCACCATATCGGTGACATCCTCAAAAGTGTATCTCAAAAGACCCACTTCAACGTACTCTAAGGGAGGTTGGATCTGCACAGGGATATCCTCAACGAGTATCCGATCATGCATTGGACAGAGTTCTACAGGCTGAGAACCCCTAAGGCATCTAGCTTTGTGGCCCTTGGAATCAGTCCATTAGAAACCTCATAGCTCACTTTAAAAATATAGACCATCTCCTTCATAGTAAAATGAAGGTACCCGCCCAAACTATGTTCTTTGAATCAAACAGTATGAAAAAAGGGAAAACAAATGTAGGAAAATTCTTAATGCTTCAAACTCTAATCAAAATACTGTGTAAACAATATTGTAAAGCAAACACACACCATGGATGCACCACTCCCCTGACACCATGGATGCACCACTGCTCCCTTCTCTTTTGGGCTGGAATAAGCAGCACCAAGGAAAAAGAACAGCACTACCCTGAAATTGCATCCAGAAGCCTTGCTATTCTTCCCCTTCCCTTTGCATAAGTTGCACTTTTCTTTCATGTGGAGCAGCTGCCAATCAAAGGACTGCTGTTGTTGTGATATTAAGGGTGGAGAGATGAAGGGTAAAGGGCTTAAGCTTCCCCCAAGGGCTGCCTGCTGCCATCATCCCCCCTTCCTAGGTAGGTGGATGGTGATGGCATGGCATATCTCCATGGCATGGCATATCTCCATGCTGGGCTTGGCTAAAAGGAAACAATGCCTATCAACTTGGGATAGAAATTACCTTGCTTGGTTCTCCTCCTGGATGCATCCCATGCAGCTTCCAACATACTGTCTAGAAGCATGTCATGGTGAACCATCCCGGTTCCATGAGCTCTAGTGAACTTGTGTACATTGCCATGCCTCGTTCCTCCTTGCATGAGGCGGCTTTGATACCAATGTTAGATCCCTTCTGGATCAACCTCGCAGCTCAAGACATGGCACAAATCATATTCACAAACATAGAAAGGCAGACGTCAGAAATATCTTACATCATTAGATCGCATATATCATATATGATATACGTAGTATGATGCATCTTCCATCAATCATTAGCAGCAGCAGCAGCAGCAGCACCACCACCACCACCATCTGGGGCAATATCCTCCAACTCAGTAATATCCTCAAGTGCATGGCTCTGCATAGTGATGTAAGAAGATGAACAAGGAATCTCAGCATCATGTTCTTCTTGCAATGCAAGAAATCTATGATCATCCTCTTCTTTCTCTAAAATTTCTTATGTCAATTCCATTTTTTGAAATCCTCTTTCTTTGATTTTGTATACAAGATGTAAATTTGTATGAATACACACCAACTTTTCAACATTAGACTAGTATATTTGTTGAAATTCTCTTGCATTTCAGGTCAAAATTGGCACAGCTGCCATGTTACTATAACTGGATTATTGTAGCTGCTGAGACTCTCTTTGTTGCACTTAAAATACAAGAGAAGATGATGCCTACTGTTTTCTATTGCCCCCCCCCCCCCCCCCCCAACAAAAAAAAAAAAACAAAACCCCCCTTTTTCCCCCCCCCCTCCTATCTTCCCTTCTTCTCAGAATTGTAAATTTCATTTTCGCCTAAATTGGATAAATCTGGTCTGTCATCCTAATACAGGTGCTAGACTTTCGTATAAAATTCATCGTAGGCTTGTATATTTGTTGAAATTCTCTTGCATTTCAGGTTAAAATTGGCACAGCTGCCATGTTTACCATATTTGGAGTTATCGGAGCAGTCGGGATTCTGTTTGTTGCACTTAGACTAAGTTCTCTGATTAATTGAAGTAGGGTTCAAGCAAGAGTTGGGATAGCTCTTAAATTTCTGTGAGTATTCTGGACTCCTTTCTTCAATTTGAGAGCTTTCTACATGAGTACAACTTTCAAGCCATTTTAAACCAAATTTTGTTACTCATACTGCTTGCAAGCGAGTAGAATCTTGCAAATTGAGCATTTGGAGGAAATTAGGGAACTCTATCAGGGATGTATTGGCGTGGCCAGAGTATGCTAGGGAGTGTTCCTAACTGAATCAGGGTGTGCTGAACATGATAGGGTTTTCCATTGTGACTGTAGGTGCCTTTTCCGAAGCTGCCACAACTGACTTAATACATCCAAAGATAATCCAAAATTTAATATAAATGAACTAGACACTTTAAAATCCAATGCTCGTTAAAAGTGATCCCGTCATCTTGTATTGCAGGTACCTGTCCATATACCTTCACATTCTTTTACTACGTGTTCAAAATTGGATACCATGTGTGCCATGTAGGACAAGAAGGCGCACACAGGAGTTTCTCATTTTTCTGGCATAAGCCTACAGTTTCTCTCTGATGATGAGTGTTGCGGTAGGCTTCTAGGTGATACTGTACTTTTTCGGTGAAGTTTCTTGAAAGCTTTTTATAGGAAATTTGTTATTTTTTTCCCTGTCCACACTGAATTGTCATGCCTTATTGTTGGCAATCACTGTAGATAACAGGATTGGTATCAAACCCTAAGCAATCTTGTGCATGATCATGTGGGCCATTTGTTCCCTTGCAGATCCAGACATCTAGGTCTGTGAAGTGATTTCACAATAAAGTATGGTGTGTCTTCACATCCCGAGTGAATTAACTTCATTGTAAAATTACAACAAAAATTTTCAATGTTAACGAAAACATGACCTTTCATGCAATTTTTTTTGAGAGAATATATCGAAAGGAATATAAAGGCTCAGCAGTGTGAAGTTACATGTAGTACTATCCGATGGGGTACCTTCCTTAAATGTTTTCTTTGGCATCTTTCTCTTGATATTAGATCCTCCTTCCCTCAAAAAGCCCCTTTCTGCCTTACTGTTCATATTTTGCTTGGTCCTACTGTTGGTTATCCTTCATGCATCCATTGTATCAGCAATGCAGTTCGGGATAAAGGAGTGTAATGTAGGTTATTATATTGCACTACAAAAAGAGTGACCATCATTGTAAAATTATGACCAAGTTTTGAATGTATAAGAGAAATCATGGCCCACAAGACTGGATTTTGTGGATTTTTTTGCCAGATGAATTCAAAGTTCCTTTTCAGCAATCGTGCTTATGCTTACTTCGCTGAATCATAACCTCGATTTTCTGTCACACTGCATTTACAAGTCAATATTTTATAACGTTTCTCCAATGTGGTTTTAAATTATGAAGTCTATTTTATTTCACAATATCCAAGCAGAGTTCATTTGGATTTTAAACATGGTTTGGGATCGAACAATGATGCGTCTACCATGCATTTTAGTGTGTATGGCAGTACTCTGATGCGAGATGTATTCACATTCAGTATCTTATGTACTTGAATCTGAGTCCCTTTGAAGTTAGCAATCTTCAACTTTGGACGTGAAGTAAT
>CM035416.1:67593328-67728328 GCA_020310875.1 Ceratopteris richardii
ATAATTTTTTACTAAAACATTATGATGCGAATTAAGGCTTGCAACCTTGGATAGCTATGGGGCCTTTTCTCTGTCAGGACTTGTATTCAATACCTTTTATAATTGAACCTCTTTTTCTCTCTTTTTCATTCTCCTATGTCTATGTAGTTGCAAATTCTCTTCATGGAATGTTACATGCATCGACATTGAAAAGTCTGGCTACAACAACACATGCTACCATCACCATAGCTTCCAACTAGTTCGCAACACTCTTCTCTCCGTTGCACTATCACCAAGGCCTCTACATGATGAGAGAGATAGAGAGAGGATGCAATGAAGAGAGAGGATATCTACTAATGGAGTTGCACATTGTGTGACATCTCTCTTTTGCACCAAATAAATTTAGATGAATAGAACACCATTTCTGTATCACACGATAGAAGAAAGGGGCACAAAGGGTTTACGAGCCATATGTGAACAAAGGGAAGGAGTTCCCACTTTGAGGATAAAATGGAGCAATAATATGGAAGTACTAATGAAGATATTTTGTGTGTACTTGCAACATGCAACCAAAGAGAGCATCCAAGGATACTAGACAAGGAAACCTCTTTTTCACATGCAAAAACAAAGATGGATAGTAATCTCTATCTGTAGGGAAAGACGCCAATAGAGAACACTCTTTTTTCTCAGCATAAACATAGAGAGATAAACCACCTTCAAAGCACAAGATAAAAAACTTACAGTAGAGAGTGGAACAGAGAGAGAAAGTAAATCCAACAATCACAACAACCATGTCTCTACTTTGTTCTTGCGAAACCATTTGTGATTCACGGTGCGTGCACACACACACACACACACAAAGAGAGAACACTTTTCTCTTGGCCTTCTGAGGCAATGCAACACAATAATCTCTAACTCTTTGCACTTAATAGTTACAAACCTACTCAAGCTTCATTAGGATTAGCCATTCAGAGGAGTTCCTTATTGAATGTTAGGTAGAGAAAGAGAGAGAAAGAGTTAGTAGAAATGAGCAAGATAGGACAGCATGAAACATTTCCACATAAGAAACATCAAAATTGATGGAATCGGTAGGAAACAATCATGGTTCAATCTAGGAAATGTTAGGGGTAAGTTCAAGAATTTCAATATGAAGAATATATTGATATAAAAAAATATTTTAAAAATAATGCTCAAGATTATTATATATTACAAATTAGAAAAAACTATAAGGAATTTTTTATAATTTGTAAAGCTTAGAGTCGAGATATTAGTAATTCAAACTATTGCAAAGTTCCAATAGATCTCAAGAGTTTTTTCTATGTGTTAGGATTTTAGAAAAAAATCTCTCTTTTTCTCTCCATTGAAGCTCCATGACATCTAACACACACACACACACACACACACACTCAAAAGGAGAAACATGGAGAATAGCTAGGAAGCTCCTCTATATCTCTCTCTCTCTCTCGTTCACATGAGAGAGCTACAACATAGAAAGACACACACACACACACACATAGATAGATAGATAGATAGATAGATAGATAGATAGATAGATAGATAGAGAGATAGATAGATAGATAGATAGATAGAGAGAGAGAGAGCGCGCCTTTTGTTTGCCTTCTGAGGCAATGCAACATGATCGACTCTAGCTCCTGGCACTTAATATGTACAAAGCTAATCAAGCTTAACACGTGCTCCATCAAGCTTAGCCATTCTAAGGAGTTCCTTATTGAATATAAGGTAGAGAAAGAGAGAAAGAGACACTTTAGCATCCTTGTATTTTGTAGGCTTTTGAGAGAGTTAGTAGAAATGAGAAAAAGCATAGGATTGCATGAAACGTTTTTGTATAAGAAACATCCAATTGATAGAAACGGTAGGAAATGGCCATGGTTCAATCTAGCAAACATTAGGGCTAAGTCCAATAATATCAATATGAACAATATATCAATATAAAACATTAGTTCAAAATAGTGATCAAGATTATTATATATTACAAATGAGCAAAAATTATAGGGAATTTTTATAATTTGTGAAGTAAAGTTTAGAATTAAGATATTATTAATTCAAACTATTGCACAATCCCAATATATTCTAAGAGGTTTTTAGAAAAAATTGATCTCTTTCTCTTTCTCTCTCTCTGTGTTGTATCTCCATGACACTAGAGAGAGAGAGAGAGCACACATGAGAGAGAGAGAGATTAATGTCTTGCAAAGGCCAAACTTGGCCTATGAGACAAAACCATGTACAACTCTAGTAACCCATAAATAGAAATAAAACGAAAAGCTACTTGCTACACAAAACGTTGTAGGATGAGGATGGAAACAACCAAAGGATAGGGTACAAGGTGATGGAAGGGTAGTGGGAATAATGTAGTGGTGTGTGGGGAGGCATGGCTCATACTCTACATATAATGGCCAACTAATACATGGGGGACCCATGGTGGGAGTGCGTATGTATATCCTAACTAGTGATGATGGGTGGAAGTGGGTGGAGTATTTGATACATTGGTAGTGTTCTGAGTGCCTCTTGAAGGAAGGCTACCCAAGTGGTGCTGGTAGTGCACCTCTGCTCCATCATGTGGTCATGGGCTATCCTCATGCATAAGATATCCTCTTGGTATAGTTGTGTTCATCGGTATCCAACCATATGTAGTTGGCATCGCACTCTCTATGTCTCTACCTACTGGAGCATGAGCCCTATGACTTTGGAAGGTGGGTCCATCTGATGTAGTCCATCTCATTGAACGAACTGAGTAATGATCTGCGGGATACTCATCCGTGTCTGATGTGTGGGCTGTAGTGACTGCTCTTGTCTCTCATATGCTATCATGAGGAAGCGTCCCAACTTTTGCTGGTCTTGAGTGGTCATGCAAAATTTTTGCGACTCTATCTAGAATTGTGCTCGTAGGTCTGAGTATGCTAGGCATCTGGTAACAAAATACTCCTCACCCTCCATATCTGTATGGCATATTGATCTCTCCTCTTGAGGGACTCCCTTGGTTTGACTCCTCTCAATCTTGAGCTAATGTGATGAAAATCAAAGCTGCCCAATGACAACTCGAAGGTGGTGTGGTGGTATATCTACATGTATCGTGGAGTCTCAATGAAGCCTTGGTCTGAGATTTGTACAAAATGCTCACAATATTGGAGCATTTTTGGTGGCATTGTATCCTTAGGGCTAATCCATGTCCTTTGCATGTATGTATGTATGTATGTATGTATGTATGTATGTATGTATGTATGTATGTATGTATGTATGTAATGTATGCCATATCTCTTGAAAAATGAGTTTATTCCTCTCCTGATGGGAGAGTGAATAGGTGGGGGCCTCTCAGTCATAGTGCAATGGTGGTAGTCTGTCTATGTCAAACCCGTGATGGGCCAACTAGTCCCGTGCTTGTGCGTACCATGAGGAGGTGTCTCCTGCTAGTGGTATGTTGTGTGATGCTTGGAAAGCTGGATAAGGGATGCGCTTTGTGTTCATGCTGCGGATCTTGTGTAATAGACATACTATCTGGAACAATGGCTCTACTAGCACCAGTGCTGTAGTGAGATTTGCTCTTATGATATCAATGAAGGCTTGTTGTGGATGAGTCTAGCAATCATGAGAATATGTGGCCTCTTTAGTGTTTTCCATGTTCATGTAGCTAATCTTAGCCCCCATATGACTACTCCATAAATGAGCATTGGTGTAACCAAAGTGTTGAAGAGTCACCCCTTTGTTAGGGGCTTCTGAAAATATGCATGGTGGCGTTGTCTCTCCATCAAAGCTAGTGTTGCATATCCACGTGTGATGCAATCACAGGCTCACTAAGACATGGAGAAAACCCTAGAGGCTGCTATGAATGTAACTCCCAAGTAGATATATGATCCAACTACCTCGATTGGTCCACCTACTATTGTGAAAGAACTTTGTCTCCTCACGTGTGCTGATGTATAAAAGATCATAACCTTGGTTTTACCAAGGTTCAAAGATAGACCTCTATGTATGCAGAAATCATCTAGGCCATATAGGTGGTGTTGTAGACCTTCTACAGACTCTAAAACTAGCTCGATATCAACAACATATAAAAGAATATGGAAAGTGTTCCCTTGTACCTCAATGCCCTCCCCTACCTTCTATCCTATGAATTCTATAATTTCATCAATGTAAAGACCAAAGAGGATGGGTGAAAGAGGGCATCATTGCTTTACCCCGATGATGCTAGGAAGAGAGTTGGATAAGCCACCTGGACATATGACTCTACCATATACTCTTTCATATAAGGCATAGAACCCCCATATAATCTCCTTTGGAGCCTCGATATCGAGTAGGCATGTGAAGAGCCGCTCTCTGGGAATTGTGTCAAAGATTTTGCAAAAATCCACAAAGCAACAATATAATCTCCTCTTCCTCACTCTTGCCTAGTCAATCAGGCATCTCAGAGTGAAGATGTGGTCAATGGTAGAGTAATCTTATTTATTATCTCTTTACTATTTAAGCTTGGCATATGCCATGGTCAAATGCCACGATTTCTTACTTGAAAGGAAACATTATTAATATCTTGAAACGAGGAATGGACATTTTGCCCTTCAAACTAGGATTTTCTTCCAACGATGGAGCAAGAGATTTTGCACTCAAGATGCACATTACCATCACGAGAGAGCGATATAAGGATTCCATGCAAATTAAAATATCATCAATAGTCTGTGCAATGTACTCTTGGTAGACCTAGATTTTGTAAAGTAGTTTACTTTCCATGTATACTTTCTTCTCGATAGTCAACATGTCCTCGTTCCACTACCTAAGTAGCCATTCTAACAAAGGCACAAACACAAAAAGCAATTGGAATAGAACAAAGAGAGACAATCCTTTTTTTAGTGGAGGCCACTATCCAAACTCACATAGTCATTCCTCATCTCTGTTGGCAAGGATATCTTCCAAGGATACTATGTTTTGGATCTTTGTGATATTTTCCATGCTTCATCCTTTGTTTGATGAGTCTCACTTCTCCTTGTCAAAGGAAGGACTACAATCACGTATCCATTACAAATGGATACTCTTTGCTCCATCCTTTAATATTCCACTTCCTTTTGGTTCTTTATTTTTCTATGATCTTCTATTATGTATTTTGTCTTTCAATTTCAACTTTACATTCCCAATGGAATATGAGGCTTTCCAAAGAGTCAAACTTAGCTGCTCACACTCAAGTGCACCTCTCTCGAACAACCCTTTCTTGTATTCCAAATGTATGCCAAGCTCTGTCATATTAAGTACTATTTTTTTCTTTGCACCTTGGCACTATCATTTGAAACCATATGCACTAAGTTCCCCCTTTTGTAAACAAAGTAATACATTACGTTTTTCATATGAGCTCTTGGATTGATTAAGCTACCCAAGTGTATTTTTACTCCTCTCATGCAAGGGCTATTCTTAGCACTTGTGTTCATGTCTTGCATCCTGTTCAATTTTTCTCGATCCCAATTGTGGTGACATTGAAGTTCAAGTTTTCATGTGCCATACAAACATGTCAACATTTTTGCATGCCTCATCATCAACTTTTTTGTATCTCCCCTCTTTTATGGCCATGTTTGTGCCCAAGGATGAATGACTCGAAGATAAGAATTATAAACTTTAGAAGGATATTATGAAGAATTGTTTATATATATATATATATATATATATATATATATATATATATATATATATATATATATATATATATATATATATATGGGCCTCTATGAAGTCATAGAAGGTTCCACATTCATCCTTGAGAAGTCTAGTTGTTGACATATTTTGGTAGTGATATGTGTGAACGCACATAACATCCTATTTCCATTTTTAGGAGCTTTTTCCCCCTGGCTTGTATGTGTGCTTGTAACCCTAATGGGCTACTAATCTTTATACATTCAATTAGTAATACACTCACTGTTGTGCTCCAAGCTTCTTCTTCTTTCTCAAGTTCTTCGTGTGTTTCCATAACCTCAAAATCCAAAAATTGGTATTAGAGTAGGTTGCAACCTTCTATAGTGCATCATCGACACCTTGTCACAGTCCCAAAATAGCATGAAAATTGATGATCATACTCAAGATCATTAGATTTTCAAAACTGCTTTGCTATATGGCATCAAAATTTTGTTTTAGCTTTTCTAAACTCCACATGCACCATTATAGAGGGTGTGCAAGAAATTTTATTATTTTGTGCCAAGCATATATAAGTTGATGCTGTTGTAGTTAGATGTCTACGGAAGCACACGAACAACACAAGGAAGAAGAAGAAGCTTGGAGCACAACACACAATGCTGAATGTATTACCACTAGAATGTACAAAGATAAGTAGCCCATTAGGGCCATAGGCATATATACAAGCCAGGGGGAAAAAAACCTCCTAAAGAGGGAAAAAAGTGCCCCGGTGGTCCTATAGTGTTCACACACATCACTACCTAAATATATCAATAAATCCCCCCCTGGAGTGATGCGTTGAACAAGTAGTTGGCACTCATGTATAAGGATGTGCCAAGTTATATGGAATCAATCCACAAAAGGAAGTAAGCCCAAAGCTTTGCGGAAAGCTTCAAACTTCTCCCTAGGCAGAGCCTTAGTAAAAAGATCTGCAATGTTCCCCTATGTGGGCACATATGCCAAGCTGATCTCCCCAGCAGAGAACCTCTCCTTGACATAATGATAATGCACCTCAATGTGCTTAGTGCGAGCATGGAACACAAGGTTCATTGCAACTGCCAATGCACTCTGACTCTCAGTGAAGATGGTGGTGGAAGAAGCTTGACCAACACCCAAATCAGCCATAAGGCGTCTGAGCCACATACACTCAATAGTCGCTGTAAAAGTTGCCCTATATTCAGCTTCACAATTGGAAGTGGCCATAGTAGGCTGCTTCTTACTCAATCAAGATATACATGAGCTACCAAGCATGAAGCAAAAACCACTAGTGGATACACGAGTGTCATAGTAACCATCCCAATCAAAGTCAGAAAAAGCATGCAAATCTGGCAGTAGTGATCCCCCCTTGGGATAAAACAACCCAAGTAGCTGGGTACCACTCAAGTAGTGAAAGATGCGCTTAATTGCCTTCCAATGCTTGACACCTGGGCAATGCATAAACCTGCTCATCTATGAGACAACAAACTGAATATCTGGCCAAGTAATGCATAAGTAAATCAAGCATCCAACAACCTGTTGATAGAGAATAGCATCAAATGCATCTCTAGCATCATGAAGACTCAATCATAAATCTGGAGTGGCAATAGGCTTAAAGTCTTCAAGGCCAAAATGCTGCAATAATGTGTCAATATATATTTTTTGACACAAGCCCATTCCACCATCAACTTGCATAAACTGAATGCCCAAATAGTGATGCAAATGCCCCAAATCAGACATCTCAAATGAGGCATGCAAATCAGCCTTAAAATCAGCAATATGCATGTCATGAGGACCAATGAGCAGCATATCATCAACATATACCACAATGATCAAAAGCTCATCATTAGCACGCTTAACATATAAGGTGCTTTTAGTTGGAAAGTTCTCAAAACCATGTGCAATCAGATAGGAATGTATCTTTTCATACCAAGCACGTGGTGCTTGCTTTAAACCAAATAATGCCTTCTTTAACCTACACACCTAGTTTTCATGCCCTTTCTGCAAAAATCCATGGGATTGAAAAATATACACTTCTTCATGCAAGTCACCATTTATAAATGTTGTTTTAATGTCCAACTGATGTACATTCCAACCATGATCAGCTGCAAGTGCACAGATGCTATGAACAGTAGTCATTCGGGCAAGTAGGAGCAAAGGTTTCATTAGAATCAATGCCTCTTTCTCGCGCATAACCCTTTGCAGCAAGCCTAGCCGTATACCTGTCAACTGTTCCATCAGGTTTATGCTTCAGCTTGTATACCCACTTAGTGCCAATGGCCTTCTTGCCAGGAGGCAAGTCACATAAAGACCATCTACCATTTTTCATGATAGCATCATATTTAGATTGCATTGCAGCCATCCAATGTTCTGAATTTTGTGCTTCATCAAACGAAATAGGTTCACTCTCATCTGGGAGACTAGAGGCAACCATGGCATAGAAATCTGATGCAAAAGAGGCACTATGAGAGGTTAAACGAGTATAATATGATAGAGGTGCATCTAATTTGTTGTCATGCAAGTCTGCACAAGCCATTTTGGCATAGTTTTTCCCTACTCAATATCAGCTCTCTCATCAACAAGTGCATCATGTAAATTTGCATCAGAAATGGAATGATGTGCATCATCACATGAAACCTGAAAAGGTTGAGAAGTTGCCTCATTAGGACCAGTACTAGACTATCCACTTGTAAAAAGAAGCACCAAAGTATCAACAGATGTCTCCTTAGTACATGAAAGTAAGGGCTGAATAGCATCTTCCACAAAAACATCACGGCTAACCAAAATGTGTTTAGCTTATGGATGATACAAACGATAGCCAACATACAAAATACATCACTACTTTCAGCCATGGTCACTGAATAAAATACCTTGATGCAGAAAAATGACTGTATCTGAAAAAAGTTGAACAGAACTATCCAAATGAGCTCTACTAGACATGTAGCAGACTTTGAGATGCTTATACTAGTGAACCAAAACTGGTATATATCTTTGGCACAAAAAGACAAAATAGCCTACACAAGCACTGCGATAGTGTTGGCTGTGTGTGGAAGTGCGAGAGACACGCAAGGAGCACAAACGCAACAAGACACGTGGAGAAGACGATGGCTGGAATAGCTCTCTCTATTGATGATGAACTGAACTAAAGTAAGAGACATTTCCACAAGTGCCTTGGGGTTTTACCCCCATTTCAAAGCCATTCGTGTAGTCAGAATTTCCATTAGAGTGATAGTTTGTGAGCTGAAATTTCAGCATTCACTTCAACTTTCATCGAAGTGAAGATTTTATCACATTCTTGTTCTTTGTGAAATAGCGGGCAACAATGACTTGTTTGGCATGCTTCAAGATGAAGATAAGCTTGATGGGACCAACTATCCCATGTGGTCTTACATGATGAAGCATGTTCTTGTTGCTAAACGACTTTGGAACATAGTGGCAGATGTAGATCGAAGACCCGCAGGTTCTTCTACTTCACAGTCTATTGTCGCATATGGAGCTTCTTCTTCAAGTACATTGGTTTCTCCTTCTCCACCTACATAGGAGCAGCTTAGATGGGATGGAAAATATGCTCAAGCTCATGCATTGGTTGCGCTTTCTGTGAAGCATCATATAGTTCCACACATTTAGTCATGTTCTACATCAAGACAGGCATGTGACTCTCTTGCTTCTTTGTATGTCGTGCGTAATGAAGCACATGTTTCATACTTGAGGAAGCAACTTGAGGATGTATGTATGGCTGAAAATGAGTCGGTGGATGGATGTGTATGTGACATGCATCAAGGACTTGAAAGAGCAATTGGCAAACATAGATGAGATTATTCCATATGCATCACTCATTTCTACATTGTTGAAAGGATTATCGAAATCTTTTCAAAGCTTTGCTACTACACTCCGTTTGGTTGCAAAAGGGAATCCTAATATGTATGCATTTGATGAGGTTGTGTCTCTTCTTTTGCAAGAAGAGGAATCTAGAGTGAATAGGAGTGGTTTGATTGAGGGAACATAATGCTATCTCACAAAAGGGGAAAAGCAAGTATGGTTCAGCTTTGGGTTCATCGAAACCAAAGCCTCAACCTTCCTCTTCCACTCATTCCTCTAATGATGGTGATTTGCAAAAGAAGAAGAGATGCAAATATTGTCGAAAGGCTAGTCATACTATTGATGAGTGTAGAAAGCTTGCTAAACACAATGAAAAGAAGAAGGAATCCGGCATTTCTATTATTGAAAATTCAGCAAATGCAAAGAATGATGAAGCTAACCTGGCTCTAATACCATTGTTGGGTGTGTGTAGAAGTGTGAGAGACACACAAGAAGCACACACAAGGAGCACAAATACAACAAGACACACGGAGAAGGCGGTGGTTGGAATAGCTCTCTTGGCTGTTGAAATTCACTGTTCTATGCTCTGAAATCAATTTTCATTGTTAAAAGTGTGCGCGCGCTGCGATGCAAAAAACCAAAACTTGAGAAGGAGCTAAACTTGGTTTGATACCACTGTTGGGTGTGTGTAGAAGTGCGAGAGACACACAAGAAGCACACACAAGGAGCACAAATTCAGTAAGACACACAGAGAAGACGATGGCTGGAATAGCGCTCTCTATTGATGATGAATTGAACTGAAGTAAGAGCTTAATAATATCCCTAAGTACAAAGTACCACCACATATGAGAGTATCAAGTATGTGGTAACATGGGGAAAAAACCTCTAGCCAACACTAGAGTAAAAAGTGCCCGTGTATAGGGAAAAGGTTCACATCAAAGCTACTTGAGGAACACATAAGTGTAACAGATAGTGCGTTCGGAGGCCAAAACTAGCTCAGATCATGATTTCGGCACGACACAATGAAGTTCTTTTGATCTCTGAAACACCTTGAGTATGCTTACGGAATTTCGTGTAGAAAGGAGAAATAAAACTCTTGTTGAGTTTGCAAGGTCAATGATGAAAGAGAAGAATTTCCCTAATTATTTGTGGGATGAGGCTATAAATATAGCCACATACTTGGTTAATAGGCTACCATGTAAAGATTTGCAGGGTATGATACCATATGAAGCTTGGTGGGGTAAGAGACCTACATTAGATCATTGCAAAGTATTTGGTTGCTTAGCCTATGCTTATGTTCCTTCTCAATTAAGGAATAAATTGGAACCAAAGGCTGAAAAATATGTGTTCATTGGTTATGATGATAAGCAAATGGGATACATGTTGTGGAGTCCATCTACAAAGCAATTCCTTGTATCAAAGGATGTCACATTTGATGAGCAAGGTACTCGGTACTCAGGTACAAATAGTGCTTATGCAGGTCTTGAAGAAACATTGAATAAGAAGAAAGGTAAATCAAAGGTTCATGAGGAAGAAGAGAATAATGAAGTACAAGTTGAAGATGAAGAAATGCCAAGGTTTGATCCAGAATGTGATGAACCAGAAACTTCAAGAAGTGGAGAACGTAGAAGGTCATCAAGGGACAAAAGACAACCTATAAGGTATAGTTATGACACCTCTTTCTTGACAACTAAAGATTATGATTATATAGTGATAGCAGATGAAGATCAATCCACATATGATGAAGCCAAAGGAAAGGAGAATTGAGAAAAGGCTATGAGGGAAGAATATGAGGCACTCATTGAGAATGAGACTTGGGAGTTGGTACATAAACCAATTAATCATAAGGTAATTGGATGTAAGTGGGTTTACAAAACAAAAAGATTTGCAGATGGAAGTGTGTCTAGGTACAAAGCCAGACTTGTTGTAAAAGGATATGCACAGACATATGGTGTGGACTATGATGAAACTTATAGTCCTATTGCAAAGATGATAACTATAAGGACTCTCAAAGCTATTGTTGCTTGCAAAGGTTGGAAATTATCTCAATTAAACGTGAAGAATGCATTTTTAAATGGTTATATTTCAGATAAAGTCTACATGGAACAACCAGATGGTTTCAAAGACCAGTATAATTCAGATTATGTCTGTAAGTGCAAGACAGCTTTGTATGGCTTGAAGCAAGTCCCAAGGGCATGGAATTATAGGCTTGTGAAGTTCTTGAAGGAACTTGGTTTCCAAGCATCAAAGGTAGATAGTAGCTTGCTAGTCAAAGCAAGTGAAGCTGGGTTTACCTATGTTTGTATTTATGTTGATGCTATAATACTTATAGATACAGATGACAAAGGCATACAAATGCTTAAGAAGTAGATGGAGAAAGAATTCAAGATCAGTGACTTGGGAAATTTGTCATATTTCTTGGGAATGGAGATTTCATATACACAACATGGAGTATATGTGACTCAAGAAAGGTATTTGAAGAATTTTCTAATCAAGTTTAAAATGGAAGATTGCAAGATAGCACCAACTCCAATGGAAGTGAATTACAAATTGAGTAGATATGGAGGAGAAGAATTCAAAGACATGAAGCTCTATCAGAGTTTGGTGGGTAGCTTGATTTATGCTACATTAACAAGGCCTGATTTGTCATATGCAATTGGAGTTTTATCTCAATTCATGCATTGTCCTAGAAAGGAACATTGGATTGCAGGTCAAAGGGTGCTTAGGTATATCAAGGGCACACTTAAAGAAGGTTTGTACTATGGGTTTACTTGAGATACAAGGATCAAGATATATAGTGATGTAGATTGGGCAAGTAGTTCTGACGATAGAAGATCAACACATGGATACTTGTGTTATGTGGGAGATAAGTTAATTTCATGGTGTTCTAAGAAGCAACATACAGTTTCTTTATCATCTATAGAAGCAAAATACAAAGGTATGGTAGAAGCTGCAAAGGAACTCATATGGCTAAAAACTCTTATGAAGAGTCTTGATATCATTCAGAGTACTCCTATCATTTGTGGAGATAACATGAGTTCTTTGTATTTGGCAGCTAACCCTGTGTTTCATGCTCATGACCAAACATACTGAGATCCAATATCATTTTCTGAGAGAGAAGGTTGTTGATAAAGAAATAGAAATCATGCATACCCCTACAAAGGATCAACTTGCAGATATGTTGACAAAGAGTTTGGATGGACCCAAGTTGCAAAGATTTAAAGATATGGTAGGGATAAAGAAGATGGAGGTAATCACAATTGAAGATTGAGGGGAAGCTGTTGGAGCAAGACAATTAAAAATTGATGATTATATGAAGCTTAGGAGTGAAGACTTGAAGAAAAGATTGAAGCCTAAAAGCATGAAGTGAAGCAGAGGGTCAGAAAGAGATGGTCTATATACACACATGTATATTAGCTTTATAAGTACTTCACAAATACTTGAAGTAATGATGAATCCACACTCATATGTATATATTTACTTGTATATAGTCGTGATATATATGAGAGATGAAGAATAGATGAGATAGAGAGGAGTAGATCATAAGTTGAATGAGAATTATCCATCAGATGTAAGATGACCTGAATAGAAGAAGTTTTTTGAGAATTGTGTGTCAATCTTCTCTCCATTTCTCCTTCTATGCTTGATCAATTTAGAAATCCTTTTGTATCTATCTAATTTCATAGTTAATGCATCTATGGTCAAGTTTTGAGAGTCCAATTGCAAAGAGGCTAAGAGAATTGTGAGTAGGAACATTTGTGTGTGTAAATGTATTAAGTGATTTCTAAAATAGGTGCAAATTCGATGGTCAATGATTTGATCAGATCTCAGTGTAGAGTGTTAGGTTTTACACAAGTGAGGACTCAAAATCTAAGCTGGAAGGTAAGCCATCTATATCTAAAAGCATTTGATCAAACGGGTTGTATATTGAGAGAACCAAGTAGTAAAAGTTGCATATGTAAAAGTCGCTTGCAGAGAAAGTCTGTTTCAGAAAAAGGTTTACTTATTGAAGTAAATCTGAAGTTTTCTAAGTTCTTTTGAAGAACTTTCACTTGTAGTACCTGCACAAACATTAGATGAATGTTATGACAAATTTTCATAGAAAACTATAAAAATTTCATCAGTCAACGAAAGAGTTTTGTGAAGCAGACTTTCTTGAGTGAAGTTATAACTCACAAAAGTGATAGAGATTCATAATTTGGTAAAGACTTCCAAAATTGATGAAGGTTTCTTGCTATTCTTGATATAGAGGTGTTCTAAATTCAAGTGTATCTTGTCTTTTGGAGATTAATCAACTCCATCAACCATGATGATGTGTGCTAAAAATTTTGAAATTTTGGGATCCCTTTTTGAGATTTTTTCCTTGCTTCAATCTTTACTCTACATTTCTTATCTTTTCTTTCTCTCTGCCTTCTTTTGTTTGTAAAAATATCATCTTTCTAGTGTATGTTGTCCCTGATAGAGATTTTTTTGGTTTGCTTAACATGCCACTTATGGGTTGTGATGTTATGTACTTTGTGTTCTATGGATTCGTTAAGTACTTGTGGAAGAATTTTCTTCACTGCCATCTAATCTTTTGAAAGCTTCCAACCTCGATACTTCAAGTCTTCATTCATTTCTTGTTGGTTGAACACCATGAAGTTTGAAATTTATGCCCCTACGGGGTTTGGGATCTAAGGATCTTTCTTTATATACTGATTTACACTTGATCTTTAATTATTTGTGGAATTTCCTTTTTTTCTTTCTTTTGTTGCATTGTGCACCTCTCATTGGAGTTTGGGACACTGCCTCCACATGTTCCTCCTCCTAAACTCTATCCTCCTTGACAATGAGAGTTTGAATATACCATTTATAAATATTATGTTCCTTATTATTAATCACAGTTCTTTGATCACGAATGTTTGCCATTTTTCTAATTAGATTGCATTATGTTGTGCTTTTCAGTCTTTCGCAAAAAATTGTACCTTCTATTCCACGAGATGCGCATTAGTGTTGGAGGCAATCTTCAGGAAGATTTTGGAATCTTTCTTGAAAAATCTTGTAAAAAGGCTTCCTCGAATGTCTGTAATTATGGGCTTGGTAAGAAGATTAATCTTCATGAGTACTATGCCATAAATGTTCCCCTAATTAGTGTTAGTAAGAGATCAAATAATATGGTTCTAGTCCTTGATTTATTTCGATGAAGTTCAAATTTGTATATTTTGCATGCATGAATACTTTAACAATCATCAAAATTATCCCTAGGATTTAAGTTTATATTCATTAAATTCATAGAAATTATGGAACCTTTACCTGTACTTGTATCCAATGCTTAATTTATTTTATCATTTAATCCTCTATGGGCTACGTAATCACGAAAAATTTAGTCATCACTTACTCATTAATTGTTTGCATTGTGCTTCCCAAGACTTATGTCGAGAGCACCTCCATGGGTTTGGACAAAAGGATGGGTTAACTTGTATTAAGGGGCATCCTACCAATGTGGTTGTGATATCATTTTTTTTCCCAAAATCGTTTGTGCCATGTAGGATCTGCCTCATTGAATTGTGGCTTTGTATATTTTAATGTTTGTAGAATGATATTTAAATGATCATCTGGAATTTACAAGCCATTTTCTTTTTTGTGTAAGTCTAGCCATTAGGGTTTCCCTTTTCTTTTATCCACTCATGGTGCATATGATATTGTTGGCACATCAATAGGTAGTTCTTCATCCCTCTGCGCAGGTGATGGATCAAAGGGTGGAGAGTGGGCACATACCTCATTCTCTGAAGTATGCTCCATTGCAATGGGAAATACATTTTCCCCCATGGCTACATCATCTTCCACTTTTAGTGAGTTCTTATCATGTAATTGTGAGGGTAGTTCTTGATGTAATTGCTCCCATTCCTCTATTTTTTTTAAGCTTGTTGTAACTCTTTTTCTACCTTCATTTTTCTTTCACATAGAAATGCATATGCTCATTATCCTAGTTACAATGTTTTGCATAATCCCATAATGATTCATCAAGTTTCTTTATCAATTCTTTTTCTCAATTTTAAAAGAATTTGAAGTTGTTGATATATTTTGATAGTGATGTGTGTGAACACACTAGGATTGTTGGGCACTTTTTTCCCTCTTTAGGAGGTTTTTCCCCTTGGCTTGTATATACGCCTATAGCCCTAATGGGTTACTTATCTTTGTACATTTCTAGTGGTAATACACTCAGTATTGTGTGTTGTGCCCCAAGCTTCTTCTTCTTCCTTGTGTTGTTCGCGTGCTTTTGTATACCTCAAACTCCAACAATTGGTATCAGAGCAGGTCGCTACTTCATCTAACGCATTGTTGACATCCCTCTGGTCATAGTCTCAAAATCGCATGAAATTTGGTAAGCATACTTAGAGTGATTATTAGTTCAAAAATGCTTCGCTCTGTGGTGTTGAAATCACAATCTAAGCTCATTTTGACCTTTGAATGCACTATCGTAGTGCTTTTGTAGGAATTTTTGTCTTTTTGTGCCCAAAGATATACACACATTTTGGTTTGCCAATATAAGCATCTCAAACTCTGGTATAGCTTTAGTAGAACCCGACAGGGTAGTTCTGTTCAACTTTTTGAGATACACTTATTTTTCTGCATCAGGGTATTTTAGTCAGTGGTCATGGCTGAACGCAGTGATCTATTTTGTATGGTTGGTTGCTGAGGATAAGTTGGACGATACTAATTCGCCGTTATGGGCATATATGATGCATCATGTATTGGTTGCAAAAGGACTTTGGAATATTGTGCAAGGTGTTGAAAAATGTCATATTACACCTGCAAATATAGTTGTTGAAGGTGATGCAGACATTGTTGAAGATGAGCATATTCTTCATGTTCATGTTTGTGTTGTAGTTCCTGCTGCACCTACTACAGAGCAAATTTGTTGGGGTGGCAGAGATGCTCAGGCACATGCATTGATAGCCTTGTCTATCAAACATGCCATTATTCCTCACATTTGCTCTTGCAAAATAGCTAAGGATGTTTGGGATACACTTACCACTTTATACCACACAAGGAATGCGGCTCGTGTTGCTTACCTCCAAAAATAGTTGGAGAGTGAGCACATGAATGAAGGAGATTCCATGGATAGTTTTTTGACAAAGATTAAGATTTGAAGGAACAATTGATTTTTTCTCATGAAGTCTTGCCTGACAGTTCATTTGTGCAGACAGTTCTGAATGATCTTCCCAATTCATATCATAGTTTTGCTTCTCCTCTTCGTTTGATGATGAAAGGCAATTCAAATGCCTTGACATTTGAGGAGTTAGTCTCTGTTCATTTGCAGGAAGATCAATATAGGTAGAACATGTCCATTATGCATGTTGCAAATCAAGCTTTCCTAGCTAGTCAGAAAGGGCAAATGTAAATGGAGCTCTTCTGCTAGTGAGCAAAAATTTGCTAATGCTATGCAATCAAAGAAAGATGAGAGAGATGAGAAGAAAATAGAAAAGCAGAAATTGTTTTGCAAATACTATAAAGGAAATGATCATGTTAGAAAGAGTTGTCCGAAACTGGCTACTAAAGAGGCAAGGAAGAAAGAGGTTGGAATGGTTGTTGCAGAGGCCTCTACACCCAAAATAGATTCTTCTAATCTTGTGCAGAATGAAGAATGGGCATTTACCACTATTTGCAATTATGACCCATCTTCTCATGAACAATGTATATCTGCAATAGAATCAGATGTTTGGTACTTTGATAGTGGGGCAAGTAGACATATTAGTGTAGCAGAGTTTGTTCACTTCACTCAAGTCTGCCCCTACAAGGAATAATGTCACATGGGCCAACAACTCCTCTTATCTTGTTATGGGAGTTGGTAAGATCATTTTGACTACTGCTGATAGTAGTTCTTTTACATTCTCAGATGCTTTGTTTGTGCCAAGGATCAAGAAAAATCTATTATCAATTTCAGCATTAGCTAGGATTGGCTTGGTTGTGAAATTTGTTGATGATAGATGTACAGTTCATGATTTGTTAAATGACAACATCATTATTGCTTCTGGCATTCTATGTCCTGGGCTATATAACCTCATAGATTATGCAAAATCTATGAATGATTGAGCATGTGTAGTTCAAGATTCTAAGGCTATCTCAAATGCAAAGATTTGACATGCATCTGTTGTTCATTTGAATTTCGCTAGTTTGCTATGCCTGTAAAAATGTAAAATGGTGTCATCTTTGCCCAAACTTGAGGCACCTTGTAAACATGTATGTGAAGGCTATATTTTGGCTAAAATGCAGCATTCCTCATTCTCAAAAGATGGTTCAGTTTGAGCTACTTAGAAATTGCAGCTTGTTCACAGTGATGTCTGTGGTCCTATGGAGACACCCTCTTTTGGAAACTATCTTTACTTTGTGACTTTCATTGATGATTTTTCCAAGCATGCATGGGTATATCCATTGAAAGCAAAGTCGGAAGTGTTTATGTGCTTCAAACAGTTTCTGGTTTTGGTTGAAAATCTGTCAGCATGTAAAATGGGCTCCCTCCATTCTTATCTCTACTTGTAGCATATTTTGTTCTATTAGTAAAGTAGTATTTTGCGACTTCAATGCATCAATCATGAATAATGTCTCAACCATCTCCTTTTCCATTTTCTTGTGCTTTTTTTTTTAAATTGTACTATTTCTTTAGAAAGATCTACATTCATGTCTTTATAGTTTTGCTTCTCTATATTAGCCAATTCCACACTTTTCTTAGTTTTTATCATCCACTTGTGTATTCATTGAACTTTGCATCATTGAGCAGAACACTAACTTTGACATATTGACATCAACATTCAACCATGTAGAGATAGACATTGTTGGGGTGCATACTTATCCTTACTTGATTTCCCTAAAAGATGTGTATTGTTTCATTAAATTTTTGCGTGAATCTAAATAGCATCTTTGGTTGAGATATGAGTGTGATGATTTTACTCATTCGTGTTGTAGCCATCGTGCAAAGTGTCTTTTCTTTTGCTTTATGCACAAATGTCATCTCTCTTGTCCCATGTTTTTGGAACTCACCCTTATCGATAATGGTGTTTCATCATCTTCAATGGAGAGAACATTTTCTTCTATATGTGGTCCACTGTCTATGGAAACTTTTTCTCTATGGAAGGAGGGCTGATTCTAATTGTGAAATCCATACATGGTTGCAAAGATTGTAGAGGAGATTCATCCATAGATTCCTCTTGTTGAGTTTTTGGAGGTTTTGTGGGCCCTTCTTTTGGATCATCAGGCTTATCATGCACTTGATTCAATTTTATCCATTTACCATCATCATTTGGATCTTCATATAACTCAGTTTTCATCCGTGATTTATCTTCATTATCATTATAATTTCTTAAATATGAGTTGGAATCATCATTAAGTCCTTACTCTTTGTATCTTACCAATACCCTCACTTTTTTCCTACATGTTTATGGGATCTTACTCGACCTGCTTGATGATAGTGATGGCCTTGTACTATAATATGTACTTGCTTGCCCTTCATGATACAAATGTGTATCCCATAACACACCCTCCAATTCTTCTTGAGTCACAGGTGTCGGTTGAGAGAATGTCAAAAGTGGAAAGCTCATGGGTTTGTTTTGATGTAGTTGCTTGAGTATTTTCTTCAAAATACCTTGCTCTTTTTGCTTCTCTCACGTATGGAGTCACACTAGTACAATTGTTGATGTGCTTCCTTTCCTTTTTCTCTTAGGTACAACAAATCCCTTAATATATTGGGCCATTTCAGCTATAGTTGGCATTACAACAATCATTTTTGGGCATCAAGTACCTGATAGATAAATATTGTCAATATTGTTCCTGCATTCAAAATGTTTCCTTGTCTCTCGTTGAATTTTAGCCTTGACTAACTACTCGTGCACATAAGACATTAGATTGGTTTAGTTAGCCACTTGATTGATTGGGTGAAATAATAATTGTACTACAATTTTTTGTGGGGTTGGATATTTGTTCATGCTAGGAAAATAGAATTGTTGGTGTCTTATGGTATCTTTAATATCCACATTATTGATATCCACAAAAGGCTTTTTTCAAGAGTCATGGTCTTATTATTTTATACCCATTGCTTTGTCCATAATCCACCCAAAAGCTTCTTTAATTAATGCATGAGAAAACTAGATAGTTTTGGGGTGTCCCTTGAAATCTTTCACCAATGCCTCTTGAATCGCAAGGTGATCCAAGGATGGATGTAATTTTTTCACCACTTGAGTGTACCTTTCAAACCTTGATTTAATATGATGATTTGTGTTCCCTGTCCATGATCTTGATGTTGACTTGGAATATATCATCCTTCACGAGTTTTCCTTCTCTCAACCAATGACCTCTCACTTTGACTACACATCCGTTGGGTAGAGTTGCTACTAACAAGCTTTCTTGAGTTGTTTGGAAGCCATGTTTGGTTACTTCAGTTGAATTCCTCTTGTTACTTCTGTCTTTCCTTGATTCTTTGTTGTTTTTTTTTGTATGTGTGTGTGTTTTTTAGTGTTGAATGTCCAAAATTTTTACAATTAAATCTCATTTATAAAGTAATTGTTGGTTACTTGATAGAGAAATTATTTTAGTGCTATCCCAAAGGTACAATATACAATCCTATCTATTAACGGGAATGTGTGCCACTAAAGAAATATTTTAAGAAAGGTGCCGAATGCAAGGCCTTGGGTGCAACCCTATGTGCATACTCTAGGTGCATTCGACTTCCATGTGTGCAATAAGGAACTTTGGCTCATTTTGGAGAGCTTTGAGCACGTCTCCATGATTGTTCTTGGCATCCATTGTTGTCGATATGGTGCTTTGCTTCTCTTTGGTTGGAAAATACTTTCTTCGATTGATGAGATTTTGATGGTTTTGATGCACATGTGTTCCCAATGTGGATTCTAGATTTGACCTCTTGGTGATCTCTCCACATCACAACTTTTTGTTATCCTAAATTTGACTCATTGGATGCTTCATTTGATCAATTCATTACTTTGATTTTTTTTTCTTGCTTCAATGGATGCCTCTTTTCCATGTATTTGTAGACTTCTTCTTAGGATCCATACTTGTAGACACTTCTATTGGGCTTCCATTAGCTTTCTTGGTACCCATAATTATCATTGCTTTGTTCCTGGTAAGTGTTGAAATAATCTTATCTTGACTATCCCATGTCCTTCCTTCTTCTCTTGTGAGCATGGTGCATTGGCCTTGGAATGACCTAAAATCTCAGCTTTTGGAACAAATATTAGCTTTTTGAGGTGTTTTTTTTATGGGTGATAAAATTCCATGAAGGCTTGTTAGTATTTCCTCTAGGAGATCTCACCTCTCATACATTCTCTACCACTTTTTACTCTTCTATAGGGTTGTTCATGTTTTGAGTGGGTTCTATTAAAGAAAACCGAGTGCCAATACTAGAGAATTCAGCCAAAGACAACTCAGATAGACAAGGACAAGCAACAATAGTAGGATCCTTAGGATAGGAGTCATTCTTCCTATTTTTTCTCACCAAATTCTCATGTATTGAGCATCCTCATCATACTGGGTTAGATTTATTTCCTCCTGAAGACTGTGCACCTCACTTCTATCCTAGTAGACACAAATCCTCATGCAATATTAAGGCACACCTCATTTTCATAAATCCAATCCTATCCTAAAATAAGTTCTTCCATATTGTCTACATCCTCCCAAGCTCATAGGGTATGTCACAGGGAAGCATCATCCAAATGAATCCATAAAGTTAATTGCCTACTACTTGCTTCTAATGGTGTGATATCCAACTAATTTATGCACTAAGGAGGCTCTGATACTACATAAGGCTATGCTTGAACCTACTAGAGAATCTATCATCAAGAATTCTTTCTTGCGGACTCCCAATTTAATCTATGATCTTCGATACAAAAAACTCTTTCTTCATGCCATAATGGTTTGATAGGTTGCTATGGGTATGGAGTGTTTGTAACTCCCTAGTTATTCATCATGTTGCCATGTACATTCTCTAAGCATTCATATCCTATCTAGTGCTTCTTGTCTAGCTCCTTCATGCATAGGCTCTTCTTCCTGTTTACGATCATGTGTGCCTAAAATTCTAGATAGCATACGTTTAGTAAAGGGTTCGATATATTGTTTGAGACTACAACCACTTATGTAAGTTGGAAGAATATCTCCATGTAGTGTTGTTAGGTTAACCGCACCATTAGAGGATATCGTATGTATAATCAGAGGTGTATAGACTCTTTTTTTAAGTTTCTTAGCATTTTGTTCAAGAGTATATATGAGCACTAAATCCCCACTTTGCAACACCTTGTCTTTTATTTGAGCATCAAAGTATGCCTTTTGTCTTTGTTTAGCAGCATAGATGCATGCTACTGCATGAATTCTAGTCTCTTGGAGCTTTTCTATTTGCTCTAACTATTGGGCCAATTCATGGCCATTCCATTCATAGTTCTTGGCCACACAAAGTGTGGGTACAAAGAAATCAATTGGTAGAATTGCATTTTTTCCATAAACCAAATTGAATGGATTGGTCCCTAGTGCCATTTTATAGGCTACTTTGAAGGCACAAACTACATGATGTAGATGTGTCTTCCAATTTGATATCTTGTTGTTTATCAACTTCTTTAAAATAGCACATGTGACCTTATTGGAGCTTTCAATGTGCCCTTTGTCTTGAGGGTGATAGGAAGCATGTCTTTTTATGAGGGATTCGATAAATTTGTTAATGAAGTGTGTCCCTCTATCAATTATGATTTCAATAGGAAGCCCAAATTTTGTGAAGATTTGTTCAAATAGGAACTTGTTTGTAGTTTGATTATCACTCTTTTTTGTTGTAGATTACCCATTTAATAAGATAGTATGTGGCTACAATGAATATTCCACATGGGTACCTCTTCTTAGTGGGTTAATGGGTCCAACAAAATCTATGCCCCACTTTGAAAAAGCTCTAGAACTAACAAGTGGTCTTAAAGGAATGTCATCTCATTGCAAGGGATATTTAGTCCTTTGATGTATACCACAACTTTTCAAAAATCTTTCAACATCCATGTGCAAGGTAGGCCAGTAGAATCCTACAAAGAGGATCATTTTCATAGTTTTTTTGTCAAGCATTGACTTGTGGCCACCCCTACATGAGCCATCTCTAAAACTTGCAAATATTCTCCTTCCTCGACACACATTTGCAATTGATTCTCCCTTCCTCTTTTAAAGATCTGATTGTTAATAATGAAATATTCCTTAATTTCTTCTTCCAAGGCTCTCTTTCTCATCGCATTTGCATCTATAGGATACTCATGGGTTCTTTGTTGAGCTTGATATCTCAACACTCCCCCTCTAGATCAGCATCATGTCACATAATCCAAGCATCTTCCAAAATGTTTTCAAGTTCTCTTATCCAAGTGCTTTAGTGAAAATATCAGCAATCTGCTTGTTTGTCCTCACATAGACAAGACCAATATCACTTGCTAATATCTTCTCCTTAATGAAGTGATATTGATCTTTTCCTCACATAGACATAATTCAGTTAAACATTTATAATAGAGGTGCCTAGCTACCATTTTAAAGGCTTTAGATTTCATCACTTCCTTACTTCCCTACGAGTTTCGCTTATGGTTCAGTTCGTGTGTGAGTACAAGCACTATTGTTTCTCCCCATGTTGGACATGTCAAGAGAAATTAGATAAGGAAGAGATCTCTCGCACACTCTCACACATGAAGAGAGGATCACACATGAATAAGGCAAGGAAGAATGATCTTCTTCCGCTTCTTCTATTACATAAAGAGAATATACAAAAATAACCTAATAAAATAATACAAGCAATACACTATATAAAGAGTAATACATAAAAATTCTCTAATGTCTAGAAATGAGTGAATTGATAAGAAAAAATCACTCTCCCTAGATAAATTTGGTGAATTTGATGAAAGAACTTGGAGAACCCTGTAGGAGGTAGAAAAGTGCATTGCAAAGCAACGAAGTTCAATCCAGGCAACTACCACAAGACCATTCCTTAAGCTTACGGAGACTCAAATAGACCTTATAGGCATGTGATAAATGCAATAAAATTCACTATGTACTTTGGAGCATCAAGGATAAAGAGTCGATACAAAACAAATAGGTTTGCACATTGACTAGCTCAAAAATCTTACTATTTTTGAATGAGACAATCAAATTCAAATGGTCATAGCAACCAACATGATTACAATTAGAAAAAATCCTTTTGGAGGAGTGATACACATAGGGTTGAGTGTATAGAATGCACAAGAGTACAAGAAATAAGGAAAAGATGCTTTTGGAATGAATCAGACACTCAACAGTGGTACCTCTTATTTTTAGGAATGCATAAAGATAGACCCTAAGACAAAAAAACTAAGATTTTTCCCAATCCACTGAACTTAATGCTTTGAAAATTTATACACATAAACTAGAATACCTTTATAGTGAGTGCATGTGCATCCAATTTGAAGCTCTTTAGAGAGAGCCGCAGCTTCTGCAAACTTACTATTATTGAGGAAGATGATGCAAAAAAATGGAGCAATATAATGATGGACACAAGTGTATGTATATTGCTTCCATGTAATGTAAAAGTGATTTGAAGTCTTTATATAGACTCTTGAAGTGCTCCACGACTTCTATAATTGGATTTTGAATTCAAATGAAGGCAGTATAGGTTGTTGGAGGGAATCAATTCACTTTCCTACAATCTACGAAACATGAAGATCTAGTTTGATCTACTTTTAGGTGATTGATTGATTCATTGATTGCAACTCAAACACCTCAAATTCGTGGAAGATTAGCTCTCTTTTTCTACTTTTACATGTGTAAAGCTCTACTCTTTTACAATGGTAAAAGATCCATGAAAAATCTTTTTTAAAAATACAATAAATGAGCATAAGTAAAAGAATGCTTCTCCATTGCCATGTTCAAAACCTGAGGTGTTGACGTGAGGTGCTTTGACTCTCTCATGTCAAAAAAATTTAATGGTCATCTTCAACGGCTATGTCGATCATGCGATGAACTCGGGGAAGTCAGTGGCATATGATCGCCATCATGTAGCCTACTGTCAGGGGGCCGTGTCATGGTATTAAATAAGGATAATTCAGCCAATCTTGGCACTGCTTGTTGTTTTGAACTTTAATAGCAAATGTAGTCTAGGAGTGATGTCGTGGCACTGGACCATAGCACGGATTGTACTTTAAATGTAGTGAGGCCTTGCTTCATGTATGCATCATCTCTGGATATTCTTACAGAAGCTCCTTGCGCCAATTGGGCTAAAAGATTTTACCTTTTTTCACCTTCGAGGGTAAGTCTTCTAGTTCAAATTGGGTGGCATGAGTCAGTTTTTTCCAGTTTTCTTTTTAATCGCAAACTCGTATTCCACCATATACAAAAAATAAGATTTGTATTGAAGCTCGTTGATGGGTATATACATTCGTGGTGCCAATTGAGCAAAATAAGGTGATTGCAAGATTCATTCTTCAATTAGGGCCATCACATGGAGTTGGGCTTCTACCCATGCGGAATGAGTTCGACCAAGCTCTTTAGCGCATTTTAGCCATGCGGGAGTGGGAAGTTCAAATGTATCTAACCCTTTCGTCGTGACTCATGTGCCTGGGGCTAGTTGTGGTTCATATTCTTCTTCATAAGTTGCCTCTACTAGGATTGAAATTGTCTCTTTATCCATGGGGATTTCCTATGGGGAGTCTGGTCTGGGAGGCTCTGACTGAGTGGCAACCTGGGCTTGGAGGTCTAGTACATAGGCCCGTAAGGTGACTAATTCTTCCATGATTTCCAGCAGCCCGACCTCTTAAACACTACCTTGTTGTACAAGTGCTTGTAGTCGTAAAGTAGTGTGTTCATTCTATAAGTGTTGATATTCTTCATTGATCTTATCATAATCTTTGAGTAGATGTGGATGATCATCCAAGAATAACTGCATGGTCTCCAAGGGGACTACTTTAAATTTGCTTGGACTGATTGGTTCATCAGGTTTGTCCATGGCTGCTTCGAAATTCTCACGATTTTGTTCTTGTAATCTTTGGTTCTCTTCCTTGGCAGTTGCAAGGTGTCTTCTTAAGAGCCCCATGTTTCTGGTCAGTGTTGCATTATGTACAATTTGGGCTCATAGTTGTTCCTTTATTTGTGTTACAACTTCCTTAGTCTTCTGCTCAAATTCCAAATCCATCGAGTGATAAGCATCACGGAGTTCTTGATGTTGTTCGTTAAGAGAAGTATTCTCAATGGTCAATGAGTTTAACTGGGCCTACAGTTGTGTGGTGGTCTGTTGCAAGGCATGTTAGTTGCTTTTGAGGGAGGCAAATTCATCCTTAACTTGATTCATACATGCGAACATTTGAATAAATTTGGTGTCTACAATGGGTGATAATAGTAATGATCTGGTGTGTGAGGATGATGCTTGTGCGGTGGTAGATGCAGGGGGAAGGGAAAATGGGGTTGGGGTAGTGCATATTGTGGTGATAGTAGAAAAATGTGATGTGCTGATAGGTGTGGTGAAATGGTGGATGTGAGCAGCAGTGCGGTGGGTGGTGAAATATTCATGTCACTAGATGTGTTATCAAGTGAACTAATGGTGGAAAGTGGCATGACTGGGGGTGTGTGAGTGGGTGTGAACACGGGATTTACAAACATGGAGGAATATATAACCTGTTGAGTTTAACGGATTAGTTGGTGTAGAGGAGAAGATAGAGGTGATGTAGTCAGACTAGGGAGGGATACGGGTGAGAAGGTCATTGGTTGTGGAAATGGAAAAATCAGTCGTGGAGGAATGGGAAAGGAAGAAAGGGAAGGGGTGAGGAACAGATTAAGTGGGATGGGGGGAATTAGGGTGGAGGTGCTAGGTGTAAAGGTTTGTGGTAGAGTTTGGGGCACTAGAGGCACTCTAGCTTCTACTACAGCTCTCGCTATGAATTGGGCCAATGGAGGTGAGTTGGGGTGTACTAGGGAGGTGGGACATACAAGAGAGGTAAGAGTTTTGATTGATGTGGAGGTGATTTCAATGGTGGTTGTAGGTATGGATGTTGAGGGTTGTGGCAGGGAGTTGATGATCACCATTTCTACTGCGGTTGGTGATTCAGGGGCTAGTCATGCCTCTTCTAGATGTCGGGATGATTGGGCATCTGTTGGGACTCGAATGTGTTGTCTCGCCTTGACATTAAGCGTATGCATCGAGGGTCAAATTGTGGCAATGGCTTCCTCTTTAAAAAATGGAGTGCTTCGATTGTACCTACCAATTGGACTAATTCATTAAAGCCTTCTACAAAGGAGGTTTCGAATCCTCCGCTGGCTAGCTCTTGTTGTAATATTTCTTTACTTTGTTCTTCTAAGATTTGTCTACTTGCCCACATAGCTTGCATGTTTCTGTATAGCTTCTGCATTGCTAGTGTGTCTGTTGTGGCTAAAAACATCTCCTCTTCATAGGTGCTAGTATCTCCTTGGGCTTTGTACTGCTCTTGCTATTCATGTTGGTCGTGATCCTGAGAATCTTGATTGTTTTGGCTGGCTTCATCATCACAATCATCATCGTCTGTTACTGTCTGGTCTTCATCGTCTGAGCTTGAAACTACTTGTTCACGTTGCTGATCAGGTGGTGAGGTGGGGTGACTGGGCCGTTCGTATTCTTGCGAGAAGAATTGGACTTTTAAAAACTGAAATTCACTAGAAAATGTGTCTTCCATTTCGAAATCAAACATAGAATTAATTGGTTCCACCTCGAGGTTTGGTATTGGAAACATGAATGCTTCTACACTAACAATAGTGGGGGTTTCTCTGGCTTCTATGGTAGCGGGTTGAGTTGTGGTGATGTGAGTGGCTTCGGAAGTGAGTAATATACTAGTGGTGCCTTCAATTATTATGGGACGTGATAAACAAATGCATATCAGAGGTACAGGTGTAGGAGGTTCTGTGGGAGACTGCTAAGGGGATGGATGGGATGAGGGAGACTCAAAGACCTATAAACATGGAATAATGCCTCCCATACACTTTAATGCTCTTGCTTTGCTTGATTGGCATGCCTTCTTGGAGGTATCTTTAAACCACTTTAGCTCGTCAATGGTCATAGCACGCTTGACTGGTATGTCATATGCTAGGCACATGTATATAGTTCTTATGATGGCACAGAAGCCATGGATGAAATGCTTTTGTGAACATCATTGTTGGGCTAAATATAATTGATCTTGAATCCAATTGGAAAGATCAATTGTTTGAGGTCTTGTATTTGCTAACTACAACCCAAAACAAATGCGCTTCTATGGGATCGTGAAATGATCTTGAATCAGAAAAGCAAAATGTTGCATATAGATACGTAGTGGTTTCGATAATTATGGTGTGTTGGCAGAAATGTCTACCCACTTCAAAACATCACCCCTTTTCATGGGCTCGGGAATGAGCCTCTCTCTTTTTGTTGGACTATGAGTGCCATGGAGGGCAGCTCTGATGAGACCATTTGAGAGATAAAGTTTCTTATCAGGGGGATCATTAACTAGTGAGGGCAAAATGAATGTCCTAGGCAATTCTTTCCTAACAGGAGGTTCAAGAGTAGTCACCAAATAGAAGCATGGATAAAAATCCGGTTTAGGCAGGGGGTGCACTAAAATACTTTGTGAATCCAATCCTAGCCCAAATAGACCGTAGTTCCTTTGAATCTTGAAGGTCTTTGAACTCTTGAAAAGAATTGATACCTTCCCCATGTGTCTGCACTAAAGATAAGCATTGCATCATAAATATAGTTCGCATCGACTAGCGGTCCTGCTAATCCCTAGAACCCATGGGAGTTACTATGTACCTTTTTTGTTCTTCAAAGGGAAGGGTCTTCAATCGGCATTGGTCCCATAAAATCTTGAAATTCTAGTGGTTTCATTGTAGTGAAGGGCTCTACCAACAAATTACTAAAATTTACTACTAGCCTGTTGGTGTCAGGCTCAGAGGTTCCTTCAGTTTGCATGATGATCTGAATGTGTGTGGAAATGATCTGCTACAAAAAGATAACACATTAGCATGGAGATTAATTATGATCCCAATAAGGTGAGGCCACAATCCCTTTCCATAATTGATGCATAACATGTGTAGCCATGTGTTGTGAGGTGGTTTATGAAGTGATTTCTCATAAACTAATGCAAGTCGCTAGACAGCCTACATGCTTTAGACAGTGCATACATTCTTTTTCATGAGATTTTATTACATGTGATAGTGGGTTGGTGAGGGTGAATTTATACAAGTTTTAGTGATGGTTGAATTAATACAAGGGTAAAGGTTAGTCATGAGAGGTGTGATCTCATACAAAGGATTGTGTGGATGTTTCTGGATACGTTTTGGCATCCATTTTCTAAGAGTTGGTGAGTGGGTTAGGTTCTTTGGTTGATGGACAAAAGATGATTTTGGCAGTGGTGGTGTTGTTAGCAGCAGACAAGGGAGTCAACGAAGATCTGGCAAATAGGCCAGTAATTTTCCTCAAGAAGAAGCAAGTACGAGCACTCACGCAGATCTAGCACTAAGGCAACCTTTAAATTTTCAAATCCTTTACACCCATTCAAAGTGATTTTCATCACTAAACACCATTGTAAATACCAATTCATCTTTTTGTAGCTCCATTTTGTGCAAGCCAAGGAGTCCTTGAGCTTGAGGAGCTTTAGAAGTATCTACCTGCCAATTTTCGTATTTTTTAGATATCGTTTGAGCCCTCAAATAAGCCTTGGAACCTAATTTTTAACTAGGCTGGACACTAGGTCTGGACAGGGCCAAAACTTAGCCAAAAACTATAAAAAAAGCTAGAGAGCTCATTTTTGAGGTTAGATTGTAATTGAAACAAACTTGTAAGAGCTTCTGGAAAAGTAATCTAAGATCTCCATTGATTCTCACTCTTTGTCTTGCCGTGTGTGCGCGTGTGTGTGTATGTGTGTGCATGTTTGTGTGCTTCTCACTCACGCACTTGTGCCGCCACTTGCTCGAGGTCTTCATACCATCCTCACGTCTTCCCGGATTGACATTAAAGGAGGTGCTACTCATCACTGAGCTACACCAAACTTTGGCGCCGTTGCCGGGGATCGAGCTTTGAGGACGAGCATGTGATGGTAAGACGTAGAGTTGACGCGTTGGAGTTGTAGGTATTTTCTTCACTCTCATCGATTTTCTTTTACTTTCTTCTCCATCTTCATTTCCATCATCATCATCACCATCTCCCACCTCCATCTCCATCATCGCAAAAATTCCTGTTTTTTGATCATATCACCTTCCCCACCTCATTTCCCTCATTTCACTTGTGAGAGAGAGCGAGAGAGCGATATTGCATGTGTGTTTTCTTGCATGTTTCTTGAGCTTTTTGCAGGAACTTGCTGAATCACCATCCCCAGCTTCCTGCGCAGGTACTAAACTCGACGAAACTGTCTCGCGGTCGCAGGCTTCTGTCGATCGCGACTGACAGAAATTTTCGGTTTTTCACAAAATAGAGTGCACCACTAGAACAAGCATAAGGAGCACATCCTAAAACACTAAAAACAGTAGAAAAATTCCGAGGTTTTCTGTCAATCGTGACCGACAGCCTCTGTCAATCGCGACCGACAGACTCTGTCAATCGCGACCGACAGACCCTGTCAATCGCGACCGACAGACCTCCACGATCGACTGACTACCACGTAGGACCCTGTCAATCGCGATTGATACTGTCGATCGCGATCGACAGCCACGACCGACACCTCTGTCAGTCGCGATTGACACCGTCGATCGCGACCGACTGAAATTCAACGATTGATTGACTTTTTCGCTTTGCCACGTGTCCATCGCGACTGATAGGCCCCCGATTGACTGAAATCTCGGCGAAAAATCCGGAAAACGTGTCGATCGCGATTGATACCGTCGATCGCGATTGACAGCCACGATCGACTCTGTCGATCGTGATTGACACTGTCGATCGCGACTGACAGGCCCGACAGACACCTCTGTCAATCGCGATTGACAGACCTGTCGATCACGATTGACAGGCTTTTCGGCCAAAAAATTAGGGATTTTTATTTCAAGTTTTGGGAAAAATTTTGTGGCATATTTGTCAATCCATTAGCATTTTGTGAGGTTCCTACACTTGTGATTTGGAGAAAAACATAGGATCCGTCAGCCAGACTGAATCATGTCTTAACCCCCTAAACCCTGAACAGTCATAACTTCTTCATACGAAATCAATTTTTTGAGCTCTAGGGCTTGTTGGAAAGCTCGTGGCATATACTACACGCCCTCAACTGTTTTTTATAAAGATAATGCGTTGATCTTCAGATAGGGTATTTTGAAGTTGACCATACCAAGGGGGATCAAAGTCAGGGGTCTTTGGAATTGTTTTCCTAAAAATCACTATGCAAGTTAGTGTGTGTGCTACAGGAATGAAAATAATTGGTGCTGTCTTTGGAATTTAAATCTTCAAGCTAACTTTGGAACTCTTACAGATCTATTGAGAGCATCGAAAGGCGTTCTAAGCAAGTGTAAGTGCAAGCTTGGGAACACACTTCCTGAGCACTCAAGGGCAACCAAGCAGGAAACAAAAGGTTGGAAACTTTTAACCCCCTCTGTCAATTCATAGTTTAGGCTAAGAACGACGAGAGGTAGGAGTAAGTCAGAGCGACGATAGGCAGGTATCAAGTTGAAGACTACCTAAAAACTCAAGTTCAAGCTAGAAACCTAATCTCTGTACTGTCGATAACATAAAGGAAAAGAACCTAACGTGGAACGATCTACCTAAAAGCACGAAGAACATTCAAGTATTCCTGACGACGTAATATCAGACAAGATCTTAAACACGATAAATAACTAAAAAGAATCAAGTGACTGATACCAATTGATCGGCAACAAGGTTGTACTCTGGGCAAGAATTGGGCTACTTAGATAGGCATATGAACCTTAGATCAGGATGACATCTAGTAAGGGAGAGACAAAGCCTTAGATCTTCAGAGGCTAGTGTCAACCACACTGCTAGGTCTTGGGCCCAGCAGTTGAGCCACCATTCGTACTACCCTAGCTCTGAAACCAGTGAGTCAGAGATGTCTCAAGGCATGGACAGACCTACGGGAAGTTCAGGAGTGCCTTACTTGTACAGGGCAGAAGGCCCTTACAAAACACAGTTGGAATACCTTAGGACCAACCGATTAGGTGCTAGCATCTATGAGGACGGCTTAGGAAGATCTGTGGTACAGATTAAGAACCCTGACCAATCCATAGGACTAGAGCACCCAGCAGTCAAGTTTGAAAACGGTGCATACCTGGACAAAGAAGGAACCATATACGTAGTCACCAGTCACCCAGACAGGACAGATGAATTTGGGAATGTAATCTCAGAGGCGGACTTAGGGGACTTAGAGCAAGGAAACATGGGTGAGGAACCTAGAACCCCCCGAGGCAAATCTGTTCTAACTAGGATTATCACGCCTGAGTGGGTTCCCCAAGACAACAAGAGCATAGAGTTACTCCTCAATCGAGAAACTGACGAAGCCTTTTGGAGGTATAAATCTAGTCAGCCAACTGATATAGGAACAATCATGATCTATGAGTTTAAGGATCCGGATAGCCCAGGTAGAGTGACCTACTTAGATCACACTTCGGAAAGGATCTTTGTGGTGACAGAAAATGATAGGCATGCTTACACTTGGAAGGGTGAATTCATTTTCCCCCAACCAAGATCGAATGTATCCTATGGTCACCCTGGAGCTAGAACATCCCAAGCTCATGGAATGCAAAGAGACAGAAGTAGAGATAGACCAGAAGTAAGCTTTGCCAACCCAGTGGGCAGAGAAAGAACGAGGACGGAGACGAATAGAGTAGAACCTGAGATACTTAGAGCTCACAGGAACCAAAGAAATGTGGATGGATTTCCTCTGCCGAGACCTAGAGAGCACACAAGAACTTTGAGACCGACTCAGCTAGTTAAGTCCATGAAGAATTACTTTGATGGCACAGGAGATCCCTATGATCATGTGGCGGAGTTCAAGCAAGTCTTGAGAGCTGAACAAGTGGAGGATCTATTCACGCAGTACAACGCCTTCGGTCTAACTCTTAGGAACACAGCACTTACATGGTTTCAGCCATTGGATGAGCGACACTTCAGGTGTATAGACCAACTCCTAGAAGCTTTCATTGTAGAGTTCTCTAAGAGTGGAATAAGACACAATACCTCCTCTTTGATTCACAGCTTCAAACAGACTCCCCAAGAGACTGTAAGGTTGGTAGGAAGAAGATTTAGACAATATCTTGAAAGGTGCCCTGTTTCGGAGCTACCCACATCTGCCAAACAAGTAGCCTTATTCCTTGATGGATTGCTGAGTACGAAATTGAGATCCTATGTGTATCTGAAGGACCCTAGGACTATAGAAGAGTGTGTACGCATGTGCATTGACATTGAGGATAACCTAGGGGAAGAACTAGAGCTTTCCAAAATCTACAAAGATTCAGATAGTGCATCTAGTCACTCTTCCACGCAATCCACATCAATTGAGGAACTCGCAGAGAAAGTGGCCCAAAAACTAGGCGTCTCTAGCAAACAAATTCCAAGGTTTGCCCCTGTGAAAAGGTGCTATACGTGTGGTGGTGACCACATGGCGAATGTCTGCCCCATTATGGCTCAGCCCCAGGTAAATCCTAGTAGCCAGTACTGCACCATAGAACGGAGATACACCAATCACACCGCACAAGATTGCCCATACAACAAGCAGGCAGTTAGGCAACCCTACCCTCAGCCATACCCGCAGCAAGGAAGATACCAGAACCCGTACCCTCCACAACCATATGGCAGGCCACAACAACTGTATCAGCAACCCTACCAAAACCAACAAAGACCTCAGCCAGTGTTAGCTCAACAACCCCCTGCCCCAGCTAATGTGATTCCGGTAAAGTATGCTGTTGCAGAAGAAAACCTGAATAGAGCTATAGTCCCTGTGACACCCTTGACTTCTGAAAGTGACCCGAGTGACCATAGCTTTGATTCTACACATGTTGATAGTCCCCAGGCGTACTACATGCAGTCTCCAGAACATGGTGAGTCCTACTATAGTGAAGAGCCAAATGAACCTAGTTGGGAGTCAGATCACACAAACATCATGTATGCAAACCCCAACCCTAGACCTCAACCTAGGCAGGTACGACCACCATTTCCTAGAGGACAATGCTACCGATGTCAGGGAGATCACTTCATTCGTGATTGTCCCTTACCTCCACCTACACAAACTCAGTCTGTGACGATACAAGGCTTTTGCCAAGATTGTGGAAAAGAGCATCTTTTACGAGATTGCCCAAAGAACCCCAATAATATGCCAAAAATCACTCCTATCAATGTGATTGGGTTGGTTGTAGATTCCTCAGGAAGTGTCACTTCCACTGCACCAGTACATGTAGTCACTAGAGCTCAGGCATTGCAGCAAAACCAAGAGGCAAGCCAGGAAAAGGGCCCAGAGGCGAGTGAAACTGAGAGCATAACCAAGAAAAGGACTAGAGCTTGGAAAGATAGTAGGGAAAGAATGAAAAGACAATGGGCTAAAAAGATGAGTGAACTCGAGGAAAGCGTAAGAGAAACAAGTGCCAGAATAATCGAACTCACAACTCAAACTCCCTCTCACACTACCCCACCACCACCATTCCCATCGCCATCCGACCAACCACCTTCCAACCCGCCTCATACGACTCCACCACCCCCCAAAGTAGGATCAGTCCTAGCAGATCCCACTCCCGAGGACCTAAACATGATGCTTAAAGCGTATCAGGCCAGAATCCAAGAAGGGCCAACCATAACCGATCATGAAAAATGCTACCCTAGAGCCGAGCTAGAGCTTGAACGAACTAAAATTTGTGCTAAGATGGTGGAATTGGCTCAAGCCATGTTCGAAGCTAGCCACCTCTTTAACATCTCTACCTCAGCTAAGACGCAGTTACATTTTGATGGACTGCTGGAAAGAATAGAGAGGCTAATTGCACAATCAGAAAAGGAACCTGCCCCTCACAGAAAGGAAAGGGCAAGAGAACGGATAAGCCAGCCTCTTCAGGAAGCCCATGTGCCTCCTCAAGAAGCTTATCTCTCCCCCCAAAAGGCAGATGAGCCTCCCTCGAAAGCCTACGTACCTCCACAGGTTGCCTACATTCCTTCTCAGGAAGCGTATGAGCCTGTTCGGAAAAGTAATAGAATAAGTAATCCTCCCCTGGAAGCTTGTGCTCCATCCATCTATGAGAACGAGGAGAAAGCCAACGATAGAATAAGCCCTCCTTCCCAGGTTGCTTATGTGCCTAATTCTACGGAGCCAGACACTTCTTCTTCTATGAATCGGTTTGCACCAGACTTCCTACGAGAGATTCAAGAAGACAAATGGGATAACGAAAGTGAAGTCGCCCCTCCCTTTGAACTTGTGGATGATGCACACGACCAATTACCACAAGACATCCCATCTATTTACGGGGAACATGAGAGTACTGAGTCTCACGAGAGCTTGGACTTTGAGTCTAATTCTATACAAGAGCTACCCCACTTCACAGGACCATGGGAAGCTAAGTCTACTTGTATGAGAGCACCCACGGTCATGGTACGAAATGAGGACTCAGTCTTACCTAGGAACACAGAGGTAGTGAAAAACACTAAAGTGCAGTGCAATCTCAAGTTAGAAGAGCTACTCAAGGTTAGACCTGAATTATGGAAACACGTAGCCAAACAAGTACCAGAGATAGCAAAACCTCGTTCCCAGGTAGGATCACATAGGACAGTGCCAGAAATACCCTTGGATAAGATAGGAGATATGTGTGAAGGCGAAGAAGGGAACACCTATCTTCCCATCACCTACCAGAAGTACACCACCAAGGCAATTTTGGACTCAGGTGCAGGAGTTGCAATTGCCACCACTTCCCTATGGAAGCGTTGGGGCAAGCCGGCACTCAGGCCAACGAGAATGAAATTGCAGATGGCCGATGGTCATATTGAGAGACCCTTAGGATTGCTAGAAGGAATAACTCTCACCACTTGTGGTGTCGAGTTTGAGCATACATTTGCCATATGTGACTTCAGCAAAAATCATGCCTATGAGATGATTTTGGGAAGACCATTTATGCGACAGTTGCAAGTGGTACAAGACTGGGGAACCAATTCTTTGTACCTGCAACACTTAGGTGTTACGACCAAAGTCAATCTCAAAGATTACTCTCATAGAGATGTACCTCCTATCCAGTGGAATCCCATCCATAGAGCCAAAGATGATACGGAATCCGTGCATTCCATAGGCTCAGGATCCTCATGGATGCATGAAGACACCCACTTATGGATGTGCAAAGTAGCAGTAGAGGAAGAGAAGAGAGAAAAGGCTAGAGAAATAGGTGCAAACGAAACTCATAGACCCATTCAAGACCCAGCCTATGCACCTGTAGTCTTTCCTGATGAAGAATTTGAACCCCACGGCTGGGCAAAAATTTTAGCAACCATGGACGTAGCCATCAATGAAGAACAATGGACACCTCACTGTGATGAGGATGGCTATGATATTTCAGTCTTCTCCATAGAGCCAATCATGGGAGAGGCAGTTCTAGAAGAATGCGAACCTAGCCCTGATGCATTTGAGGATGCAAGTGACTCCAATCTCGAGTCAATCATTATGGACCCACCATTTGCATCACATGAAGAATACTTCCATGAAGTAGAATTTCAACCCCAGAGGCATGGAGAGCTTACAAACGATGTAAGATTAGCAACACAGGTGATCCCGAAGGAAGAAGGAAAGAAACGAAAGAAGAGAGAAGCCTCACCAGAAGAGGAAGAATCTTTGTTTGAGGTCCCGGAAAATTTTAAGAAGTATGAGATAGATGACAGGAGAGTCATGATCAGAATGCCGAAACGAGAGGCACAATCAGGAGAGGCCTATGATAACAAAGAAACCACCAAGAAAATAGTAGTGGCCCTAGAAGAAGGAGAGGAGAGATGCACGTACATAGGCCATGACCTAACAAAGGAAGAAGAGCATGCGTTAATTGCCTTGCTAAGAGAATACAGAGATGTATTCGCTTGGAGTTACAAGGATTTGAAGGGTGTTGACCCTGACATATGCTCACACACCATCCCCATGACTTCAGATGCCAAACCCTCTAAGCAAAAGCCCTACACATATAACGATAATTACGCTGCTAAGATCAAAGAAGAGATAGATAGACTGGTTGAAGCTGGATTTATCTATGAAATTGAGCACACTGAATGGGTATCCCCCATCGTTGTGGTGCCCAAGAAAAATGGGAAGCTGCGCGTATGCATTAACTTGAAGAAGGTCAATGCTCCCACAATTCGAGATAACTATCCGCTTCCCATCACAGAACATCTCTTAGAAAGAGTGGCAGGCAAGGAAGTGTACAGCTTCCTTGATGGATTTTCGGGCTACAACCAAGTAGCCATAGCTCCAGAGGATCAACATAAGACGGCATTTGCCACAGAATGGGGCATTTTTGCCTTTAGAGTAATGCCATTTGGGCTTACCAATGCACCCACAACCTTCCAAAGGCTGATGTGCCATGTATTTAAAGAGTTCCTAAGGAAAAACTTAGAAGTCTATGTATATGATCTTTGTGCTCATTCCAACATTAGACAAACCCATATTCCTGAACTCAGACAAATCTTTGACAAATGTAGGGAATATCAAGTCTGCCTGAACCCAGAGAAGTGCGTTTTTATGGTCAGGCAAGGCAAGATTCTTGGACACATAGTGTCAAAGAATGGCATATCCACTGATGAAGAGAAAGTGAGAGCTATAGCAGAGCTACCTAGGCCAAAGAATGTCAAGGAAGTACAAGCTTTCATGGGGCATTGTGGTTATTACCGACGATTTATACACATGTATGCTGTCATTGCAAAGACCATGTACGGACTTCTGACTAACTTTGAGTGGACGGATGAATGTGAGAATTCCTTCCAGGAGCTTAAACGACGATTATGTTCAGCACCAATCTTGACCACACCAGATTGGAATAAGCCATTCCATGTTCACGTGGATGCATCCAATTATGCCATTGGGTGTGTACTTGCTCAACCTACTGGTGAAGGTAATATGGATCTTCCAATTGCCTACGCTAGTAGACAATTGAATGCAGCTGAACGAAATTACACCACTACGGAGAGAGAAGGCTTAGGCATGGTATATGCAGTTAAGAAATTTAGACACTATTTGCTTACAAATAAGTTTAAATTTTTTACTGATCATCAAGCATTGCTATACCTCGTAAACAAGCCTTGCAATACAGGAAGATTAGTGAGATGGTTTCTCTTGCTAATGGAATATGACTTTGAGGTAGTGGTAAGAAAAGGTAGGACTCATTTGAGAGCTGATCATCTATCTAGGCTCACATCGGGAGAAGCCCCACAAGGAGTATCAGATGACCTTCCCGATGCTTACTTGTTTAATTTGGAAGAGTATTGACGTACGGGCCTAATCACCCAGTGGTGAACACACGGAATAAAGAGGTTGTAAAAGCCCAAAAATACCACATCATGGCAGGAAGTATGTACAAGCACACAGATCAAGGGATCTTGGCTTGCTGCGTAGAAGAGGATGAGTACGCTAAATGGTTGCAATTAGCACATGTAGGTGCGTTAGAGCAACACTATTCAAAGCAACGAACCTTACAGACGCTAAGGAGACTCGGAGTGCATTGGCCGACTATGGAAGCGGATGTCCAAAAGTTGTGCAAGGAATGCCCAATCTGTTGCATTAAACCACCTGTGGAACACGCTACTCTTTATCAAGTATCCATTGTGCCAGATTGGAGCGAACCTCTAGTATCCTTCCTGAGGACAAACACATTCCCTCCAGACATGACTCTGGCTAGGAAAAGGAGTTTAGAACAAGAAGCCCAGGATTACTCTCATTGGTAATAATCTATATAAGCGTGGTAAAGATGGTTACCTGAGGTTGTGTGTCCATGAAAGTGAATATCTTAAGATCTTGGAAACTGCTCACCAAGGTGTTGCAGGAGGGCACTTTGGACCGGATCGGGTGATCAAGGCAATACTATTTGCGGGTTTCTGGTGGCCTACCCTTCACATGGATGCACATACCTATGTGAAACGGTGTGATGTCTGTCAGAGGACTCAGTATCCTATACGCAAAGATGAGATGCCACTGAAACCTATGATGGGTGGACGTGCGTTCTCTGGGGAATAGACTTCGTAGGTCCTATTAATCCCCCAGCTAAGGGTTCTCATGCGGAATACATCATTGTTGCAACAGATTATCTCACCAAGTGGGTGGAGGTAAAGGCTACGACAAAGAACGATGCTCAAACAACTGCTAAATTCTTGTTTGAGAATGTGTTCACAAGATATGGGCTACCTATAGAGCTTGTCAGCGATAGAGGCACTCATTTCTTGAACGAAGTGATTGAAAATCTACTCCAAGAATTCTTGGTAATACACAAGAAGTCTGCCCCCTATCACCCTCAAGCTAATGGACAAGCTGAGAGCACTAATAAGATCTTATGCAATGTACTGACGAAATTAGTGAACACGAAACGCTCGGATTGGGACAAACAGCTACACCATGCTGTTTGGGCATACCGAGTTGCCTACAAAACGGTACTCCAAGCCACCCCCTTTCAGATGGTATTTGGCCAAAACGCAGTGCTACCCTTGGACTTCTTAATACCTACATTGAGAATAGCACAAGAGCACGAATGGACAGGTCATGAGCTCTCCTCTAGGATCTTTGACCTTGAACGATTAGGAGAAACAAGACTGAGAGCCGCTGCAGGAATATATGCAGCCAAGAAGAGACAGAAGGCATACTTTGATGCCCATGTGAAGGATAAGGGTTTGAAAGCAGGAGATTTAGTTTTAGTCTATACACTGAAACAACACGCAAGGAAGCTAGAAAAGAGAGGCTACGGACCTATGATTATCAATAGGATTTCCACGAGTGGAGCAGTACAACTAGCCACATTAGAGGGTGATGTTCTCCCAAACTATATTAGCGGTTGCAGAGTCAAGTTGTATCAGGAACCCCTCACGGAGGAAATGCTCAGCCGACTCAACACTGCTAAGAAACGCAAAGAGGAAGAAAAGCAAATTCGAGAAGAAGCTCAAGCAGAAGCTTTAGAATGCATCAGAAGGATGAAATTACGAAGGCAAGGTAGAGATCAGCCTGGAACAAATGACTATGCAGATCAAGGATATCATATGGCAATGTGTGAAGTCGCAGGAACAAGCTCACATAGGATAACTGATTGACGTCCTTTCGTAGCCTTAGATATAGGACAAGGAAAGAGTGCAAGGACCGTAAGAGCCTTGATTGACTCAGGTGCAGCCACTAGTGCTGTTAAATTGTCTTACTGTCAAGAGTTGCAGTTAACTGTCAACCCTGTGGAAGCATATCTCATAGGATTGGGAGGCGTGGAAACCCCTTGCATGGGCGAGGTGGAACTTCCCCTCTACATTCATGATGAGGCAATGACAGTTAAGGTACTAGTGTGTCAAGACGAGGATCTCACGGAACCCCTTGTCTTGGGTCAAGACTGGATCTATGACCAAGCAGTCAACTTAAACTTAAGAAGTGGGCTTCTTCAGGTTTGGGTCAATCATAGTCGAATTACAGTAGAGTTGGCTAATGGAGCACTCAAGGAACTAGGAAAGGCACAGACTCCTGGTCCCTCCAGGGGTGCACATGAAGATGACCATGTTGTTCTTGTCCAAAACTATGTGTTGCAAAGGAAGGATATTCGCAAAAAAGGAGTCAGGGACGCAACGGAACTCCCTTCTTTTCCAAAGGCCAGACGGAGGCAGCGACCAAAGGTGGATCAAAGGCAGAAGAAGCAGAGTACTACCTATGCCGGAAATCAAAAGTACCTGCGCAGCAAAATGTCTCAGCAAGTGAACCAAGTGTGGGTGAGGAAAGGCGAACACCCGGTTGCACTCAAGCCAACCACACGAGCGAAGCCTCTTATCAGTAACCAACAACACGACACCAATAAGGAGTCTGTCAGAAATTCTTCTGCTAACGTGAAATCTATTTGGGTGCCCAAGAAGTCGATGAAGGCTAGCCCACAATCAAGAAAAATTTGGGTGCCTAAGGCTTGCTTGCGGGCGCAAGTAGCTACGCCAAGGCCACAACCTATACCGCGTGATCCATTCACTCGCACAGCCGGCATCCAGTCATTTTCAACACTCAGGAACACACCAAGGCCCATGAGCACGAGCATAATCACTTGTAAATGGGTCCCTAAAAGGCCTCATTTTCAAACCAAAACACCGATAAAGCTCTCTAGAGTCTCTACGAACCCAAGAGCAAAACCCATCCACTGCATTTGGCAGCCCAAGACTTGTAACAAACCCCCAGACCCCATTTGTAAATCCATGATAACTTGCTAACCACCTCACTATCACATTACATCACTCCACTTAACTCTTAGGTTTACCGAACGACTAACCGCACGCACACTCGCACCGAGCACTTACTAACCCATTATTCGCTCCCGACCCTCATGTTAATGTTGTAATGGGAACAACAACGGTCCTCCCTTGTCCTGTACAATGTTAACACATGTTTGTATATTCTCACAGAGACAGGCAGCAAGAAGTAAAATGGCAGATACGGTAGGAACTAGCTCCCAGGCAGGCACCAGCCCCCAAGTGGTGGACATCGAAAGCCTTCCAGTCGAGGAGGAATTAAAGGAAAGACCAGTGGCATTACGAGCATTGCATGCCATACCAATCCAGAATCCTCCACAGGGTCACACCATGCCGGTGGGCAAAACCTCACACTGGTTCAATGATGTTGCTGGACCCCTGGGTGAAGGTACATACATGTGGGAGTCCGAGGTAGAATTCAATGGACGTTGGGGCAGATACCATTTCTTTACCAGGGAGTTTGAAAAGCTACAAAATAATGAAGGACTGAAGTCGATATGGAAGAAGGCTGGGCTTTATGATTACTTCAAGTTCCAACTACCAAAGCCAGATTTTCTAAGGTGCTCATACTTAATTAGTACCCTCACCCCCAGCAAAGACAAGAAAGGATACAGTTCCTTTGTGCTCCCATCACTCACAAGGGGCAACGAGCTGAAGCGTTTCCGCTTGACTATCAACTTGGTGAGAGAAGCACTCGACATGAAAGGTATGCACATCCCAACAGAGAAAGAGACCATGGTTCCAGACAGTATGAAGAACAGGAATCTGACGAAATTGAAGGACATGGTTGCGATGACACCCACGATTGCCATTCATTTACGCATGGTCATGCAACATTTCGCATTCCCCGCGCAGGAAAGGTTCACGATGCCTCCCAAAAAGATCTGGTTTAGCCTCTACCTGGCGGATGCTTTTGAATTGTCCATCAATATGCCTCACTGGATTATCGACCAGATTCATATGGCTCATCAGAGATGGTATAAGAAGCAAAAGTCTGTGCTGTATGGTTGCTGTGCACTTACAAGAATTGTATACAGATGTCTCGCATATGATGTACTGGTGCAAAGGGCACTCATTTGGTCCAGAGCATAGGAGTTTCAACGCAGATTGTCAGCTGTAGGGCCTCCCTCAAAGAAGATGAGAGGCGCTGTCCAGATGCCTTGTGCACAAGCTCGCGGTGCAACCAAGCCCAGCCCAGCCAACCGGACGTAGTCAATGTGGACGATGAAGAAGAAGCACATGAGGAGACACAGGGTGGACAATCAGAAGCAGAAGAACAAGAGTATGCTCAGGAAGCCCTACAAGTACTAGAAGGTGCCCCCGCCTATACTAGCGCATTAAAGAAGCTCTACGATACGATGAACCGAGTCCAAGAGCAACACAGGCTATCATTAGCTGCAGGTAAAGCCCTCATGAACCAGATTCTGGAGGAAGAAGGCGTGGACGAGCAATACCGTGCCACCTTGGAAATGATATCAGATGCTTTGGGAGTACCTGAAACGGTGCATACTGCACTAGCGCAATCACGAAGAATAGAGAAAAGATATGGCAGACGCCCCCCACGAACGGGAAAACGAATGAATGTATTAGGATCAGGACCACAAGGCACCCCCACAACCACTGGCACAGCACACACTGTTCACGACACCGAGGAAGCCCACACATCGAGTGCACCTCCATCACCTCCCTTGCCACCTTCTCCCCCACATCCACCCCATTCACCTCCCTCTACCACTGTAACCTATACTGTCACCACCTCCGAACCCACTACACACACCAACGCACAAACCATCAGTCAACCTACGTACTCTATTTCCACTGAAAACATAAGTCTAACCACAGCCACGGTAAACCCAACTACTCCCATCACACTTCCTGGGAGTTCACAATTACACACACCTCTATACACGTTCACAACTCTCACCGCAACCACAATCCCCATGTTCACAGTCACGCCCATCACGGCCTCCACTTTTGAATCCATGGAGGTGTCACCCACGTCTGCACCTCTCCCACCCCCCATTTACCCACAATCTCCCATTCCCCCACCTCCCCCCTCACCCTTCTCTAGTACGGCATCCACACTTCCCTTTCCCTTCCCCTTCCCCTCTGCATTCAACACCATTTCTCCCACCATTCCTCTTAATAATGTATTTAATAATATGTATCAATGCATGTGCCAACTTCAGCAACATTACCAACACCTTGACAACCAACATACAAGGCTTTTCCGAAACCACGAAGATCTCCAAGCACGATGTAGGGATCTTGAAGAGCAGAAGTAGTTACTACAACAGCAGCACGTGACATTACAGGAACAATATGCACAATTAATAGCCAACCCACCCCAAGTAGATGATGAAGAACGACGACACATGGACGAGCTGCTACATTCTCAGATCACGGAAAACCTTAAGCTTCGACGGAACTTGGGCCTCCTACGCACGCACATGTCTATAGCGCTAGAGGAGAATAAACGATTACAGAAACAGAACGAAGAAAATCTGGAGGCGGCCATGGAAGGTTCCCCACAGGAAATTGACCCAGAGCGATTCAAGGCCATTCCCTCTGAGAATATGAAGGTGGTGTTAGAAACTCATGCAGATCTAATGGAGGCCCATGCCGCTTTAGAAAAAGAGAGAGATGATTTACGAAGACAGTTGGCCACCCGACAGACATCACCCAGCAAGAGCACAACCGCAGAAGATACATCTGAAGAGGTCACTAAACTCCGGGCCGAACTTGAGGAATTACGTAGCAAGGTCATGCAATATGAGCGTCAGCCCTCCTCTCTAGTAGAGCCCGAGCCTGACGATCTTGTGCCAATTGAAGTAGAAGAAACATTCGAGGATCCCTATGTCCCGATGCCAACACCCAGGGGTAAGCGAACAGAACAGGGCATGGACACAATTGAGATTGAGGCACCTGAATGGATGCAAAAGTTAGAGAAAGTAGCTACGACGCATGATGACAGGGTGGCAGTCCAAATCACATTGATGTCAAAATTGGAAGAGGTTGTAATAAAATCCGATTATTTTAAGAATCTCTCACACCATAGGTGGATCGGCCCATCGGACGACCTGTATGTTCCTTTTTGCGTTCTAATGGCAGATTATAATGCGGAGATCAAGCAACACACCTCAAGGGAACCAACCTCCGCCACCCAGTTTGCACCTGACCACATCCCAGAAAATGCCAAGCAGGGACATATTCGCCAACCGACGTGGAGAATTCGGCTACTTGAAACCTACCCGGAAATGGTAAGAACATGGAACAACATGCCACTGTACATCAAATATAACCCATGTTATTGCCATGTGTTTCGAAGGAGATCATGGCCGGAGTACACACAAACAGTGCTGACGATTAAAGGATGTGAGAAGTGGCTCAATTATGTGTACTTCGCACCCCCTAAGGGCGCACCTACAATTGGATATATGATTTCAACGATTCGACATTGGGGGGTCCGTTTCAAGAATGTACCTGATATCATGACTCAAATGTGCCTGAAGATTTTCGAACTTATGTTGGTCACCTTCAAGACCTTCAAAAATGTCAAGGAACCGCATCTCTCAGCACTAGGATTTAATGAAGGTAATCAGGACCTTGTATACGACATGAGCACAACCCCATCGATTAATGTTGTGTATGCATGGCACGCTCGCATCAAATATCTACCGGCCTGCTTCAAACAAACATTTGAAGAGATGTTTGTCACGGGATTCTGGGAATATCACTCCGAGATATTCATTCCCAGACCATCCCATCTCTTGCAGTTGTTTGCAGTGGAACAAGCTCTCCATTCTGAAAAGCTACGTATTCCACATCCAGAGGTTCCCGGGCCGGTAGACTGGGATGCTCTACTCACAGATCTGGCCAAAGGATTGAGAATCGCCGAACACCACTTAGCGCAGGATGTCGTCGAGTACTACATTCAGAAACCCACACAACAAGGGTCTGTCAGGGACGACAGACGCGAGAGAGGGGGGGGTGTTAGCAGCAGACAAGGGAGTCAACGAAGATCTGGCAAATAGGCCAGTAATTTTCCTCAAGAAGAAGCAAGTACGAGCACTCACGCAGATCTAGCACTAAGGCAACCTTTAAATTTTCAAATCCTTTACACCCATTCAAAGTGATTTTCATCACTAAACACCATTGTAAATACCAATTCATCTTTTTGTAGCTCTATTTTGTGCAAGCCAAGGAGTCCTTGAGCTTGAGGAGCTTTAGAAGTATCTACCTGCCAATTTTCGTATTTTTTAGATATCGTTTGAGCCCTCAAATAAGCCCTGGAACCTAATTTTTAACTAGGCTAGCCACTAGGTCTGGACAGGGCCAAAACTTAGCCAAAAACTATAAAAAGAGCTAGAGAGCTCATTTTTGAGGTTAGACTGTAATTGAAACAAACTTGTAAGAGCTTCTAGAAAAGTAATCTAAGATCTCCATTGATTCTCACTCTTTGTCTTGCCGTGTGTGTGCGTGTGTGTGTATGTGTGTGCATGTTTGTGTGCTTCTCACTCACGCACTTGTGCTGCCACTTGCTCGAGGTCTTCATACCATCCTCACGTCTTCCCGGATTGACATTAAAGGAGGTGCTACTCATCACTGAGCTACAGGTGTCGATGGATGAAGTAATTTCAAAGGGATGTATATTACATGGCTTGGGTGTTGAGCTAGAAGATAGTCTTTGGGTATCCAAATCTACATGGATTTGGGATGGTTTGTCCGGTACTTCTTGGCGATCCACATTTGTCGGGTTCTTATCGACGGAGAAGAAGGTCGAGGGGAGGTTGGACATTGCATTTGATTTTGCATTGACGTCTTCTCATCGTAGCCTACACTATTGAAACAGTTGGTGCTTTTTGGCCTTTTAGCACCCATACTTGCTTTGTGTCAGTTGCTTTGACATGCTGATACTGCTTCCACCTTGGGGTTTGTTGAAAATCAAGTCTCAATCATGCAAAAGGGCTCAACCACAAGTTTTGCAAGTGGACCAATCAAAAGGGAGGACCCAAATTCGTGGAATAAAGTTAGAAGCTCCACCAAACTCAATCAAATTCAAGTCTCATCAAATCAGCCACCAAAAAATGCACCTACACTGATTGGTGGGTGGTTAGCTAGATTGTAGGAAACATTAAAACTATATATAAGCATCATCCCACCTTTGTTTCTTGAGTTGTATGGATTCCACAAGTTTCCCACTTAGTTTAGTGAAGTCATAAACTCCAGCAAGCAGCCCCTTTGCTTGCTTACCTCATTTTCTCATGATTTTTCTCCTCTCTATCTAAAGGTGTAGTTAGGCTTTTTCAATTCTAATTGTACCAGATTTCAGTGTTACCGTTAGTGTCCATATGAAAGGCCAAATGGCCACCGGACACTTCCTTATATATTTTCTTTAACAAAACATATAGTGGCCTGGTCAGTCACAGACTTTAAGTTCGACCGCATTTGTAAGGCCTAAGAAGTCTATCTTCGTGCTCCTCTGTGTACTGTGTTTTTTGTGTATTCGGTAGCATCTGTGCGAAGTACTGCGTGCGGCCTCAGGAGCTCAATTTTCTACTCCGAGCATATCATCGTGGATCTCTCAAGAAGGAGAGTGCACTGTGGTGTATTAGCATCAAAATACTTCATTGGTATCAGAGCAGTTCGACGCAAAAAACTTTGTTCTTTTTGTGTGAGCGAAGCAAGCACCCCCCCAAGGCTTTCGACTAAGGCGGAGACCAAGGCATAGACCTTGGCATACCTTGTCATCCGAGTCACTGAAGTCATTGTTGGCACCATTGGCTACATGCGAGGGAGGACCTCAACGATCAAGGAAGATAGAGGTTCCCGATACTTCCCGAGAGGTCACCCATCCCAGTACTGTTCCCCCTAGAGTTGGCTTAACCGTGGCAATTTCTTACCACTAAGCTACACTCTTGTGGTGTCTGAAGAAGGGGAAAGACTAAGGTTGAGATTACCTTGAACATGCTTTGGTTTTTTTGGTTGACTTTTGGAGCCATTTTGGAGTACTTCCACACATAGTTCTCTTCACACAGGTCTAAGAACATCAAGAAGAGTGTTCTTTGTACTTCTCGGACAATAAATATCAACCTTTGGGGCTGTGTTTTCAGCCACACTCATAAAACTACAAGTCTCTTGAAAGGTTTCAATTTTGGTGGGAGCAGCTGCTGCAAATTTATGCAGGTTTTTTGAGCCTAAAACATCAGAGTTGATAGACACTTGCAGGTGTTATTGGCTAGTTTAATGGGCTATCTATTGAGCCTTTAGTGTCATTTTACTGCATATATTGAGCACATACACACCATGTATGCTTTTGTGGATACCGCTTATGTATGTCCATGTGGTCATTGATATAGTTGTTATGTTCTTTGCATAAAGCCTTTTACGTTTGATAAAGAGGGTCGTGGTGAGGTTTTCTTAACTGGGAGACACCCAAATGTTGGGGTCTCTTTGATGATACAGGTGGAAGACTTACCTAGCCTCGCCATAGGAGATGTATGATAGTTGTTCATAGGTGCTCGATGAGCCTAGTTGGCTTCTATTGGGTAACTGATTATATGCAATGGAGTCAGTGATTCACTATGCTGGAAAACATGTCAGTACTTGCAGTTTTATGATATTTTGACATTGGTCATATGCTCATTTTGCAGAGGATACTCTAGCAAAATTTTTCTGGATTTCTGGTTTTGTCAACTATACAGTGGTCAATTTACTCCTTGATACACTTATTCATTAGTGTTCAGACTCTTCTAGCTCCATTATCATTCTATTTAGTTCTCTACCATCATGGCATCAGAGGCGTTAGGCACATCCAGTGGATCAGGTTCTAGTGCTAGTGTTCTGAGGAGGAGTTATAACTTGCAGGGCAAAGACCATTTTGAGATCCAAAAATTTGATGGCGCAAACTTCACTCTATGGAAGAATTAGATTAAAGATGTGCTGATTCAAAGGAGGCAATGGAAGCTAGTAAATGGGATTTCAAAGAAGCCTGTTGACATGGATGAAGATGATTGGGATGAGTTAGATGAAATGGCCAGGTCTACCATTCACTTGCACCTGGCAGATAATGTTTGCTTTACAGTATTAGACTATGAAAGTGCAAAGGAGCTTTGGAAGAAGTTATGCAATACATATGAAAAAGAGACGGCATCAAATAAAGTGTATCTGATGAGAAAATTATATGAACTTTGCATGGACACAGATAGTGTTTTTTCTTATCTAAATGAGTTTGATGCTATATTCTCCTAGTTACAGGCTCAAAAAATGGATATGGATAACGAAATCAACGGAATAAGAGTAGAAGTAATCAAGGAAGAGGGATATCAAATGTGATAATTGTCATAAGAAAGGACATATGAAGAAAGGACCTCACATGAATTCAACCTTTTCTGTCAGTCTAGAGGGATTCATAGAGATTTTATAGCTCCTTATACCCCATTACAGAATGGTGTAGTTGAGAGGATGAATAGAACTATTCAAGATAGAGTAGTCTCTATGTTGCATCATGCAAACCTCTCACAAGGCTTTTGGGCAGAAGTAGTATTGACTATAGTTCATGTGATTAACCTTTCACCTAGTACTGCCAAATCTCTGAAAGTGGCACAGGCCACCATATTATGATCATCTTCGAGTTTTTGGGTGTGAAGCATATGTTCATATACCCAAGAATCTTAGACAAAAAGTTGGATCATAAGTCAAAGAAATGCATTTTCCTTGGATGTGGTCGAGAAGGAAAATTTGGATTTTGCTTATGGGATCCTGAAACACGGACAGTGATCAAAAGTAGTGATGTAATTTTCAATGAGTCTAAGATGCATAAACAGTCCATTAAGGAGTTTGAAGTGAGAAGAGTGGTGTTTGAGGATACTAGTCCTCCAGTTAGCATGCATAAAAGTGCTACACATAGGGATGTTCAAGAGAATGTCCATTCAGATCAGTCTGCACATGTTCTTGTTCAGCAAACATTGAGACGTTCGCGTGTCTCACATCCACCTGATAGATATGTTCTAGGTTTAGATTTTGTTATGCTAACAGATGTCGGTGAGCCTTCTTGCTACAAAGACGCTATGCAGACAGAGGATCATGTCAAGTGGGAGCATGCCATGAAGAGTGAGTTGGATTCTATTCACAAGAATTGTACTTGGGATTTAGTAACTTTGCCAAAGGGGAGGAAAGCTTTACCATGTAAATGGGTGTATAAGATAAAATTCACATCAGATAGTGCTTCTCCAAAGTATAAAGCACGACTTTTTGCAAAGGGATTTAAGCAACAACATGGTGTTGATTTCGAGGAAATATTCTCTCAAGTGGTCAAGATGACTACCTTGTGCATGTTGCTTGGATTCGTTGCAATGGAGGACTTAGAGCTAGTCCAAATGGATGTGAAAATTGTTTTCTTGCATGGAGATCTTATAGATGAGATCTATATGGAACAACTAGAGGGTTATGTAGTTCCTAGCAAGGAAAGTCTAGTTTGTAAGCTTAAGAAGAGACTGTATGGTCTTAAACAGTCCCCTAGACAATGGTACCAAAAGTTTGATGCTTTTATGAAATCTCAAGGCTATTCTCGAAGCAATGAGGATCATTGTATTGTTAGACGGCCGCCGAATAAGGACAAATGTACTAGGACAGGCATCTTAAATGTAAAAGAACCTTTCGGGAAATGCGCAGGTAACTAAAGATTCGCGCACCCTTGTAAAAAAATCTTCTATATAAGGCAATGAGAAAAGAGTGGCCGAGAGCCCATTTGGGGAATTATAAGCGTACTGTTTAAAGTGTGTAGGTCGTTGAGAGATTGAACTCTACTCTGTTCTGTTCTGTTCTGTGCTCCGTCTAGTCGTTTATTTGCACCTTAGTGCAGAGTTACGAATCGGTTGTATTGCGTTACGAATCTGTTCGGTAATGGTTGAGTGTGTCTCTGAGTGTTATCAAGTTGTAGTGTGTTGTTTGTCAGCTCTTTGGCGGAACCAGGGAATGTGAGAAGTAGTCCCGAACTGTTTGCCTGTTAACGTTTTCTGTAAGTGACCGAATTCGATACAGTAGTCTACGTTCACTGTTGATTCTGATCATAGGAAGACTAGTATCTATAATGGTCTGAAGGTGAGTAGGACACTGATAAGTCTGTGACTAGTCGATTGTTATTAGGAGATTTGTTGTTCGAGTTTAGCATACAGTGAGTTCTCATAACTTCAAGGTATAGATGTCTGTTTGGTATACCTACCTATTCTGAAGGAGTGCGTATTAGGTGATCTACGTTTACTGAAGTATATTATTCTATTGGATAGAAGTAACCGGACTACTGCTTAGATCGCTATAGCAAGATCAGTTCGGAAGTTCTAAGTCTAGTACACTGAACACTTATCAGTTGTTCAGAATTGAGTACTTAGCTAAGAAAGAGAGAGAGAGAGAGCATTTATGCTTGTGTACGAAGCTGGGAAAATAGTACAGGGCCTCTGTCTAACAGACCCCTACCACTCCCAAGAACCCACCTGGCTAAGAGTTAAGGTACTTTTAATTATCATGGTAGTAGTGATCAGATCAACCAGTTAACCTGTACACGGAAGAATAGAGAGTCGGGTATGCCCAACATTCTAAAGTACTCGAAGTCTGAAATCAGAGTCTGTAGCCTCTAACGTCTAACATTTGGCGCGGTCTGTGGGAAGGTGGCATTAGAGTGCCAGCTGTTTGTCAGAAGCAAACATTCAGTTAACATTCGATTAACTAGAAGTAGCAACATGCCCAGATTGTTGCAAACTGCTCAGATAGTGTTACTGCGCAATGATACATGCCGATTACTCGGTCTAGCGAAACATATCCTAAGAACTGTAAGGGTGAAGCACGTAAAGCGCTAAAGACAGCCTCGAAAGAAGAAGGCATAATTCGATCTGACCCAGTGGTCAAGCAAATTGAGAACGTTACGATTGATTACGGTCATATTCCGGTGGAACGATCAACGCCTTTGGTACATTCTGGTGCTACTTCGACCCAGCCTATCGAAGATATAGTAATTCTAGAACCTACCAAGACGCCGTTAGAAACCAGTCTAGCAATTTTGAATAAAGACTCAGAGTTATATACGATCAAAAACACTCTAGGAAAAGAGAGTGGTAAAAGCGAAAAAACACTGCATTCTGGCAAAATTTCGGTTCATTCCGGTGATATTCCGGTGATAGAATCACCAACTGTAGGCCAAGGCTTTGCATTTTTTGCGGAATCCTCAGCCCAACCAGCGTGCTTGGAAGAAAGATTTCAGATATTGGATATCCAGAAGGAAGGAAAAATCTTCGAAGCAGAAATCCGACGCATTCTAAGTAAAAACAGCACACCAGAAGGCACGCCATCTGGCGATACAAGTTCCGATAGTTCAACCAATCAACCTCAAGATACAGAAGGAAGGCCTAATACACTCACAATGAACGAACAACAACAGCAACAACAGTTATGTCAACCAAGGCCGCCTCCAACAGGAGTAACATACACGAAATTCGGTGGATTCCCAGGAGATGATCCGGATGCTCACGTACGCACTTTCGAGATAAGTTATGTAGTGCTTAACCATCCACCGGATCAGGCGTATAAGGCCATTGTTTTTCAATCCACACTGGTTAATGAAGCAGCTAGATGGCTTACGGAATACGATATTAATCATTTTGGTACCTATGACGCAGTACGAGATGCTTTTCTGCAACGATTCAGGCTAAAGAAGAATCCCGTCGAAATCTTTGATTATTTACAAAACAACCAACAGAAGGCAAATCAGACTGTCCAGGAGTATGCTACACTCTTTAGAACACACTTGCGGCAGATACCACAGGCCCATGCTAACTTACCTGATGATGTCATCACTCAGTGGTTCATCAATGGCTTAACCCCACAATTGAAACAGATCATGATCATAAGATGTGTCGGAGCTATGACGCTGGATGCAGTCATTGCCATGGCTCTGCAAATGGAATCCAAGGTCGATGGATTTACAGAAGATCTGGAGTGGTTAAAAACAAACAAAACTATGGCTGAAGACATAACCAGACAAGTATACTGCATCACATGCAAAAATTCAGGTCATACTAGTGTCAATTGTGCACTAAATCAAACGTTTTGCGCTATCTGCAACACTGCCGGACACACCATCGGAAACTGTGTTTACAACGCCAGAATACAGGGAACAGCAACGGTCAATGCAGTTATTCAAGAACATGGACAGCCAGCGAATCACTATGTGCCTCCGCAATTGAGAAACAATCAACCGCAAGGATATCGGAACTACCGAGGACAGAGGAACAACAATTTTAATACAAACCGCTGGCAGAACGGACCACCACCGAAAAATCCCAATCTACCACCACCACGCTGTCATTTTTGCGGCGAATTCGGACACATTAGAAGATTTTGCAAAGATGCAGCCGAGTATAATCAAAGGAAGAAGGAGCGACAAAACCCAATGGCCAACATGGTACAAATCACACCAGTAGAAACATAGAGTGCTACAGTCCAGACCCGATCCGGTAAACAACTACAGTCGGCAGCAGAAATATTCGAACCTGGGATACGAGAACAACATAGGATGTATGACAAGGCTAGTCACTGGACCACAACAGAACCACCAGTGTTCCCAAAACCTATTCCGGTGACTCAGGCTTTGTCAACAAAGGAAGGAACGCAACAAAAGGAAGCAACAGCGGAGCCATCATCAGCAGTAGACATAACAGCAGATACTTCTTCATCAGCGAAGACCTCAAGTTCAAAGGAGCAGGACAACCAATCTCAATAGGCCTGGGAAATTTTATCCAAGGCGTCTATCACTTTGCCTCTAGGCCAACTTCTGGCATTAGTACCTGGGATTCGACAACAGTTCCAGCAACAGTTCAGTCCGGTGCCTTCTTGTATTCCGACAATAGCAGCAGTTCAACCGGAACCTGATTCTATTGTCGATCATTCAGTTCCCTTGATTACAGTATGGTATAAGAATCATAAAATTACGCAGGTATTGATTGATGGAGGCTCTGGTGTTAACATTGCGACTGTAGCCGTATGCAAAAGGTTAGGATGGACTGAAATCGAACCAGTTCAATTTTTTGTCAGAATGGCAGATCAATCTAGAGTCCATCCCGTAGGACTTGTGCGGAATGTACCCATTACTTTACAAGGTACGACCTTCAAAATGAACTTTGTTATACTAGATCTGCCGGAATCCACTTTGGATTACAACCTTCTGTTCGGCCGACCTTGGCTGAAGCACGCGAAGGTAATACAAGACTGGTCTGCACAAGAGCTTACGTTCAAAGATGCCAACCGTAGATATGTGGTAAAATTAGATGCTATACAACCTTGCGAACTTCATGCCAGACCATATTTTGCTGAACCAGTCCACATGTTAGATGGACTATCAGATGATGAAGAAGAGGAATTTCTGAAGAATAACGCTGACTTAATGTCTGTAGGAATTGTTGATCTACAGTCTGTTATAGATAACTGGAACACTTCAGTTTGTACAATCGTACCTATCACCGAAAAAGCTAAGCAGGAAGATACTGTCTCAACACATGACGATGAATTACAATCGCTGTTCAAGTCAACAGACGATACAGAGAAACCGCAACAGTTTTATGTCCTCGAAGACCAGTTGACCACGTACAATCTAGGAGACGAAAATCATCCGCGACCTGTAAAGATAAGGCAAAACTTACCGGAATCATTTAGAGCTGACTTGATTCGACTTTTTCGCGAATTCTCAGACATCTTTGCATGGGATTACAAAGATATGAAAGGATTAGATCAGCGCATCTATCAGCATAGAGTCATGTTGAAGCCTGAAGCTAAACCGAACAAACAGCCCGGCTACCGGATGAATCCCAATTATGCATCACAGGTAAAAGCCGAACTTGATAGACTATTAAAATTCGGATTCATCGTACCAGTAGAACATGCTGAATGGATTTCACCAATTGTGATCGTGCCAAAGAAAAATAAGCAACTACGAATCTGTGTAGACTACCCGAAATTAAACGCAGCAACAGTACTGGATCCTTTCTCGATCCCCTTTCTAGATACAATGCTCGATAGGGTAGCAGGTCATGAAATGTATTCATTCTTAGACGGATACAGTGGTTACAATCAGGTTAGAATGGCCGAAGAGGATATACCAAAAACTGCATTCATTACCAATTGGGGTGTCTTTGCTTGTACGGTAATGTGGTTTGGATTGAGAAACGCACCAAGCACATTTCAAAGATGCATGCAGGAGATTTTTTCTCCTTTTCTTACTTCGTTTATGCAAGTATATCTCGATGATTTTTCAATTTTCGGTAAGCTGATAACACACCTGTTCCATTTACGGTGCTGCTTTCAGAAATGCAGAGAATATAGACTTTGTCTTAACCCAAACAAATCTGTGTTTGCGGTGTTTCATGTGGCAAACTACTTGGTCATATTGTATCTGCCCAAGGTATCCGAGTAGACCCAGATAAGATTTCAGCAATTTTAGAAGCCCTAGTACCCGCTACTCCAAAAGAAGTAATGCGTTTCATGGGTCAAGTACGGTGGCATGGCAGACACTTACGGTGGCTTGCTCACCTGGCTGTACCACTGAACAAGCTAATCACAAAAGCTCCCCGACAGTTCGAATGGACTCAAGAATGCCAAACTACATTTGATCGACTCAAGTATTTATTGACGAAGGCCCCAATCTTATAACCACCGGACTCGGACAATCCGTTCCATGTTTTTGTCGATGCTTCAGATATTGCGATTGGCAGTATTCTGATGCAGCAAACACATAAGTGGTTTCGCCCCGTTTATTATGCCAGCAGAAGGCTTGCACCTGCAGAAAAGAACTATTCTACCACCGAAAGAGAATGTCTAGGATTAATTTACTCCATCAAAAAATTCAGACATTATCTACTAGGCCAGAAATTCACCTTCCATGTGGATCATGCTGCCCTCGTCTATCTAGTAAGACAACAGCATTTAGGCGGACGATTAGCACGATGGGTGCTACTCTTGCAAGAATTCGACTATGAAGTCATCCACCGACCCAGAAATGCACATGCCTTAGCAGATTTCTTATCTCGCCTAGATTCCGGTGAAGCCCCGATAGGCATAGATGACACGACTCCAGCGATCTATAGTTCTGAGCCACTGACTGATGAGACTGCGGAATCACAAGCACCACCTACATATTACGATCAGATTCTAACTTTTCTCACCGAAGGATGCTTTCCATCTGAGACAGCCAAGGCAGTTCGAAGGAAAATTGCAGTCTTTAGTCGCCGATTCCGGTTAGTTGCTAGAGAACTATATTATGTAGATCACACCAGAATCCTACTTTGCTGTGTCCCTCCGCATGAAATTAGCTCAGTCATCACGATGGCTCACTCGACCCCTACTGGTGGTCACTTTGCCACAGATTTGACTCACCGGAAAATTCTGCAAGGAGGTCTCTGGTGGCCAACTATGTACAAAGATGTGGGCCAATTTGTCAAACACTGTGATAACTGTCAAAGGTCTGGACAACCGCTGCAACGGCACTTCTTTCCCTTGCAGCCAGTCATGCCATTAGAACCGTTTCAGAAATGGGGATTAGATTTTATCGGTCCAATCACACCTCCAACAGTCTTCAGTAACAACAGATACATACTAACCTGTACAGACTACGCAACAAGATGGGTAGAAGCTTGGGCTTTACGGTCTGCTACAGCGGTTGCAGTAGCAAAGTGTCTGCTGAATGATGTCTTTCCACGTTTTGGCTTACCACTGGAAATTGTCTCAGATCAAGGTACTCACTTTGTAAATCAATTAATGAAGGTACTCACCCAATCCTTCCGGGTGACACACAAACTCAGTTCTCCGTATTACCCTCGTGCCAATGGTTTGGCCGAAAGTACAAACAAATCACTATTGAATATCCTCCGGAAACTAATCATGGAAGCACCGGAAAGATGGGATCAACTACTACCTGCAGTATTATTGATGGAGAGTGTTAATCTCCAAAAGAACAACCTACTCTTGAATTTAGAACACCTCTATATCAAGAGTAAGTCAAAACCTTCACTAAATTAGAGGTCCAAACTCCAAATCATCAACTTTGAGAAAATCTGTGAAGAGGATGAAACACAGAAAAGTCTGCTGCACTATTTCCTCACATTGACCTATCAAATGTGTAAAGTTTTTGATGAAACTTTGTACGAATCATCTCCTAGGGATTGCGCATCACCTCCAAGTTGAATTACTTCAAAAGCTTTAGTATAACTTGAGAAATCAACTTCACAAGTTACCTATGTCAGAAACTGTTACTCAGAACAATCGATTTTACACCCCTAACTTCTTAACTTTGGTTCTCACAATGTCGAACCCGTTTTACCAAATCCTTTTGACTGAAGATAGCTTATCTCTCAACTTAGATTTTGAGCTATCATATGTGTAAAACTTTACACTGTGCACTGAGCACTACTCATTTCTTTGGACTCGAAATGTGCGCCTGTTTCAGAGAGCTGTGAACACTCAATACATGTGAATGTTCCTACCAGCAATTCTCTTCACCTGTTTACAATTAGACTCTGAAATTCAAACCACAAACTCATTAACTAACAACTTAGATATCCTCAAAAGGATTTCACAAATGATCTACTACAGACGGAGTAGACGCAGAAATATCGGGCGCAACATTTCCTTCATTTCAGGAGAAGACTACAACTAAAAATGAGAGAGACTTCAACTACTTTCTCATCAGTCTATTGACATTTACAATCACTCATTTCTCTATTCCTATGCTCATACATAGTCTTTCTTTGTCTTCTCTCTTCTGCTCTCTCTTTGCCCGACATTTTCCAAAAGTATTTATAGGCATCTATGTACAAACTCTCATCAAAGCATAAGTATATGTAACCTATGTCATAACTAATGTACATATGTGTACATGTCCTTCACTCTTGTGAATGTATCCATTTTCTTTATTCCAAATCTTCAATTGGTGATTGATATGCACCAACAGCTCCCCCTCAATCATCAATTGAGGTTTCTCCTTTCTTCTTTATACCTGCCATGTCTTTAAACTTCTGTAGCTTTGGTCCATCCAAGCTCTTTGTAAGCATATCAGCTATCTGATCCTTTGTTGAAGTATGTATGACTTCAATCTCCTTATCCATCACCTTCTCTCTTAGAAAGTGATACTGAATCTCAATGTGTTTGGTCCTGGCATGAAAAATAGGATTAGCAGCTAAATACAATGAACTCATGTTATCTCCATATATAATTGGTACCCCATGCATAATATCAAGACTTTTCATCAATGTCTTGACCCAAATTACTTCTTTTGCAGCTTCAACCATGCCTTTATACTCTGCTTCTGTAGAAGATAAAGCAACTGTATGTTGCTTCTTGGAACACCATGAGATTAACTTGTCTCCCACATAACACATGTATCCAAAAGTAGATCTTCTATCATCTGGATTACCTGCCCAATCTGCATCACTATAAATTTTGATATTTGTATCTGAGGTAAACCCATAATACAAACCTTCATTGAGTGTACCCTTAATGTACCTCAACACCCTTTGTCCTGCAATCCAATGTTCTTTCCTTGGGCAATGCATAAATTGAGACAAAACCCCTACTGCATATGATAAATCAGGTCTAGTTAGAGTAGCATAGATAAGGCTACCAACCAAACTCTGATATTGTCTCATGTCCTTGAATTCTTCACCTCCATACTTACTCAATTTGTGATTCATCTCCATTGGTGTGGGTGCTACCCTGCAATCATTCATTTTAAACTTGATTAACAAGTTCTTCAAATACCTTTCTTGGGTCACAAATACTCCATGTTGAGTGTATGTTATCTCCATGCCCAAGAAGTATGATAAGTCTCCCAAGTCACTTATCTTGAACTCCTTTTCCATTTGCCTCTTAAGCTTTTGTATTCCTTCTTCATCTGTACCTGTAAGAATTATATCATCAACATATATGCACATGTATATGAAACCATTTTCACTTGCCTTAACAAGCAAGCTACTATCTGCTTTAGACACCTGAAAACCAAGTTCTTTTAGGAACTTCACAAGTCTATAGTTCCATGCTCTTGGGGCCTGCTTCAAGCCATACAAAGCTCTTTTGAGCTTGCACACATGATCTGGATACCTTTTATCTCTGAATCCTTGAGGTTGCTCCATAAATACATCATCTGAAATATAACCATTCAAAAAAGCATTCTTCACATCAAGTTGACATAGCTTCCAACCTTTACATGCAGCAATAGCAATAAGTGTCCTTATGGTTGTCATCTTTGCCACAGGACTATAGGTCTCATCATAATCAATACCATATGTCTGAGCAAAACCTTTGACCACAAGTCTAGCTTTGTACCTAGACACACTTCCATCTGCAAACCTTTTTGTCTTATAGACCCACTTGCATCCAATAATCTTCTGACTATTTGGTTTAGGAACTAAATCCCAAGTTTGATTCTCCAATAGTGCATCATATTCCTCCTGCATAGCACTCTCCCATTTTTCCTTACCTTTTGCCTCTTCATATGTAGAAGGGTCTTCATCTGTATTCACCATATAAGCATAATCTTTTGTGGCTAGAAATGAAGTATCATAACTATACCTTGTAGGTTGCCACCTATTTCTTGTTGACCTTCTGAGTTCTCCACTCCTTGAGGTTTCTGGCTCTTCACATTCAGGATCAAATCTTGGTGTCTCTTCCACTTCAACCTGCACTTCATTATTCTCTTGCTCATCAAATATTTGAACTTTTGATTTACCTTTTCTTTGACTCACTTCTTCTTCATCATCTGTATTGATTTTGATTGTACCTGCATACCAAGTGCTTTGTTCATCAAATGTAACATCCTTAGAAACCATAAATTGCTTTGTTGATGGACTCCATAATCTATAGCCCATCTGCTTGTCATCATAGCCAATGAAAACATACTTTTCAACTTTAGGTTCCAACTTGTGTCTTAATTGTGATGGCACATATGCATATGCCACACACCCAAAAACTCTGCAATGATCCAAGGTAGGTCTTTTACCCCACCAAGCCTCATATGGTGTCATACCCTGCAAGGCTTTACATGGTAACCTATTGACCAAGTAAGTGGCTGTATTTACAGCCTCAGCCCACAAGTAATTAGGGCAATTTTTCTCCTTTATCATGGATCTTGCAAACTCAACAAGAGTTCTATTTCTCCTTTCTGCAACACCATTTTGTTGAGGAGAGTACCTGCAAGTAACTTCCCTTTTTATACCTGCATTCCATAAGTAATCACTGAACTCATTTGAGAAATACTCTCCCCCTCCATCTGACCTTAGTCTTTTCAACTTATGACCTGTAATTCTTTCTGCATATGCATGATAGTGTTTAAATGTATTAAACACTTCTGACTTATCTTTGATCACATAGATAGTGATCCATCTAGTAGCATCATCAACATAAATCACATAATACCTTGATCCATTTATACTGAAATCTTTTGATGGTCCCCACACATCTGTGTGTACCAACTCAAGCTTCTCTGAGTGCATAAAACCATGCTTGGAATAGGAATGTTTATGAGCCTTACCTAATTGACATGCCTCACATTTATATGTCATATGTTGACCTGCAACATTAGGCAATCCAAGTACTGAACCATTGTTAACCATATCTTTAATACCTCTTTCATTGAAATGTCCAAGCCTCTTGTGCCAAAGATCTAACTCAGAGATCTTATGTCCTCCATATGTGAACATAGCATGACCAATATTGCCTTGAATCTTCAATGTAAATAATCTTCCTTCCTTTTTTCCTGAAACAATCTGTTTATACCCTTGGCTAGGGTCTTCCACATATACTCCATCATTAGTGAACCTTACTTCATATCCCTTTTCAACAATTTGACCTACACTTATCAAATTCTTAGGGATTGTAGGAACATACAAAACCTTACTCAATAAGGTGCTTCCATCCTTGGCCTTCACTGATCCAATTGACTTCACATTGTGCTTTGTGTTGTCACCTGTTTGAACAACATGATTAAAAACTTTACTTTCCAAATCAGTCATCAAAGATATGTTACCACTCAGGTGATTGCTACACCCTGAGTCAATGTAGAAGACTCTTTGATCTTCACTCTGCCTTTCACAAGTTGCATTCATTATCAATGTTGAATCTTCCTTTTGATCTGAAGCATAATTGTAGTAGGTGTTGTTGTATTGTTGACTTTGGAATCCTCTACCTACATTTCTTCCAAAGTAATTCCTTCCACCTCTACCTCTGTAATTACCTCTTTGATTTCTGCCACCTCTTCCTCTTGCATTATAGTTTTGACTATATCCATTATTATTCTGAGTATTGTGCCAACAATCATTAGCTAAGTGATTTGTCTTACCACAAATCCAGCAAGCTTTGCCTCCATCTTTATTGTTCCTGCCTCTTCCTCTACCTTTGCCACCTCCTCTTCCTCTTAGGAAGTTGGCTTGAGTAGTTGTTCCTTCATCTTCACCTGCTTGTTGTTTTCCTTTGCTATTCTTCTTCTTGTCCTTTGAGTACATTGCATGTCCTGTACTCTTTTCACCATCTCCTTTAACATCCTGCTCAAATGTTAGCATATGACCTAACAATTGATTTAAATCAGGAGTGAAATGGTCAAGTGATAGTTCTGTAGACAAAATAAATGGCTTCCATTTGTCATCACCTCTCAACCCTGTAAGTATTTGCCTTACCAATTTATCTTCCTCAATGTCTTCATCAACAGCTCCTAAAGCATCTGCAATATCTTTCATCCTTGTCACATAGTCTGAAATAGATTGAGAGGCCTTCTTCTTGAAGGTAGTAAACTCTGCCCATAAGGATGCCTTCCTTGACTTTGTAGTGTTCTGAAAATGCTCCTCCAAAGCATTCCATATGTCAGTTGCACTTTCAAGACCTCTAATATGAGGTAACAAGTAATCATTGACTCCCATATAGATAATGCTCCTAGCTTGAGCATCTTTCTTCATCCAATTTTTCAGATCTGCTAACTCTTCCCTAGTTGGAACACTAGGATCTCTAAATTCTGGCTTCTCTTCTTCTCCTGTGATGTAACCAATTAAATCTTTGCTCATAAGATGAGCTTCCATCCTCATTGACCATGCAGGATAGTTTTCCCTATCCAATTTCTCTATCTGTAGAGCATCTCCCATCTTGTATCCACCTGTGTATTGAAAACTTCAAGCTTTACAAGCAATGTATGTACCTTTACTTCGAATTAGGCTCCTTTTGCCTTTCTTGATGTCGAGTAGTCTTCTCCTCAGGCTTTTGACTCCAAGCTTTCACTTCTTAGCTCTTCAAATGTTGAACTTCTTGAATCTGCAGCAGTCGGGACCTTCCTTTCCTTGATTTGATGTCTCCTGCTCTGATACCACTGATGGAGAGTGTTAATCTCCAAAAGAACAACCTACTCTTGAATTTAGAACACCTCTATATCAAGAGTAAGTCAAAACCTTCACTAAATTAGAGGTCCAAACTCCAAATCATCAACTTTGAGAAAATCTGTGAAGAGGATGAAACACAGAAAAGTCTGCTGCACTATTTCCTCACATTGACCTATCAAATGTGTAAAGTTTTTGATGAAACTTTGTACGAATCATCTCCTAGGGATTGCGCATCACCTCCAAGTTGAATTACTTCAAAAGCTTTAGTATAACTTGAGAAATCAACTTCACAAGTTACCTATGTCAGAAACTGTTACTCAGAACAATCGATTTTACACCCCTAACTTCTTAACTTTGGTTCTCACAATGTCGAACCCGTTTTACCAAATCCTTTTGACTGAAGATAGCTTATCTCTCAACTTAGATTTTGAGCTATCATATGTGTAAAACTTTACACTGTGCACTGAGCACTACTCATTTCTTTGGACTCGAAATGTGCGCCTGTTTCAGAGAGCTGTGAACACTCAATACATGTGAATGTTCCTACCAGCAATTCTCTTCACCTGTTTACAATTAGACTCTGAAATTCAAACCACAAACTCATTAACTAACAACTTAGATATCCTCAAAAGGATTTCACAAATGATCTACTACAGACGGAGTAGACGCAGAAATATCGGGCGCAACATTTCCTTCATTTCAGGAGAAGACTACAACTAAAAATGAGAGAGACTTCAACTACTTTCTCATCAGTCTATTGACATTTACAATCACTCATTTCTCTATTCCTATGCTCATACATAGTCTTTCTTTGTCTTCTCTCTTCTGCTCTCTCTTTGCCCGACATTTTCCAAAAGTATTTATAGGCATCTATGTACAAACTCTCATCAAAGCATAAGTATATGTAACCTATGTCATAACTAATGTACATATGTGTACATGTCCTTCACTCTTGTGAATGTATCCATTTTCTTTATTCCAAATCTTCAATTGGTGATTGATATGCACCAACAATTATGGGCATACCGGACTACATATAAGGTAACAACAGGCTTGACACCTTTCAAACTAGCTTATGGCTTAGAAGCAATAGCACCCATGGAAGTAGTCATCCCAAGTCTGCGTGTAGCAATCACTCAGAAGATGCTACCGGAAGATTCGCTGACAGCACGAATGGATGCACTTAGAGAACTTGATGAGCACCGATGGCTCAGCTTTTTAACCATGCGCGAAGTACAACTAAGGCAAGCCAAGACACACGATCGATATTTGAAAACTCCAATCTTTTCGGTAGGTCAGCTTGTACTCTTCTATAACGCAAAGTCGGATAGAGCAGCAGGAAAGTTCAAACTACGATGGTTCGGCCCTTTTAAGATCTCAGAACAAATCGGTCCGGCAACTTTTCGGTTGACTACATTGACGGGGAATCCACTCCCAAAAGTAATCAATGGGTCGAAGCTACGGCCATATCATCACGCCACTAGCCCGCATTAAATTTTTCGGCGGTGGACCGCGTTTTGTTTAATCTTTCCTTGTTTTCTTTCTTCTTTTTATAAATAGCCGTGTTTTGAAAAATCTTTATGTTACCAGCCGCCCCCTTACCAGTCACTCAAGCACGCATGCAAGCATGCAAACAGTATCATTCCCGCACCGCACAATGATACCCAACCCCCTTTCCCACCCCACCGTATTGTTCCTATTTAACCCTTTCGACAACGCCAAAAATCGCTACTGTGTTGAGTGTTAGTGTTCTGTGCGACCCCTTGCGCTCCGTATTCGTGTTCATAGTCTGTATCAGCAAACGCCATGGAAGCACTAGCCAATTATACTGCCTTCAACGATGGTATCCCTACCGAGGTAGGTGAATACCTGCACTGCCGAGGGTTGGCCAACTTCACTGAGTTGCCTTGGCACTCAGTGGAAGCCCATCCCTTCTTCGCACAAATCATACCTGCCATCACCCAGTCCCCCGCCACCAAACGCCAATGGATCTTCCCCTCGCTAACTTCGCGAACAGTCATCACCTTCCAAGCCTTCGCTGAAGCCTACCGCCTCAACCCGCAAGGCCGCGAAAATGGCTCTAGTATTCCCCCCGCCCGCATGACCGAACTATTTCCCCGATCTTCCTCCAACGAATACGCTATTCTCTGCCGTCTTGAACCCGAATGATCTGCTCTGCAATTCCTAGTCGCCATACTCAACCTGTAGAAGCGCACCTACAGCATCTCTCGACCCTTCTATTCCGCCTTAGATTTAGCAGCCCGAGAACCCGTAAACTTCGCCTCCTACTTTTTCCATAGAATTCATAAAGAGTGTGTAGCCATAGTGAAGCAAGTAAATAAGGGAACCACCCCGCGCTCTCGCCTTCCCCATATCATATCATTCCTCTTCCCAGCCATCCTTGCCACACAACCACCACCCCGAGGACCAGTCTTACGGCACGAAGAATCAGCTCAACCACTTGAAGACGATGAAGAAGAAGACGAAGAAATCAACCAGTTATTCTGCAGCAAAAGGATCCGAATCAGTTCATCAGAAAGCGAAGCACAAGGTTCCGCCGGAAAGGATCAGGAAAACGCTAAAGACAACCAAAACCAAGAAGAAACCTTCCACGACACAGCCACTTCCATACACAATGAATCATCGGCCGACCAACACGACCAGCAGAATCCAACGCCAACAGTGACTACCTCAACCGAAGAAGCATCAGAACACAGGACGACGAGCACCAAGCTGTGGACGAAGCTCTCAACACCCTGTTAAAGGCCGTCGAATCCACCATCGCCCACATCAACAATACCGAATCTACTCAATCACCACCAGTCAACCCTCTTCCCCCGCCATTTTCCGAATCTTCTTCATCCTCCCTCAATTATTCACCCCCGACATCCCCCCAAATCAATACCCAAACCTCTACGCAACCACAACATCCCCTTCTCCTCTCCTCCGTTCCGGTCTTTTCCGAGCTTGCTACCATGGGCCAATTACTTATTTCCCTCTCTCAACAACTTCCAGTACAGCTTAGTGAGGTTGCAAATACCATTCGTCAAGAGTTGCAACACAAGGTCGACCTACTGGAAGCTGACATCACCCCCCTCCAGGAAGAAGTCGATGCCGTCAAAGCAGAGAACCATCAATTACAGATGAAAGTAGCAGATCTCCAAGGCCAAGTTTCGGCACAACAGGCACTGCTACAGCAACGGGATGATGCATTGGAGCAACTGGCCGCCAAGGACCAGCTATTAAACAAAGCACACGAAGAAATCCGGACACTAAAACTCGCGCTACAAGAAAAGGAAGATATCAGCTCATCACTCGAAGAGCTGATAGAGGAAACAAAAGCACAATTGCAGGAGACAATCCAGAAGAATCAGGAACAGCAGCGAGAAGCAAAACAACTCGAAGACGAGCTACGAAGAGCCCAGAAATGCATGGACGAGGTGAACAGTATGCTGAAACGCCAATTACTCACGGAAGCCAAATACCAAAAAGATTTAGCAAGTGCTCGCAGCGAACGCGACACATACTACAAAACGATCGAATTTCAGAACCAACAAATCGAGCGACTAGATAACCAGTTGCGAAATCAACAGGATCGAGTCACGGATATGCAGAAGAAAGTCACCGAAATGAAGACATCCCGCGACGCTGCATTATCCAACGAATTCTATTTACAAGAGGCCTTCTTACAGACCCAGGATAAAATTTGTTAACCCAAGCCATAGCTATTAGCTCCGTTAGAACGGACGCTCAGTTATTAGAACCGACTACTTTAGTTCAGATGATAGAAACCATTAAAAAGAAAATTACCCGAACTTTTAGGCTCGCCCGAAACATGTATTTAGAAGGACTCATACCAGAACCATAGGAACCTGCGGGTTCGAGTCCACCGTGCGTGCCAGTGTTAGACGGCCGCCGAATAAGGACAAATGTACTAGGACTGGCATCTTAAATGTAAAAGAACCTTTTGGGAAATGCGCAAGTAACTAAAGATTCGCGCACCCTTGTAAAAAAATCTTCTATATAAGGCAATGAGAAAAGAGTGGCCGAGAGCCCGTTTGGGGAATTATAAGCGTACTGTTTGAAGTGTGTAGGTTGTTGAGAGATTGAACTCTACTCTGTTCTGTTCTGTTCTGTGCTCTATCTAGTCGTTTATTCGCACCTTAGTGCAGAGTTACGAATCGGTTGTATTGCGTTACGAATCTGTTCGGTAATGGTTGAGTGTGTCTCTGAGTGTTATCAAGTTGTAGTGTGTTGTTTGTCAGCTCTTCGGCGGAACCAGGGAATGTGAGAAGTATTCCTGAACTGTTTGCCTGTTAACGTTTTCTATAAGTGACCGAATTCGATACAGTAGTCTACGTTCACTGTTGATTCCGATCACAGGAGTATCTGTAATGGTCTGAAGGTGAGTAGGACACTGATAAGTCTGTGACTAGTCGATTGTTATTAGGAGATTTGTTGTTCGAGTTTAGCATACGGTGAGTTCTCATAACTTCAAGGTATAGATGTCTGTTTGGTATACCTACCTGTTCTGAAGGAGTGCGTATTAGGTGATCTACATTTACTGAAGTATATTATTCTATTGGATACAAGTAACCGGACTACTGCTCAGATCGCTATAGCAGGATCAGTTCGGAAGTTCTAAGTCTAGTACACTGAACACTTATCAGTTTTTCAGAATTGAGTACTGAGCTAAGAAAGAGAGAGAGAGCATTTATGCTTGTGTACGAAGCTGGGAAAATAGTACAGGGCCTCTGTCTAACAAACCCCTACCACTCCCAAGAACCCATGTGGCTAAGAGTTAAGGTACTTTTAATTATCACGGTAGTAGTGATCAGATCAACTAGTTAACCTGTACACGGAAGAATAGAGAGTCAGGTATGCCCAACATTCTAAAGTATTCGAAGTCTAAAATCAGAGTCTGTAGCCTCTAACGGCTAACAGTATCTACACAAAGAGATGCTCAATGAGAGCTTGATATGCTTGATACTTTATGTCGATGACATGTTGATTGCTAGGAAGTCCTCTTATGATTTGTTAGTTCTCAAAAAGAAATTGAGTCACACATTTGATATGAAGGATTTGGGGGATGCCAAACATATTCTTGGCATGCGCATTACTCGTGGTAGGAGTAAAAGATGCATATACTTGTCTCAAAGTGAGTACATATCCAAAGTACTTCACCGGTTCAATATGCAGGGTGGAAAGGCATTGAGTACACCTTTACCCACATATGTGAAATCGAGCAAGGATGATTGCCCCAAATCATATGAGGAAAAGGAATTCATGACCAAAATTCCCTATCAGTCTGCTATTGGTAGTCTCATATATGCTATGGTAGCTACGAGACCAGACATTGCATTTGCAGTGGGAGTTGTGAGCAGATATATGTCTTATCCTTGCAAGAAACATTGGGAAGCGGTCAAGATGATTTTGAGATATCTGAGTGGCACTAAGGAAAATTTGATGATATATTTAGGTAGTGATGTGTGTGAACACTCTAGGACCACCGGGGCACTTTCTTCCCTCTTTAGGAGGTTTTTTCCCCCCCCTGTATATATGCCTATTGCCCTAATGGGCTACTTATCTTTGTACATTCTCTAGTAATACATTCAGTATTGTGTGTTGTGCTCCAAGCTTCTTCTTCTTCCTTGTGTTGTTCGCGTGCTTCCACAGACATCTAACTCCAAGAATTGGTATCAGAGCAGGTCGTCGCTTCATCTAGGGCATCATCTACACCTCTCCAGTTGCAGTCTCAGATTCGCACGAAATTTGGTGAGCATACTCAGGGTGTTTTCAGAATCAAAATGGATTCGCTTTGTGGTGCCAAAATCACCATTTGAGCTCATTTTGGCCTTCGAACGCACTATCATAGTGCTTATGCAGTCTATTTTGTCTTTTTGTGCCAAAGGTATATACCTGTTTTGGTTCACCAGTATAATCATCTCGAAGTCTGCTATAGGTTTAGCAGAACTCGTCTTGGTAGTTCCGTTCAACTTTTTGAGATACAGTCAACTTTCTGCATCAAGGTATTTTAGTCACCGGCCATGGCTGAAAGCAGTGATGTATTTCGTATGTTGGCTGTTGAGGATAAGTTGGATGGTACCAACTACCCGTTGTGGGCTTATATAATGGGACATGTATTGGTTGCAAAAGGATTGTGGAACATTGTGCAGGGTGTGGAAAAACGTCCTATCACACCTGCAACTGTTACAACTGCAGGTACTGAAGCTGATGTAGAAGGTGTCGAACATGATGATATTCTGCATATTCTTGTTCGTGCTGCACTTTTTGTTGCACCTACTATAGAGATTTATTGGGATGGCAGAGATGATCAGGCACATGCATTGATAGCTTTGTCTGTCAAACATGCCATTATTCCTCACATTTGCTCTTGCAGGACAACTAAGGATGCATGGGATACACTTACCACATTGTACCAAGCTAAGAATGAGGCTGGTGTTGCTTACCTCCAAAAACAGTTGGAGAGTGAGCACATGAATGAAGGTGATTCTGTGGACATTTTTCTAACAAAGATCAAAGACTTGAAGGAATAGTTGATTTCTGTTGATGAGGTTAAACCAGATAGCTCACTTGTGCAGACCGTTTTGAATGGTCTTCCTGATTCATATCAGGGTTTTGCTTCTACTCTTCAGCTAATGATGAAAGGCAATCCAAATGCCTTGTCATTTGAGTTAGTCTCTGTTCTGTTGCAGGAAGATCAGTCTAGGCAGAACAGGTCCATTATGCGTGTTGCAGATCAAGCTTTCTTGGCTAGCCAGAAGGGCAAAGGAAAATGGAGCTCTTCTGCTAGTAAGCAGAAATCTCCAAATGCTACACATTCGAAGAACCAAGATAAAGATGAGAAAAAATCAGAAAAGCAAAAATTGTTTTGCAAGTATTGTAAAGGGAATGATCATATCATAAAGAACTGTCCAAAACTGACTGCTAAAGAGGCAAAGAAGAAAGAGGCTAGAATGGTTGTTGCAGAAGCCTCTACAGCAAAAACAGAGTCTGCTAATCTTGTGCAGGAAGAAGAATGGGCGTTTACTACTGTTTGCAGTTTTGACCCATCTTCTCATGAGCAGTGCATGTTTGCAGTAGACTCACATGTTTGGTACTTTGACAGTGGGGTGACCAAACATATTTCCTTGCAGCGCAGTTTCTTCTCTTCACTCAAGCCTGCCCCTACAAGGAATATTGTTACATGCGCCAACAACTCCTCTTATCCTGCTATGGGAGTTGGTAAGATCATTTTGACTACTACTGATGGTAGTTCTTTCACTTTGTCAAATTCTTTGTTTGTTCCAACGATCAAGAAAAATATGTTATCAGTTTCTGCATTAGGCAAGATTGGCTTGGTTGTGAAATTTGTTGATGACAGATGTATAGTTCATGATCTATCAAATGGCGATGTGATTATTGCTTTTGGCATTCTATGTCGTGGGCTGTATAAGCTCGTAGACTATGAAAGATCTGTAAATGATTTGGCATGTGCAGTACATGATTCTTAGGCTATCTCAGATGCAAAGCTTTGGCATGCATGCTTTGTTCATCTGAATTTTGCTAGTTTGATATGCCTGCAGCAATCTGAAATGGTGTCCTCTTTGCCCAAACTTGAGACACCAAGAAAACATGTTTGTGAAGGATGTATTTTGGGCAAAATGCAGCGCTCGTCCTTTCCAAAAGATGGTTCAGTTCGGGCTACTCAGAAATTGCATCTTGTACATAGTGATGTCTGTGGTCCTATGCAAACACCTTTTGGAAATTATCTTTACTTCGTGACTTTCATCGATGATTATTCCAGGCATGCATGGGTATATCCATTGAAGGCAAAGTCCGAAGTGTTCATGTGCTTCAAACAGTTTTTGGTTTTGGCTAAAAATCTGTCAGCATGTAAAATGGCCACCCTCCGTTCTGATTGAGGGGGGGAATATATGTCTTCTGATTTTAATGCATTTCTGGTTGAACGTGGGATAAAACACCAGTGTATAGTGTCGTATACACCTCAACAAAATGGAGTTGCTGAACGAAAGAACAGGTGACTCATGGAGATGGCGACGTGTATGATCAAGAGTCAGACTTTACCACACAGTTTTTGGCTTGAGGCTGTCATGTGTGTAGCATATGTACTTAACATGTGTCCCACTAAAGAACTGCAATCTATCACTTCATATGAGGCTTGGCATGATCGCAAGCCATCTGTTGCACATCTGCATGTTTTTGGTTGTTTGGCATATGCATTAGTGCCTGAACAACATCGCACAAAATTGGATGATAAGGCAGTAAAATGTATTTTTGTTGGGTACATTTCTAAAAGTAAAGGCCATCGTTTGTATCATCCATAGAATAAATGCATTCTGGTTAGCCGTGATGTTGTTTTTGTGGAAGATGCTATTCAGCCATTGCTTTCATGTTCTAAGGAAACATCTGTTAGCTCCAAAGACATGTATGATACTTTGCTACCTCTTTTTGCAGGTGGATAGTCTAGTGATGGTCCTAATGAGGCAACTTCTCAGCCTTTGTAGGTCCCATGTGATGATGCAAATCGTCCCATTTCTGATGCAAATTTACATGATGCGCTCGTTGATGAGAGAGATGACATTGAGGAGGCAAAACTATGCCAAAATGGCTGGTGCAAACTTTGCGTGACAGTAAATTAAATGCACCTCTGTCATATCGTACTTGATCAGGCTCTCATAGTACCTCTTTTGCATCAGATTGCTATGTTATGGTTGCATCTAGTCTCTGTGATGAGAATGAGCCTGTTTCATTTGACAAAGCACAACATTCAGAAAATTGGATGGCTGCTATGCAATCTGAATATGATGCTATAATGAAGAACAATACTTGATCTTTATGTGACTTGCCTCCTGGCAAGAAGGCCATTGGCACTAAGTGGGTTTACAAGCTGAAGCGCAAGCTTGATGGAACAATTGACAGGTATAAGGCTAGGCTTGTTGCAAAGAGTTATGCACAGGTATAAGGCTAGGCCATTGATTTTGATGAGAACTTTGCACCTACATGCCGTATGACTATTGTTTGGAGCATCTGTGCACGCAGCCCATCATGGTTGGAATGTACATCAGTTGGACATTAAAACTGCACTTTTGAATGGTGACTTGCATGAAGAAGTGTATGTTTTTGAGCCCCATGGATTTGTGTAGAAAGGGCATGAAAACTAGGTGTGCAGGTTAAAGAAGGTATTATATGGTTTAAAGCAAGCACCACGTGCTTGGTGTGAGAAGATACATGCCTATCTGATTGCACATGGTTTTGAGAACACTCCAACTGAAAGCATCTTATGTGTTAAGCATGCTAATGATGTGCTTCTGATCATTGTTGTCTATGTTGATGACATGTTGCTCACTGGTCCTATTGAGAAGCATATTGCTGATTTTAAAGTTGATTTGCATGCCTCATTTGAGATGTCTCCTTTGGGGCATTTGCATCACTATTTGGGAATTCAGTTTATGCAAGTTGATGGTGGAATGGCCTTGTGTCAAACGAAATATATTGACACATTATTGCAGCGTTTTGGCCTTGAAGACTGTAAGCCTATTGCCACTCCTATGGAGACAGGATTACGATTGAGTCTTCATGATGCTCGAGATGCATTTGATGTTGTCCTCTATCAACAGGCCGTTGGATGCCTGGTTTACTTATGCATTACTCGGCCAGATATTCAGTTTGATGTCTCACAGATGAGCAGGTTTATGCATTGCCCAGGGGTCAAGCATTGGCAGGCCGTTAAGCACATCTTTTGCTACTTGAGTGGTACTCGGCTACTTGGGTTGTTTTATCCCAATGGTGGATCACTACTGCCAGATTTGCATGCTTTTTCTAACTCAGACTGGGCTAGTTGCTATGACACTCGTGTGTCCACTAGTGGCTTTTGCTTCATGCTTGGTAGCTCATGTATATCTTGGTTGAGCAAGAAACAGCCTAGCCTACTATGGCCACTTCCAGTTATGAGGCTGAGTATAGGGTAGCTTTCACAGCTACTGTTGAGTGTGTGTGGCTCAGATCCCTTATGGCTGATTTGGGTGTTGGTCAGTCTTCTGCCACCAACATGTTCATTGACAGTAGAGCGCATTGGCAGTTGCAAGGAACCATGTGTTCCATGCTTGCACTAAGCACATTGAGGTGCATTATCAATATGTCAAGGAGAGGTTCTCTGCTCGGGAGATCAGCTTGGCATATGTGCCCACGCAAGAGAACATTGCAGACCTTTTCACAAAGGCTCTGCCTAGGGAGAAGTTTGAAGCTTTCCGCAAAGCTTTGGGCTTACTTCCTTTTGTGGAGTGATTTCCACATATCTTGGCACTTCCTTATACATGAGTGCCAACTACTTGCTCACCGCATCACTCCCAGGGGGGATTTGTTGATATATTTAGGTAGTGATGTGTGTGAACACTCTAGGACCACTGAGGCACTTTTTTCCCTCTTTAGGAGGTTTTTCCCCTGCTTGTATATATGTCTATTGCCCTAATAGGTTACTTATCTTTGTACATTCTCTAGTAATACATTCAGTATTGTGTGTTGTGCTCCAAGTTTCTTCTTCTTCCTTGTGTTGTTCGCATGCTTCCGCAGACATCTAACTCCAACACAAGTGTCTATGCTTAGGTAGAGGGAAAGCATCCATTATTGGTTACAGAGATTCTGATTATGCTGATTGTGTAGACAATCGTAAGTCTACATCAGGGTACATTTTTCATTTTGTTGGAGGTGCTATCTCTTGGAGATCTCGTCTTCAAGTATGTATAGCTACTTCCACCACAGAAGCAGAGTATGTTGCAGCAAGTGAGGCATGTAAGGAAGCATTGTGGCGTTCTCATCTTGCTTGTGATATGTGTTTACCTAAGCATGTACCTCGCTTGCTCAGTGATAGTCAGAGTGCCATTGCTTTGGCTAAGAATCCAGTCTATCATGCAAAGACCAAGCACATTGAGGTGAGGTATCACTTCATTAGAGATTACTTAGTCACTGAGCGCATTATTCTTGAGAAGGTTCACACTCAAGATAATGTTGTAGATGCTTTGACTAAAGCTCTACCACAGGATAGCTTTCGACACTGTTGTCACTTGATGGGGGTTACTTGATTCTTGATCTTACACAGTCACTTGTATATTGTGTAACATGCCCATCAGGTGGGAGGTATACTTTGTATACTTACACTCAGGTATTCTTTATCATTCTTTATTTTTCTCCCATAGTTACTTTGGGCATGTTCGCCTTTAGTGGGAGATTGTTACGGTTAGTGTCCATGTGAAAGGCCAAATGGCCACCGGACACTTCCTTGTATATGTTCTTTAATAAAACATATAGTGGCCTAGTCAGTCATAGACTGTAAGTTCGAACGCATTTGTAAGACATAAGAAGTCTCTCTTCGTGCTCCTCTGTGTATTGTGTTTTCTGTGTATTCTGCAGCATCTGTGCGAAGTACTGTGTGCATCCTCTAGAGCTTGGTTTTCTACTCCGAGCCTATCGTTGTGGAGCTCTTTAGAAGGAGAGTGCACTGTGGTGCATCAGCATCAAAATAATTCATTCATAGCAATCTTTGCTCTCTCATTCTACTCATTTTCATTGATTTCAAGCTTCATTTGGTCTCTCATATAGTGCCGTGAGGTTTGCCAAAGTTTCAACTTATTTGACTGAGTGAGTTGTGAGAAATTGCCAACTTTGTGAAGGTATATCTTTGCACATAGGCAGAGAGTGTTGCAAACAGGTAGACTGTTTTGCAGAGGGTTCTTCTCCCAGTTGGAATATCCATTTGGGATTATTTAAAGCTCGTTGGGTAGCTCTTATTAATTTTGGTTTAAGTCTCTATATTGGTGCAGAGAAAAGTTCAGAATATGGAGCATATATCACTACTTGTGGACCTAGTGGGGGGTAGCCATCTTCCATTGTTGCATTGGGGTGTTAGAATCATCCCCCATCAGTGGTATCAGAGCCATTTTGGAGGCTTGAAGACATCAGTGGCATCATATTGAAGACTTGAAGGGATCAAGAAAACTTGTGGAGGCACAAGGAGGACTTATCAAAGCAAGAAGACATCGAAAGTGGGTTACATCGATCGAGATCTCAACTAGTCGAAGGTTAGCAAGGGAGAAGCTATCAAAAGTTAATATCCACACCTTCTAAAGCATAAAAACACTTAAGAACAAGCTAGATGAGCATCTAGAGCTCAGTATGGCTGAGTATAATGCACAAATAGAGAAGTTATAGAAAGGAAACTATCAACCATGGAAATTTAGAGTTAGCAACTACCTTATGGGCAAAGGATTGTGGGGATTAGTTAGTGGTGCGGAGCCAGTGCCTCATGTACATGATCCGCCACTTCAAGGGCAGGTCAAGGCACTAAATGAATGGATAGAAAGGGATAGGAGAGTCATATTCATTCTATCCCAACACATAAGCAATAGCATGATAGGGCATATACAGGACTTGGACACATCCAAGAAGGTTTGGGAGACCCTGGAGAGATTGTACTCTTCATCAACCAAGGCAACGAAGATTCAGCTCAAGAATGAGATAAATAATCTTAGGAAGCACCAATTACTATCGTAAATGAGTACGTTTTGAAGGTTAAGGAGCTTGTAGATGCCCTAGGCTCAATTGGAAGCCCAATCAAATATGATGATCTTGTCGCACACACTCTCAATGGCTTGAGAGAGGATGAAAGGTGGAAAGCATTCATCACATCAGTTTATGTGAGGGATTCCCTACCATAATTTGATCAATTAGTCACATTGATGGTGACGGACGAGATGAACCAAGGAGGTTCACAATCAAAGGGAAGCCAAGCCCAAGTTTTCTATGCAGGTGGAGACAAAGGAAAAAGAGGTGGACAAAATTCCCAAGGTAGAGGGGGAGGAAGTTCAAGCTCAAGCTCAAGCAACCAAGAAGGCTCCAACCAAAGCTATGGAGGAAAGAGTAGAAGAAGAGGATGAAGATTGCATGGAAGAGAAGCATCCAATGCAGAATGCTTCAATTGTGGAAAACCGGGCCATTATGCAAGAGATTGTTGGTCCAAAGGAGGAGGCAATCAAGGATACAAAAGGAAGCAAGGTATGCTAGTACTTTAGCAAACTCAAAAACTGAGAACTTGCTTATGATGTATGGGTCAAGTGAAAGAGTCAATTCAGATTTTACATGGTACATTGATAGTGGTTGTAGCAACCATATGAGTTGCAATAAAGATGTTTTCTTTAATTTAAACTCACCCATCACTCAAGGACATGTAGAGACAAGGGATGGAACTGAGCATAAGATTACGCATATGGGAGATGTTCCATTGAATGGATCTCAAAGTGTGGAGAATGAGTTCTCCTATTCGCAACGGAAGTGTGTAGTGAACCCTTGTATGTCCAGCACTTGGACAAACATCTGCACCTTAGATAGCTTGCTGCTCTCAACACAAAACTCAAATGGACTTGATACTTTATTCAATCAAAGTAGACAAACAGAGCTTTCTAACAAGCTATAAATGACTTAATTTGGACAAGTTTTGATTAGGAAACACAACTGTCAAAGATGAACTACCTGTCCACACAGGTATGCTGAAGAACTAAGCTTCACTCTCGGACTGATAGCTCTCTGAATATATATCCTTTCAAAAAGATATTTGGTACAAAGAAAGTAGACACAAATAGCTTTCCAATAAGCTAAAAATTAAGTAATTTGGATGAGTTTTGATTAGGAAAGTCAACTCATCAAGATAGACCACCTTCACACATAAGTACACTGTAAAACTAGACTTTACTCTCTGACAGATATCTCACCGAGTATGAATGATCTGAATGAGATATTTAAGACAGAAAAAGTAGATATGCCAAGCGCTTTCCAACAAGACAAAAAACACGCAATTTGGATATGTTTTAGTCGGGAAACTGAACCGACCAAAATAGACTACCTATCTACACAGGTATACTGAAAAACTAGACTTCACTCTTTTATTGATATCTCCCAAACTACATAAGCTTTCAAAGAGATATTTGATATGCAGAAAGTACACAAGATAAGCTTTCCAATGAATGTTTAAACGCACAAAATGGTTACATATGCACTGAGATATGAGCTCTGCAACAAAGCTATGTACAAACTGATGTGCGGCTGGAAGGAGTCTAAGGGAAAACCAAAATGACAAAATGGCTAGATCCGACTACTGGGAGCTCTTGCCTCTTTCTCTCCTTGTTTTGAATGTGCTCCCACTTCACTTTTATAACCAATGAGCATGTGAAGAATTTTGTGCCTCCTTCTTAACTCACCACTTTCTCCACTACATGCTACTAACTACAAGGCAAGATATTGTATCTCTTACTCATCATGAATTTTGACTAGACTTTTTCTTTTATTATTTTTTCCTTTTTTCCTCCACTTTTTTCTTTATCTTTATAGTTGGTAAATTTATCCAAGCATGGCTCATATGAAAATGAGCTTGTACATTTATCTTCAACACTCCCCCTCAAGCTCATTTGGGAGTTATCTTCATCCATGTCCTTCAAATTTATCGCATCCTTGAAACCTTTGAGTTTAGAAGCATCCAAGAACTTTGTAAACATATCTGCAACTTGCTCTTTGGTTCTGATGAACTTTACCTCCACATCTTTGCTCAGCACCTTCTCCCTTACATAGTGGTAGTGGACCTCTATGTGCTTGCTCCTTGCATGAAACATAGGATTGCTTGCACAGTAAATACTTGACATGTTATCACCGTATATAGCGATGGTTCCAACTTGCACTCCAAGATCAGCCAAACTGCTTTTTAATCCACATTGCTTCACATGTGGCAAAAGCTAATCCTCTATATTCAGCCTCCATAGATGAAAGTGCAACAGTAGGTTGTTTCTTTGAGCTCCACGTGATAGGTTTGCTTCCTATCATGAACACATAACCTGAGGTTGATCTTCTATCTTCCTTTGAGCCTGCCCAATCAGCCTTTGACTTGCAATTCTTCATCAAACTTGTAAAACAAAGCATGATTAACTGTATTCTTTATGTATCTCAACACTCTCTTGGCTGAATTTAAGTGTTCACTTGTCGGGGCTTGCATAAACTGAGAAAGTACACCAACAACATAAGACAAATCAGGTCTTGTAATGTTTGCATAGATCAATGATCCTACAATGCTTCTGTATGTTGTTACATCTTCCAATGGTTCTCCATCATTTGAACAAATCTTTGTATTTGTGTCCATGGGTTGAGTGAGTGGTTTGCATTCACTCATTCCAAATCTGAAAAGAACATCCAACAAGTACTTCCTTTGCATCAAGTAGATGCCACTCTTTCCATAAACAACTTCAATTCCTAAAAAATATTTCAGCTCTCCCAGATCTGAAATTTTAAACTCCTTACCAAACTTCCTTTTGATATCTTTAATCCCTGTAACATCATTTCCTGTTATGATGAGGTCATCGACGTATATGCAAATATATACCTCTCTATTTTCTTCCTTCTTCATGTACAACGAAGGATCTGCACTACTTGGGTTGTATCCACACTTAGATACTCTACCAATCTCTGATTCCATGCTCTTGGTGCTTGCTTCAAGCCATAAAGCGCCTTCTTCAACCTGCAAACAAAATCTGGATGGTTTTCATCTTCAAATCCAATCGGTTGACTCATGTATACCTCTTCTTGTAGTTCTCCATTAAGAAAAGCATTTTTTATGTCGAGTTGATATAATGGTCAACTCCTTGAAGCACCAATTGCTATTAAGGTTCGGATAGTTCCCATCTTTGCAACGAGGCTGAAAACTTCATCATAATCTATGCCTTGTGTTTGTTTAAATCCTTTGGCAACTAATCTAGCTTTATATCTAGCTAGTGAACCATCAGCATTCCTCTTTACTTTTGGAACAATCTTCATACCTTCTTTCTTTGGCACTAGCTCCCATGTGTGATTATCTTTGAGAGCTTTGATCTCCTCTTTCATAGCTTGCTTCCATTCCTTTTGTGTGCAAGCTTCTTCATATGTCTCAGGCTCTTTGTCTTTGATAACCTGCATCATGTATGCAAAATGTGTCGCCATAAAACTATCATAACTCAACCTTTGAGTTGGATACCTTGTCCTTGAAGATCTTCTTTCATTGCCTTTAGAGAGTTGCTTCTTTAACCTATTTAGCTTTACCATCGGAGTGATTACCTCTTCGTATTCTTCTTCACTTGCATCTACCTCACTGTTTGGAGTAGCACTTGCATCTTTGGCTCTGCTATGAGCTGAATTTGGAGACAAAGAATGGCTCCCCCTCCATGTTGAACATTCTTCATTTGATGTAGATGCCTCTGGACCTGAAGCATTGTGCTTGATTGTTGAACTTCTCTTTGATTTTTTCCTGCATAATCATCACAATCTTCTTCAAGAATCTTTTCCTTTCCTTTATCTTCATACCATGGTCTTAATTCATCAAAGACCACATCTCGCGAGACTCTTAATTCCTTTGTTCTAGGGTTGTAACACTTGTATCCTTTTTGCTCCGTCGAGTAGCCGATGAAAATGCATTTTTCTGACCTTGGTTCCATCTTTGTTCTAACTTCTTGTGGAATGTGAACAAAGCAAACACATCCAAATACTTTGAGGTGTGTAAGATCAAGTTTCTTACCAGAATATACCTCTTCTGGAGTCAAGTGATGTATTCCCGATGTTGTGCACCTATTCATCAAGTAAATGGAGGTTGTGGTAGCTTCAGCCCAGTAGTACAATGGTACCTTCATCTCGTTGAGCATGCATCTTGCAATTTCAGCAATTTGCCTATTTTTCCTCTCAGCTACTCCATTTTGTTGTGGTGTATACCTACAAGTGAATTGCCTTTTGATCCCATTCTCTTGTAGAAAATCTGAAAATTCTTTGGAGAAGTATTCTCCTCCACCATCGGACCTTAAGGTTTTGATAGACCTTCCTGTTTCCTTTTCAACTTCAGCTTTGAATCTTTTGAATATAGAAAACACCTCAGATTTTTGCTTCATACAAAACAGCCATACCTTTCTTGAGTGATCATCAATGAAGGTGACAAAAAATCTATTACCAGCCATTGATGCCTCTTGGGTTGGTCCCCATACATCCGTATGTATCAAGTCCAAGACATTTGGAGCCACATAATTGCTCCTCTTGAATGGCTGCCTCGTTTGCTTTCCTAGTTGACAAGCTTCACATAACTCATGTAGTCCAATGCTATTAAATTTTGGAAGACCTCTTACCACTTCATGTTTGCTCATGTCCTTCAGCTTTGGAATGTTGATGTGTCCTATTCTTTTGTGCCATAAGTCCAGCTCTGAAATCTTCTTGTTCCCACATTGAATGTACATGACCTTTCCATGTGGATGTTGGACATCCAAAGTGAACATCCTTCCTTCTCTTCTACCTCGAGCAATGACCTTGAAGCCTTCCTTTGGATTCTTTATGAAGCACCCATTCTCATTGAATATGACATGATAACCCTTCTCTACCATTTGTCCTATTGAAATCAAGTTCTTTGAAATTGTAGGAACATGAAGAACATTAGATAGTACCTTTGCTCTACTTGTATCTCCAAGGCTTATATCTCCAATATGTTCAATCATGTGTTGAGTATCATCACCTGTTTCAACACATCCTTTTCCACTTGGTACCTGTAGATTAGTGAACAAACTTCCTTGGCATGACATATGGTTACTACAACCTGAATCAATGTACCATTTTTTGTCATCTTCACAAGAGCTTCTATACTCATGTCTCATTGCAAGTAGTGTGTCCTTGCTTCCTTCACTTGAGGTGCTTGCATAGTTGCTTTGGTTCCTTTGATTGCCGCCATTTGGTCTTCCATTCTTCAGCCAACAATCACTAGCATAGTGTCCTACTTTACCACAATGATAGCATGTTATACCTTTATGAGAATTGTAGGAGCTTTGGCCTCTTCCTCTACTTCTACCTCGACCTCTTCCTTGTGTGTTGGCATTTGATGCATCCTTGTTGTCTTTCGAATTGTTTTGATTGTAGTTGGAGTGGTTGTGACCTCTTCCTTTTCCTCTTGAGCCTCCTCTTGAGTTTCTTCCTTTACCTCGACCTGCATATAACATTTGGTTGTGGCTATCCTTTCCTTTGGGACCACCGAAGCTAAGCTCTTCTGTGACAAGATGAGGGATTAGTTGTTCAAAACCTGGATATACATCTTTCAAGTTAATGGAAGTTATAAAAAGGCTTCCATCTTTCATCTTCTCTCAAGCCATTGAGAGTATAACACACAAGATCTTCGTCTTCAACCGTTGTGCCAATAGAAGCTAAAGCATCGCTTAGCTCCTTAATCTTCAAAGTATATTCAGCTATGGATTGACTCGAACTTTTCTTGATTGTGTTCAACTCATTCTTGAGTTGAAGTTTCTTAGCTTTGGTATTTGTTGAATACATCCTTTCAAGAGCTTCCCAAGCATCCTTAGCTTTCTCTAGATGTTGAATATGACCTACCATGGCATTAGTAATGACTTGCGAAATGAGGAACATGACTCTCCTATTCCTCTCTTCCCATTCTTTTGCTTGCCTCCTTTGGACTTCGGTGGCCATAGCTTGATTGATTTGAGGTTGAGCATCATAGCCGCTCACAATACCCCATAAGCCTTTGCCCATTAGGTAGTTGGTCATTCTAAACTTCCACACGGGATAGTTATCCTTGTCCAACTTCTCTACTTGTTGACCCAAGTCAGCCATTGAAGAGTATCAAAGACTTTGAGAGTTACCTCGAATAGTTATAGTCCTTTGCTCTTGCGTTTGTGAAGCTCCTTCTTGTTTTGTAGCTCCTCTTTTGCTTTGCTTCACCTCCAGCTCTGTTGATGAAGCTTCAACACCAAGTTTGCTCTGATACCAACTGTGGAGAATGAGTTCTCCTATTCGCAACGGAAGTGTGTAGTGAACCCTTGTATGTCCAGCACTTGGACAAACATTTGCACCTTAGATAGCTTCCTGCTCTCAACACAAAACTCAAATGGACTTGATACTTTAGTCAATCAAAGTAGACAAAGAGAGCTTTCTAACAAGCTATAAATGACTTAATTTGGACAAGTTTTGATTAGGACACAAAAAAGTCAAAGATGAACTACCTCTCCAGACAGGTATGTTGAAGAACTAAGCTTCACTCTCGGACTGATAGCTCTCTCAATATATATCCTTTCAAAAAGATATTTGGTACAGAGAAAGTAGACACAAATAGCTTTCAAACAAGCTAAAAATCAAGTAATCTGGATGAGTTTTGATCAGGAAACTCAACTCATCAAGATAGACCACCTGCACACATAAGTACACTGTAAAACTGGGCTTTACTCTCTGACAGATATCTCACCGAGTATGAATGATCTGAATGAGATATTTAAGACAGCAAACGTAAATGCTAAGGGATTTCCAACAAGACAAAAAACATGCAATTTGGATATGTTTTGGTCGGGAAACTGAACCGACCAAAATAGACTACCTATCTACACAGGTATAGTGAAAAACTGGACTTCACTCTTTCACTGATATCTCCCAAACTACATAAGCTTTCAAAGAGATATTTGATATGCAAAAATTACACAAGATAAGCTTTCCAATGAATGTTTAAATGCACAAAATGGTTACATATGCACTGAGATATGAGCTCTGCAACAGAGCTGTGTACAAACTGACGTGCGGCTGGAAGGAGTCTAAGGGAAAACCAAAATGACAAAATGGCTAGATCCGACTACTGGGAACTCTTGCCCCTTTCTCTCCTTGTTTTGAATGTGCTCCCACTTCACTTTTATAACCAATGAGCATGTGAAGAAGTTTGTGCCTCCTTCTTAACTCACCACTTTCTCCACTACATGCTACTAACTACAAGGCAAGATATTGTATCTCTTACTCATCATGAATTTTGACTAGACTTTTTCTTTTATTATTTTTTCCTTTTTTCCTCCACTTTTTTCTTTATCTTTATAGTTGGTAAATTTATCCAAGCATGGCTCATATGAAAATGAGCTTGTACATTTATCTTCAACACAAAGCTCCAAGGTGTTGAAGGATGTGTTGCATGTTCCAACCATCACAAAGAACTTGGTTTCGGTAGGTCAAATGATTGGAAGAGGTTATGAAGTGAGTTTCAATGATCAAGGATATTTTGTTGAAGACCTCATGTAGGACTACAAGCTCATAGCAAAAGGGAAGAAGTATGCAAGACTCTTCACCATGGAGGGAAAGCGATCAACCCCTCACACTGTCTACTTGTCAATTGGAAATAAACAGATTGTAGAAATCGACTTATGGCATAAAAGAATTGGGAATATAAACTTACAAAGGATGAAGGACATGCAAAGGAAGGGCTTGGTGAGTGGTCTACCTGATCTTACATCTCAAAATATGCAACATTTGTGCCATGCTTTTCAATTAGGGAAACAAAGTAGATTGCCATTCAAGCAGGGAGCACATGTAAGTGACCTACAAGGGAGCCATCCATTGGAGATAATAGATATTTTGCCACATTTATAGATGATTATTCAAGGTTTGTTTGGATGTATTGCATGAAGTCAAAGTCAAAAGTGTTTTACCACTTCAAGAGGTTCAAAAACCTAGTGGAGAAGGAAATAGAGAAGTATATAAAGCCTCTGAGATTGGATGGAGGGGGAGAGTATTTTTCAAATGAATTTTCAGATTTTCTACATGACCATGGCATCAAAAGGCAATTCACTTGCAGGTATACACCTCAACAAAATGGGGTGGAAGAGAGGAAGAATAGATACATAGCAGAAGTGGCTAGTGCTTTATTAAATGAAATGAATGTTCATAACTCTTATTGGGTTGATGTAACAAATACAGCCATATACATTATGAATAGGTTTCCAACCTCATAAGTACATGGAGTTACACCTTATGAAGCTTGGTGTGGTAAGAAACCCAACCTTTCACATCTCAAAGTATTTGCTTGTGTGTGTTATGTTCACATATCTCAAGAATTAAGACAAAACTTAGACCCGAAGGCAGATAGGTGTATATTTCTTGGATATTCTTCAAAGAAAAAGGGTTTTAGATGTTATAATCCTTGCATCAAAGATCTTAAGGTGTCTAGGGATGTAATATTTGATGAGTTGCTACCTTGGTATGGTAGCAAAGATGTGTTACAGGTTGAGTGATGCATATGACGTTGAGAAGAAGTTCAAAGAGCAACAACAAAGCATGGAGATGAGTGGTCCAACCGCTTCAAGCACACCATCATAGGAGATTAATACATCAGATTGGCATGGAAGAACAATTAATGAAGCTCATTCAAGTGAAGGAAGTAGTAAAGGAAAGGAAAAGGCAAATGACGAAGACCATCAATGGGTAGACATGGAATCTACAAGTGATGAAGATATGGAAAAATTAGAAACTCTAGGATTTAAAGCATCTAAACCAAGGAGCAGGAGATTCCTACCACCTAATGGTGAGGTAAGGTCATCCGATAGGGTTAAATACCATGTTCAAAGGTTAACTTATGATTCATTCATTGCAAGACACTATGCCTACACGAGTCAAGTTATAGCTTGTGAAGAACCTAACTTCTTTGAAGAAGCAAATAAGCATAGGGAATGGATTGAAGCCATGGAGAGGGAAGTCAAAGCACTTGAAGAAAATGATACCTGGTCATTGGTGCCAAGAACAAAGGACATGAATGTCATTGGCAAAAAATGGGTGTATAAGGTAAAGAGGCATGCAAATGGGAGCATCTCTAGGTATAAAGCAAAGTTGGTTGCCAAAGGTTTTGCTCAAACCTATGGCATAGACTTTGAGAAAACATTCAGCCCAATAGCTAAGATTTCCACCATCAGAAGTTTGATTGCAATTTCAGCATCAAAAGGTTGGAAGATGTACCAGTTGGATGTGAAGAATGCTTTCCTAAATGGAGTGCTTGAAGAGGTAGTCTTCATGGACCAGCCCCAAGGCTTTGAAGATGAGAGGTTTCCACATCATGTATGCAGGCTTAAGAAGACTCTTTATGGACTCAAGAAAGCCCTAAGGGCTTGGAACCAAAGACTTGTGGACTACTCAGTAAAATGCGGATACAATCAGAGTCATGCAGACCCATCACTCTTTGTGAAGAAGGAAGGTAGCAAAATTGTCTTCATTTGTATATATGTTGATGATTTGATCAATACAAGGGATGATGAAGCCAACATCAAGGAAATAAAGAGGAAGCTTGGATGTGAGTTTAAAATCTCAGATTTAGGGATTTTAAGGTACTTCCTTGGGATTGAAGTACTATATAAAGAGGAAGGTATACACTTGATGCAAAGGATACATTATAGATCTTTTGAAGAAGTTTGGCTTGTGTGATTGCAAGCCCATTTCAAATCCATTAGAAGTAAATGTTAAACTAAGTGCTCATGAAGGTGAAGAAGTGAATGATGTCACCATGTATAGGTCAATAATTGGCTCTCTCTTGTATGCTACTATGACAAGACCAGATATTGCACATGTAGTTGGAGTGTTATCTCAATTTTTGCAGACACCAAGAGTACCTCATCTTGTTTCAGCCAAAAGGGTACTTAGGTACCTCAAAGGATCGGTAAATGAAGGTATATATTATCCATTTGATGATGGCTTAAATGTACAAGTTTATTATGATGCTGATTGGGCAGGTTCCAAAGATGACAAGAGGAGCACTCGTGGATATGTTATCATGCTAGGAAGAAGACGATATCATGGATGTCAAAGAAACAACCAATAGTGTCTCTCTCATCGATCGAAGCTGAGTATAGAGGCTTAGCACAAGTCTCATGTGAGCTTATGTGGCTCAAGAAGTTGTTTGTTGATCTTGATTTGCAGATTAAGAAAATACCTATTTTTTGTGACAACACTAATTTGCTATCACGCAAAGTCTGCACCAGCCATTTTGTCATATTTTTTGCCTTCTCAATATCAGCTCTCTCATCAACGAGTGCATCATGTAAATCTGCATTACAAATGCAATGATCTGTGTCATCACATGAAACCTGTAAAGGCTAAGAAGTTTCCTCGTTAGGACCAACATTAGATTGTCCACCTATAAAAAGAGGCAGCAAATGATCATACATGTCTTTGGAGCTAACAGATGTCTCCTTAGTACATGAAATTAAGGGTTGAATAGCATATTCCACAAAAACAACAACACGGCTAACCAGAATGTGTTTAGTATGTGGATGATACATATGATAGCCTTTGCTTTCAAAACTGTACCCAACAAAAATACATTCTATTGCTTTACCATCCAATTTTCTGCGATGTTGTTCAGGCACTAATGCATATGCCAAACAACCAAAAACATGCAGATGAGCAACAGATGGCTTGCGACCATGCCAAGCCTCATATGGAGTGATAGATTGTAGCATTTTAGTGGGACACCTGTTAAGTACATATGTTGCACACATAACAGCCTCAAGCCAGAAACTATGTGGTAAGGCCTGACTCTTGACCATACACCTCGCCATCTCTATGAGTGACATGTTCTTTCATTCAACAAATCCATTCTATTGAGGTGTATACGGTAGTGTACACTAATGTTTTATCCCACATTCACCCAGAAATGCATTAAAGTCAGAAGACATAAATTCCTCCCCTCGATCAGAGCAGAGGCTGCCCATTTTACATGCTGATAGATTTTCAGCCAAAACTAGAAATTGTTTGAAGCACATAAACACTTCGGACTTTGCTTTCAATGGATATACCCATGCATGCTTGGAAAAATCATCAATGAAAGTCATGAAGTAAAGATAACTTCCAAAAGAGGGTGTCTACATAGGACCACAGACATCACTATGAACAAGATACAATTTTCTGAGTAGCTCAAACTCAACCATCTTTTAGAAAGGACGAACGCTCCATTTTGCCCAAAATACAGCCTTCATATACATGTTTACTGGGTGCCTCAAGTTTGGGCAAAGAGGACACCATTCTAGATTTCTGCAGGCATAACAAACTAGCAAAATCCAGATGACCAAAGCATGTATGCCAAAGCTTTGCATTTGACATAGCCTGAAAATCATGTATTGCACACGCTGAATCATTTAGAGATCTTTCATAGTCTATGAGCTTATACAACCCATGATATAAAATGCTAGAAGTAATAATGATGTCATCATTTGACTGATCATGAAATGTACATCTGTAATCAACAAATTTCACAACCAAGCACAAACAAAACATATGACACAGTGAAAGAACTACCATCGGCAGTAGTCAAAATGATCTTATCAACTCCCATAATAGGATAAGAGGAGTGTTGAAGCTCAAGGTCAAGGACAAAGCATGGAAGCGCATCAAGGAAGTAGACACACAAGAAGAAGGAGCAAGTAGGGAGCTCCAAGAAGCACCTGTCAAATTTTCAGAAGAAATCCCTACAAAAATAGTGATTTTTATCACTAAAAACCATTGTAAATACCATTTTCCATTTTTGTAACTCCATTTTGTTCAAGCCAAGGAGTCCTCGAGCTTGAGGAGTATTAGATCTACCATCCTACCAATTTTCATAATTTTTAGACTCCGTTTGAGCCCCCAAATAAGCCCTGGAACCTATTTTTTAAGTAGGCCGGACACTAGGTCTGGACAGGGCCAAAACCACTCAAAAACTATAAAAAGGGCTGGAGAGCTCATTTTTGAGGTTAGCTTATTGTAGATTTCAGCTTTGTAAGAGAGCTCTTGTATAATTGAACATCTTCCATTGTTCCACTCCTTGCTCTTACTTTGTGCGCGTGTGTGTGTATGTGTGTGCATGCTTGTGTGCTTTCACTCACGCACTTGTGCCATCACTTGCTCACGGTCTTCATACCGGTCCTCACGTCTCCACGGATTGACATTTATGAGGTGTATCTCCTCACGTTGGTACTCACCATTGTGCTAGAGTGACACCAAATTTGGCGCCGTTGCCGGGGAGAGAGCTTGGAGGATGAGCGTGTGACGGTAAGACGTAGAGTAGCGACGTTGGAAGGTAAAAAATCGCCATTTTACAGTTCAGTTTCTGAGTCTTTCTCCTTCTTCATCTTCACCATCATCACCATCTTCTTCCCTCTTCACATTCTCTGATTTTTTTTATTTTCGCCTGCATCTTCACCTCGTTTTTCACTTGCGGCTATGAGGAACAAGTGCGGAGGCTGTTCAGAGCAGAAACGCTGAAGAAACATTCTTGGAAAACCTCTCAAACTCCAAAAATTTGATTCAGTATCACGCGGGCTGAAGCGACCTGCGTCTGGTATCGCGACAGTGGTTGTGTGACTTTGGAGCTAGATTTTGCATCTACACTCTGATAGAAGTGACAAGGAGGAAATAAGGTACACATATTTGCAAAAATTTTTGAATTTGGGTGTGAAAATCTCCAAGTATCGTGTCCGGTTGAGTTTTGGTATCGCGATACCAGAATTCCCGTGTATCGCGATATTTGTTGAGGTATCGTATCGTGCATGCCCACTTGAGGTATCGCGATACCATTCTGGTATCGTATCGTCAAGTGTTGGTATCGCGATCGCGGTCGCCCCGGTGGTATCGTATCGTGGTCCACTTGGTATCGTCTCGTTGACCTTGCAGTATCGTATCGCCTGGAAGATATCGTATCGTCTATTGTGCGGTATCGTATCGCTTGCAAACAGGTATCGTATCGTGGGCTATATTAGTATCGTATCGCGTCAAATTTCTGGTATCGTATCGCCCACCTAGTGGTATCGTATCGTGGGTCAACCTAGTATCGTGTCGTCTCTTATCCTGGTATCGTATCGTGCACTTTGTGGTATCGTATCGCGTGGCACAAGCAGTATCGTATCGCGGTTGGAGTGGTATTGTATCGTCCTAATCACTGGTATCGTATCGCGACGGTCACAGTATCGTATCGTCTGAGATTCTAGTATCGTATTGTGAGGTTGGTATCGCGATCGCAGTTATCCTAGTGGTATCGTATCGTCTAGGTGGTATCGTCTGAAGGGGTATTGTGTAAGACAAAGGTATCGTATCGTGGAAAATCTGGTATCATATCGCCTGTTCTGAGTTCCCAGAGAGATCCTGTTTCCCTGTTTTAAACCCCAGAACCCTGAACTGGCATAACTTTCTCATACGAAATCCGTTTGCTGTGATTTTGGTTTTGTTGGAAAGCTCGTGGGGAGTACAACCAAAACATCGACTGGTTATGGTAAAAATAATACCAGGATTATTAGATAGGGTATTTTGAAGTTGACCCTCAGGAAAACTGGAAAACCAAGGTGTTCCAAAGGATTTTGAGCAATATAAGAGAACTTTGTGACTAGAAGCCAAGGCTTATGAACCTGAGATCTGGCAGACACTTAGGCAAGGATAGACAAAGCATTAGGTCATCTGAGGCTAGTGTCAACCATACATCCAAGTCTTGGGCTCAACAGCTTAGTGGTTATCCTTACACACGAAGTTCAGAAACCAGTGACTCGGAAATGTCTTTTAGCATGGAAAGACCCACACGTAGCTCAGGCACTGCCTATTTACAGACACCAGAAGGTCCCTATAAGACCCAATTGGAGTATATCAGGACCAACCAATTAGGTGCTCGCATCTATGAGGATGGTCTAAGGCGATCAGTGGTTCAACTCAAAAATCCTGACCAACCCTTTGGACTTGAACACCCAGTAGTCAAGTTTGAAGAGGGTGCCTACATTGATAAGGAAGGAACCATGTATGTGGTTACCAACTTACCAGATAGGACAGATGAGTTTGGAAATATCATTCCTGAGAATGAGATAGGAGACCTAGAGCAAGGAGACCTAGGAGGAGAACCCAAGACCCCTAGAGGTAAGTCAGTCTTAACCAGAGTGCTCACTCCAGAATGGATTCCTCAAGATAATAAAAGCATAGAACTATTCGTGAATAGAGAAACGGAGGAAGCCTTTTGGAGATTTAGGCCAGATCAACCCAGCCCAGTAGTCACCATCTACGAATTCAAGGACCCAGAGACACCAGGGAAAGCTGTCTACCTAGATCACACATCTCAGAAATTATTCTTGGTATCAGATCATGATAGACATGCTTACACTTGGCAAGGTGAATCAATTTTCCCTCCACCAAGATCTAATGTTTCCCAGGGCCTCCAAGGAGCCGGATCATCCAAGGCTCATGAAACCCAGAGAGAAAGAACTAGAGAGAGACCGGAGGTAAGCTTTGCAGACACTATAGGGAGAGACAGATCAGGATATGGAACGGAAAGACTTGAAAGGGAGAGACATAGAGTGTATAGGCATCAAAGAGACGATCATGATTTCCCATTGCCTAGACCACGAGAGCACTCAAGAACCCTTAGACCCTCTCAAGTGGTTAAGACAATGAAGAACTACTTTGATGGATTTGGAGATCCTTATGATCATGTGGCGGAGTTCAAACAAGTGCTAAGAGCTGAACAGGTTGAGGACTTATTCACTCAGTTCGAGGCATTTGGTTTGACTCTTAAGGGTACTGCCTTAGCTTGGTTTCAACCTCTAAACAGTCGCAACTATAGAGAGATAGGTCAGCTGCTAGAAGAATTCATTGTGGAATTTTCCAAAAGCGGTATCAGGCATAACACATCATCATTGATCCACAGCTTCAAGCAGACACCACAAGAAACAGTGCGACTTGCAGGAAGAAGGTTTAGACAGTACTTGGAAAGATGCCTTGTACCAGAATTACCCACATCAGCCAAACAGGTGGCACTGTTTTTAGATGGCCTATTGAGCACAAAATTAAGGTCATATGTATACCTGAAAGATCCTAGATCCATAGAAGAGTGTATACGGATATGCATTGACATAGAAGACAACTTGGGTGAGGAGTTAGGACTATCCAAACTCTATAAGGACTCTGATAGTTCTACAAGTCATACCTCTAGAACCTCCACTGAGATAGATGAGATAGCTGAGCAGGTGGCCAAAAAGCTAGGAGTTCAAAATAGACAAATGCCAAGGGTCACCTCAGTGAAGCGATGTTATACATGTGGAGGAGATCACATGGCTAATGTTTGCCCATTGACGACTCAACCCCAAGGAAGCCCTAATGCTCTATATTGCACCATTGAGAGGAAATGCACAAATCATACGGCCCAAGATTGTCCCTATAACAGGCAGGCTGTTAAACAAAATTATCAGCAACCTTACCAACAGGGTAGGTATCAGAATCAGTACCAACAGCCATATTTTAGGCCACAACAATATCAACCTCAATACCAGCAGCAATATCAGGCACCATATAGGCCACAACCAGTCCTAGGAAACCAACCGTCAACTCCTTCCAATGTGATCCCAGTTAAATATACGATGGCAGAGGAGAACCCTAATAGAGCATTGGTGCCACTAACCCCATTGGTCTCAAAAAATGATTCTCATGCTCATGGTTCAAACTACTTCCATGAAGATAGTCCACATGCTTATTATATAGAGTCACCTGAGCAAAGTGAGACTTCTCAGTGTCAATATGAGGCACCACCTATGGAACAAAATTGGGAGCCAGAATACTCCAATGTCATGTATACAAATCCAAATACTAGGCCCCCAGTGAGACAAGCAAGACCACAAGCCCCTAGAGGACCATGCTTTAGGTGTCAGGGCGATCATTTCATTCGTCAATGTCCCCACCAACCTGCTCTGGGACTAGGACAAAACATCACAATACAAGGCTTTTGTCCTGAGTGTGGCAAGGAACATCTTCCTAGAGAGTGTCCGAGAAACCCCTCTAGTGCACCCAAGGTCACACCCATCAACGTAGTAGGCTTAGTGGCAGATTCAAGTCCAAGTAGTAGTAATGAGGCTCCTGTACAGGCAGTTACTAGGGCACAGGCTACACAACAAGCAAAACCATCTTAGCAGTCAGAGTCAAGTGAGGCAGGAGAGCCTAGTAAGAGGAAACCAAGAACATGGAAGGATACTAGAGAGAAGGCTAATCGCAAGTGGAACAAAAAGCTATCCGAGCTAGAAGAAAGCCTAAGGGATACCAAAACAAAAATAGAAGACATTGCATCTCAAAGCCCCTCACATACCGAAGCTCCATCCACTTCGCCTCATTCCACCCCACCACCCATTGTAAATAATCCACAACCAGGGTCTGTTCTTGCAGATCCAACCCCAGAAGGCTTGGACATGATGTTCAAGGCCTACCAGGCTCGTCTTCAAGAAGAGCCAACAGCTGCAAACCTAGACAAGAGTTACCCTAGAGCAGATTTAGAGATTGAACGGATGAAAATGTGCATGAAAATGGTAGAACAAGCTCAAGCCATACTTGAGACTAGTCAAAAGTTCAATCAGACAAACTCTGTCGAACCGGATTTGCATTTCCAAGGTTTACTAGAAAGATTAGAGCAGTTGGTAAATAAACCACAAATTTCTTTACCTCCACAGGCTCAACCAGTTATTGAAAGAGGAAGCTCACCACCAATGGGAGCTTATGTTCCTAATTCCACGGATGCTGGAATGCCTCCTTCAATTCAACAGTACTCTCAAGAGTTCTTGCGGGAAATACAGGAAGAGAAATGGGCCAAGGAGAAGGGTAATTCCCCTCCTATTCCTGAGATTGATGATCTTCATGATCAATTTCCCCAAGACATCCCATCTATCTATGGAGATCAAACAGAGCAACATGAGGATGAGAGATTAGATTTTGAATCTAATTCTTTACAAAGATTGCCTCATTACACAGGCCCATGGGAATCTGAATCTATCCAGATCAGAGCTCCCACAATATTGGTAAGAAATGAAGACTCAGTGATTCCAAGAAACACTGATGTTGTGAAGAACACTAAGGTTCAATGTCATCTCACTGTGGAAGAGCTGCTCAAAGCAAAACCTGAGCTCTGGAATCATGTGAAGGATCATGTTCCAGAACTTGAATCCAATATGCCAAAAGTAGGCTCTAAGCAAAAAGTTCCAGAGATACCTCTCGACAAGATAGGAGACATGAGCGAAGGTGAAGAAGGTAACACTTATCTTCCGATCACCTATCAAGGTTACACAACCAAGGCAATTGTAGATTCGGGTGCTGGTGTTGCTATTGCGACCACCTCCCTGTGGAAGCAATGGGGCAAACCCACATTAAGACCAACTAGAATGAAGCTTCAAATGGCAGATGGTCATTTTGAAAGACCTCTAGGATTGCTCGAAGGGATAACTCTAACTACTTGTGGTGTAGAGTTTGAACATACATTTGCTATATGTGACTTTGAAAAAAATAATGTCTATGAGATGATCCTAGGAAGACCGTTCCTACGACAATTGCAAATAGTACAGGATTGGGGAACCAACTCCTTGTACTTACAGCACTTAGGGGTCACCACCAAGGTCAATCTGAAGGATTACACCTTCAGAGATGTACCACCCCTACAGTGGATCCTATCCACAAAGCAAAAGAAGATTCAATCTCTGTGCATTCTGGAAGTTCACCTGATCCATCCTGGCTGCATGAAGATACTCATTTGTGGATATGCAAGGTCGCAGAGGAAGAGGAAAAGCATCTAAAAGCAAGAGAGGAAGGAACGTCCCCAGGAGATAGACCAATAAAAGACCCAGCCTATACACCAATGATATTTCCAGATGAGGAATTTGAGCCTCATGGTTGGGCAGAAATCTTAGCTACCATGGACATAGCAGTCAATGAAGAACAATGGACACCTCATTGTGATGAGGAGGGTTATGATATTTCAGTGTTCATGTGTCAGCCCCTGTTGGAAGAGTGTGATCCTAGTGAGTTCATAGAAGAAGAAGAGAATGACGATGATCTAGAATCCATTGTGATGGATACTTACTTTGACTCAGAGGAACACTATTTAGAAGACATAGGAGTGTTAACCCAAAAAGAAGAAGAACCCCTCACGAGTATTAAAACGATAAATTCAAAGGAAGGAAGTGAAGGAGGTCAAAAGAAAAAGAAAAGAAAAGCAGTGAAACAAGAAGAGGAAGAATCATTGTTTGAAGTACCAGATAATTTCAAGAAATATGAAGTGGAAGACCGAAAAATTTTGGTACGAATGCCTAAGAGAGAGGCCATTATAGGAGAAGCATATGACAATAAAGAAAAGACCAAAAAAATTGTAGTGACCATTGAAGGGAACGAAGAACGATGTACGTACATAGGAGATGACCTAAGTGCAAAAGAAGAAGCAGAGCTTGTAGCTCTATTAAGGGAATATAGGGATGTGTTCGCATGGCACTATAGAGACTTGAAAGGAGTAGATCCAAAGATTTGCTCTCATACGATTCCGATGACCGCTGATGCCAAGCCCACCAAACAAAAGCCCTACACATATAATGACAATTATGCAGCCAAAATAAAGGAGGAAATTGACAGGTTGATTGAAGCTGGATTCATCTATGAGATTGAGCACACTGAATGGGTGTCCCCCATTGTGGTGGTGCCCAAGAAGAATGGGAAATTGCGAGTGTGCATTAACCTTAAAAAAGTTAATGCCGCTACGATCAGAGATAGTTATCCACTTCCAATCACCGAACATCTATTGGAGCGTGTTGCAGGCAAGGAAGTTTATAGCTTCCTTGATGGATTTTCAGGTTACAACCAAGTAGCCATTGCCCCCGAAGATCAACACAAAACGGCCTTTGCCACAGAATGGGGAATTTTTGCATTTCGTGTGATGCCATTTGGGCTCACCAACGCACCTGCAACATTCCAAAGGCTCATGTGTCATGTCTTCAAAGAGTTCTTGCGGAAGAGCTTAGAAGTATATGTGGATGATTTATGTGCGCATTCCCAACAGAGAAGTTACCACATCCCTGAGCTCAAACAAATCTTCAACAAGTGTAGAAATTATCGAGTGTGTCTGAACCCAGAGAAGTGTGTGTTCATGGTACGACAAGGTAAAATCTTAGGTCACATTGTTTCTAAGAATGGAATTTCAACAGATGAAGACAAGGTAAGAGCGATAGCAGAGTTGCCAAGACCAAGAAATGTTAAAGAGGTACAGGCCTTTATGGGCCATTGTGGATATTACCGTAGGTTTATCCACATGTATGCCATCATAGCTAAACCTCTTTATGGGTTGTTAACAAATTTTGAGTGGAACGAGGAATGCGAGAATTCCTTCAACGAGCTGAAAAGACGTTTGTGCACAGCACCAATATTGACTACTCCGGATTGGAGCAAACCCTTTCATGTCCATGTAGATGCCTCCAATCATGCAATAGGATGTGTGCTAGCACAACCCACAGGTGAAGGAAACCTAGATTTGCCGATAGCATATGCTAGTAGGCAATTAAATGCAGCTGAACGAAATTATACCACAACGGAGAGAGAAGGCTTAGGTATGGTATATGCTGTGAAGAAGTTTAGACACTATTTATTGGCCAATAAGTTCAAGTTTTTCACTGATCATCAAGCTTTACTATATTTGGTCAATAAACCTTGCAATACAGGCCGCTTAGTAAGATGGTTCCTCTTACTAATGGAATACGACTTTGAAGTTGTTGTTAGGAAAGGTAGAACCCATCTTAGGGCAGACCATCTTTCTCGCATCACTTCAGGAGAGCCACCGCAAGGAGTGTCTGATGAATTGCCCAATGCTTATCTGTTCAATTTAGAAGTTGTTCCTAAATGGGCAAATAAGTTGGTACCAGTCCTAACCTTTGGGCCTGCAAATAAAAATGTGAAAACAAGCAAAGAAGAAATTGTAAAATCACAAAAGTATCAAATATTGGCCGGAAGTATGTACAAGCAAGATACCGAGGGCGTATTAGCTTGTTGTGTTGAGGACGACGAACATACTAGTTGGATGCAACAAGCCCATGAGGGACTGCTAGGAAATCACTACTCTAAACAACGAACATTGCAGAATCTAAAACGTTTAGGAGTGTATTGGCCTAGCATGGACAAAGAAATACAGGAGTGGATCCAGAATTGTCTAGTGTGCCAGAAGAGACCCCCAGTGGAGCATGCCACTCTTTATCACGTGTCATTAATCCCAGATTGGAGTGCTCCATTGGTTGCGTTCATGAGATCGGGAACATTACCCAATCAGGCTAGTCTTGCAAGAAAACGAAGCATGGAGCAAGAGGCTCAAGACTATGCCTTAGTAGGAGACAACCTATATCGAAGAGGCAAGGATGGTTACCTAAGACTGTGCGTTCATGAATCAGACTATTTGAAAGTCTTAGAAACTGCACACAGCAGTGCTGCAGGTGGACACTTTGGGCCTGACAGAGTAATTAAGACCATTCTATTCTCAGGACTTTGGTGGCCCACTCTTCATATGGATGCACATACTTATGTGAAGAAATGTGACACATGCCAACGTGCCCAATATCCGATAAGAAAAGATGAAATGCCCTTGAGGCCCATGATGGGAGGACGCGCATTCTCGAAGTGGGGCATAGACTTTGTTGGTCCTATTAACCCCCCAGCTAGAAACTCCCATGCAGAATACATCATTGTAGCCACAGATTACCTTACAAAGTGGGTGGAAGTAAAAGCCACGACAAAGAATGATGCTCAAACGACGGCTAAGTTCTTATTCAAAAACGTGTTCACTAGATATGGGTTACCAATAGAGTTGGTTAGTGATAGAGGTACGCACTTCTTGAATGAGGTCATTGAACATCTCCTTCAAGAATTCATGGTGATACACAAGAAGTCTGCCCCTTATCACCCACAAGCCAACGGACAAGCCGAGAGCACGAATAAGATCCTATGTAACGTATTGACGAAACTTGTAAATAATAAACGCTCTGATTGGGACAAACAACTTCATCATGCTGTTTGGGCATACCGAGTTGCCTACAAAACGGTACTCAATGCTACCCCATTTCAGATGGTTTTTGGACAGAATGCGGTGCTACCATTAGACTTCCTAATCCCTGCCTTGAAAGTAGCACAAGAGCATGAATGGAATGGACATGAGTTGTCTTCCAGGATCTTTGATCTAGAACGCTTAGGTGAGACGAGGCTACGGGCAGCAGCAGGCATTTATGCTGCAAAGAAAAGGCAAAAGGCATACTTTGATGCCCATGTAAAGGATAAAGGATTGAAGGAAGGAGATCTAGTGATGGTTTATACGCTAAAGCAACATGCCCGCAAATTGGAGAAACGAGGATATGGACCCATGATCATTAATAGACTCTCCACTAGCGGTGCAGTTCAATTGGCCACTTTAGAAGGTGATGTCCTACCCAACTATATTAGTGGATGCCAAGTCAAGTTATATCAAGAACCTCTTACAGAGGAAATGCTCACGAGACTCAACACTGCTAAGAAGCAAAAAGAAGAGGAGTTAAGGGTTAGAGAAGAAGCACAAGCAGAAGCTAGAGAGCGCATCAGAAGAAATAAGTTACGGCGGCTAGGCCTAGATGTCAACACAAAAGCTCCAAAATGTCACATGGACATGTGCCAAAAATCGGGCATAACTACTTCTCGAATAATTGATCGACGGCCCTTTGTGACTATAGAGGTAGGACAAGGAAAGAGTGTAAGGACTGTGAGAGCATTGGTTGACTCAGGAGCAACAACTAGTGCAGTTAGACTTTCATACTGCCAAGACCTGCATTTGGACATCAAGCCCATAGAAGCCTATCTCATAGGATTAGGAGGCGTGGAAACACCCTGTTTGGGCGAGGTGGAACTTCCCATCTACCTTCAAGATGTTCCAATAAAAGTCAAAATGCTAGTGTGTCATGATGAGGACCTCACAGAACCACTTGTCTTGGGTCAAGATTGGATTTACGACCATGCTGTCAACTTGAACCTAAGAAGTCAACTTCTTCAAGTTTGGGTATATGATCAATGCATTACATTAGAATTGGAGAATCGCATGTCCACTGAAACTGACACCACACACTCTCTTTGTTCCTCTAAGGCTAATCTTCTCGAACAAGATGTCGTAGATGTCAAAAGCTCTATGATCCAGACGGACGCAATCACGGAAGGACAGTCGCAAAGGCAAGATGAACCTTCTTCTTGTTTTTACAAGAGTAAAGCGTCCACGGTAGTTCAACCTCAGAAGCAAGCAAAACAGTGCAAGACAGCCAGTCTATCAAATAGACAAAGAGCCTTCAAGAGGAAAGAAGTGTTGGGCATGACACAGATCTGGGTAAAGAAAGGAGTACCACCATCGATGTTACCTCAAAGACTCCCACCCAACCAGATCGACCATGACAACAGAAGGACCAAGCACCTACGATAGGGTCAAGCACAAAGAATCCATCAAATTTGGGTACCGAAGCTATCAATGAAGGCCGACCACAATCAGGTACAAATTTGGGTGCCTAAAAAATTAGCTACAGCTCAACAAGGGCGATTACAGATGTGGGTACCCAAGAAGCTCTTACACGTACAAAGACCTATGCTCCCCGCCATGCGAAAGGCCTCAACAAAGAAGCCAAGGAAAGCAAAGGGTAAGAACAGAGCACAAAGACCAAAAGAAGCTAAACTCAACCCTTCTACAAAAAAAGGTAGGCACTCACCCAGGATATGGGTTTGGAAGCCAAAAGCACAAGCAACATCCACAGAACCAAGGGGCCAACCACACTGGATACCAAAGTTTGGACAGCATCCAAAGAAGAACTGGCGTGAGGTGATCTCTACAGGGCCAAATACTATTCGGAAAGGGGTTCCCATTAGGAGGATTACATCATTTCGAGATCCAATCGACACCTCCCAACAAAGAATGCATCAACTATGCGAGTAACATCAACAGCCTCGACGTGCAGCAACCATGTGCCTTTGGCATAATCTTGTCTTTTGCACCATTCAGGTCATGCATCTCCAAAGTATGCATCAATATAGGGCCACCTTACATGGCCGTGCATAGACACAATTGAAAAATCCCAGGCACATGAGACACAAATTTTCCCATGTAAAATATTTTATTGATACTCACCTCTTTCTTCTTGTTTCATGCCATTTGGTTAAAAAAAAAAAAAAAAAAAAAAAAAAAAAAACTATGTGCTTGAAAATGCTCATCAGCGAACGTCCAGCAAGGACATCCCTCAACAAAAAGGACAAGCCGACGGTCAAACACCAAGTGGAACCACAACACGAAGAGATGAAGATCAACGGACCCTTCACCATGGTAAGATGTGTATGTTTCAACCACACTATAACCATGATAGATTAGGAAACCTCTTCGTCAGCATACCCTTGAGCACTTAGCTCAAGACCCAATCTCTTGCACCATACTTCTTGCCATGCATTTTCCAAGTACGCATACGTAGGGCCACATTACTAGGCCATGCACAAGGCACATATTTTGTTCAACCCATGCACTAATGCACTGACCCACCATTCATTACGGGTTACAAGTATTTGGCATGAAAACTATGAAAATCCATCTTTGGACGAACCAGACGACATCCAGATGACAACAACAAAAACAAGGAAGCCATCCACCACCGAGAGTTGCTCACAATCAACATCGACCACCTCCTTTGAGCAACTAGCAGTTTTGGAAAACTCACAAATGCACCATCCAGATGGAATACAAGGCAGAAGTACGTACAAAGGGACTACAAACTGCAAGAGATAACAGTGGCAAAGTGAAGAACCAGACAAACGACCAGGATACATTGGGAAGAGGGATCACCCCTGTTGGACGCAAAGGACGCTACCTCTCAACGTACTACATGGAACGACCACTACAACAAAGGTCTGTCAGGGACGACAGACTCAAGAGGGGGGGGAGTGTTGAAGCTCAAGGTCAAGGACAAAGCATGGAAGCGCATCAAGGAAGTAGACACACAAGAAGAAGGAGCAAGTAGGGAGCTCCAAGAAGCACCTGTCAAATTTTCAGAAGAAATCCCTACAAAAATAGTGATTTTTATCACTAAAAACCATTGTAAATACCATTTTCCATTTTTGTAACTCCATTTTGTTCAAGCCGAGGAGTCCTCGAGCTTGAGGAGTATTAGATCTACCATCCTACCAATTTTCATAATTTTTAGACTCCGTTTGAGCCCCCAAATAAGCCCTGGAACCTATTTTTTAACTAGGCCGGACACTAGGTCTGGACAGGGCCAAAACCACTCAAAAACTATAAAAAGGGCTGGAGAGCTCATTTTTGAGGTTAGCTTATTGTAGATTTCAGCTTTGTAAGAGAGCTCTTGTATAATTGAACATCTTCCATTGTTCCACTCCTTGCTCTTACTTGCTCACGGTCTTCATACCGGTCCTCACGTCTCCACGGATTGACATTTATGAGGTGTATCTCCTCACGTTGGTACTCACCATTGTGCTAGAGTGACAAGGAGTTTTTGGCACATGTAACAGTATTCCCTGTAGGGGCAACCTTGAGTGAACAGAAGAAACTACACTGCGAGGTAATATGTTTGGTCACCCCACTATCAAAGTACCAAACATATGATTCTACTACAGACATGCACTGCACATGAGAAGATGGGTCAAAACTGCAAACAATAGTAAACGCCCATTCTTCATCCTATACAAGATTAGCAGACTCTGTTTTTAGTGTAGAGGCCTCTGCAACAACCATTCCAGACTCTTTCTTCATTGCCTCTTTAGCATCTAGTTTTGGACAGCTCTTAATGACATGATCATTTGCTTTATAGTATTTGCAAAACAATTTCTGCTTTTCTGATTTCTTCTCATCTTTTTCTTCCGTCTTCAAATGTGCAGCATTTGTAGATTTCTGCTTACTAGTAGAAGAGCTCCATTTTCCTTTGCCCTTCTGACTAGCCAAGAAAGCTTGATCTGCAACACACATAATAGACATGTTCTGCCTAGACTACTCTTCTTGCAACAAAAGAGAAACTAACTCTTCAAATGTTAAGGCATTTGGATTGCCTTTCATCATCAAACAAAGAGTAGAGGCAAAACTCTGATATGAGTCGGGAAGACCATTCAGAACAATCTGCACAAGTATGATGGAGAGTGTTAATCTCCAAAAGAACAAGCTATTCTTGAAGTTAGAGCACCTCTATATCAAGAATAACTCAAAACCTCTACCAATTTTGAGGATCAATGCTCAATTACCAAAATCTTGAACAAACTATGAAGAGAGTAACTACACAGAAAGTCTGCTGCACATAACTCACTCAATGACTAATCAAATGTGTAACGTTTTTTATAAAACTTTGCACAAGGTGTCGCTATAGTTTGCACACCCTCTCCAAGTTAAATCATCTCAAAATATTAAGTATATCTTGAGAAATGAATCAAACAGTTCACCTATGTCTAAAACTCTTCTCCTATAAAGTCGATTCTGACACCTGCAACTTCTAACACTTGGTTCTCCTAAACTAGAACCCATTTAAGAAAATTCTTTTAGCCATAGATGGCTTACCTTCCAACTTAGATTTTGACTCCTGATTTGTGTCAAAACTTTACATTGTGCACTGAGAACTGATCAATTCTTTGACCATCAAGATTGAGCCTATTTTAGAAGACACTCAACACTTCCTCACATACAAATGTTCCTACACATAATTCTCTCAGCTTGTTTACAATTAGGCTCTCAAACTTTAACCATAGACTCTCTAACTATGGAATTAGACATCTACAAAAGGATTCTTGAAATGATCAAACATAGAAGGAATACACACAGAAATATCGGGTGCAACTTTCCTTCTATTCAGAAAACTTTTACATCTAAATGAGAGAGAGAGTTTTCTCACTTCTAAAATGTCTAATGTCTTCTAATTCTTCTCTTCACATACTCTCACATATTTTCCCCGACATTTTACTCATATATATAGGCATATATGTACAAGATCATGACCATACAAAAGGTATAAGTGAGCTATCTCTAAATTAATGTACATATGTATACAGATCTTCATCTTTTGAACATGTACTTTCTTCATGCTTCATAAATTAATCTTTTCTTCAATCCTTGACTTCAAAACTTCAATTGGTGATTGATTTGCACCAACAACTCCCCCTCAATCATCAATTGAGGTTTTTCTCTATCTTCTTTATCCCTGCCATGTCTTTGAATCTCTGTAGCTTTGGTCCATCCAAGCTTTTGGTTAGAATATCAGCTATCTGATCTTTTGTTGAAGTATGTATGACTTCAATCTCCTTATCCATCACCTTCTCTCTTAGAAAGTGATATTGAATCTCAATGTGTTTAGTCCTGGCATGAAAACCAGGGTTAGCAGCTAGATACAATGAACTCATGTTATCTCCATGAATAGTGGGTGTACTCTGAATGATGTCAAAACTCTTCATAAGAGTCTTTAGCCATATAACTACCTTTGCAACTTCAACCATACCTTTATACTCTACCTCTGTAGATGATAATGCAATTGTGTGTTGCTTCTTAGAACACCGAGAGATTAGCTTATCTCCCACATAACACAAGTATCCATATGTTGATCTCCTATCATCAGGATTACCTGCCCAATCTGTATCACTGTATATCTTGATGTTTGTATCTGATGTAAAATCATAATACAAACCTTCTTTGAGTGTACCCTTAATGTACCTCAATACTCTTTGTTCTGCAATCCAACGATCTTTCCTAGGACAATGCATGAATTGAGCTAATACTCCTACTGCATATGACAAGTCAGGCCTAGTTAATGTAGCATAGATCAAACTACCAAACAAAATTTGATACATCTTCATATCCTTGAACTCTTCTCCTCCATATCTACTCAATTTATGATTCACTTCCATTGGAGTAGGTGCTACCCTATAATCATCCATTTTAAACTTGATCAACAAGTTCTTCAAATACCTTTCTTGAGTTACATACACTCCATGTTGAGTGTATGAGATCTCCATGCCCAAGAAATATGACAAGTCTCCCAAGTCACTAATCTTGAACTCTTTCTCCATTTTTTTCTTTAGACTTTGAATGCCTTTCTCATCTGTACTTGTAAGAATTATATCATCAACATATATGCACATGTAAATGAACCCATCATCAATTGCTTTGACAAGCAAGCTACTATCTGCTTTAGATACTTTAAACCAAGTTCCTTCAAGAACTTCACAAGTCTATAACTCCATGCCCTTGGAGCCTGCTTCAAACCATACAAAACTCTCTTGAGCTTACATACATGATCTGGATACCTTTCATCTTTGAATCCTTGTCGTTGCTCCATGAAAACATCATCTGAAATATAACCATTTAGAAAAGCATTCTTGACATCTAATTGACATAATCTCTAACCTTTACATGGAGCAATGGCTATGAATGTCCTGATGGTTGTCATCTTTGCCACAGGACTATAGGTCTCATCATAATCTATACCATATGTTTGAGCAAACCCTTTCACAACAAGTCTAGCTTTATATCTAGACACACTTCCATCTGCATACCTCTTTGTCTTGTAGACCCATTTGCATCCAATGATCTTCTGACTGTTTGGTTTAGGAACCAAATCCCAAGTCTCATTCTCCATCAATGCATCATACTCTTCCTGCATAGCTTTCTCCCAATTTTCTTTACCTTTTGGCTCTTCATATGTAGAAGGGTCTTCATCTGCTTTTACCATATAAGCATAATCTTTAATAGCCAAAAAAGAAGTGTCATAGCTATACCTTGTAGTTTGTCATTTATGTCTTGATGAACTTCTAAGTTCTCCACTTCTTGAGGTTTCTGGTTCATCACATTCTGGATCAAACCTTGGTACTTCTTCAACTTCAACGTGTACTTCATTGTTCTCTTCTTCATCAAATATTTGAACCTTTGATTTACCTTTCTTCTGATGCACAACTTCTTCATCACCTGCATGAATATTTATTGTACCTGCATACCAAGTACCTTGCTCATAAAATGTAACATCCTTTGATACAAGGAATTGTTTTGTGGATGGACTCCACAACCTATATCCCATCTGCTTATCATCATATCCAATGAACACATACTTTTTAGCTTTAGGTTCAACTTGTGCCTCAATTGGGATGGCACATATGCATAGGCTAAACAACCAAACACTTTGCAATGATCTAAGGTAGGTCTCTTACCCCACCATGCCTCATATGGTGTCATACCCTGCAAAGCTTTACATGGTAACCTATTGACCAAATATGTGGTTGTATTTACAGCCTCAGCCCACAAATAATTGGGACAATTTTTCTCCTTCATCATGGATCTTGCAAACTCGACAAGAGCTCTATTCCTCCTTTTTGCTACAACATTTTGTTGAGGAGAGTACCTGCAAGTAACTTTCCTTTTTATACCTGCATTCCATAAGTAATCATGGAACTCATTAGAGAAATACTCTCCCCCTCCATCTGATCTTAGTCTCTTCAACTTTTGACCTGTAATTCTTTTTGCATACACATGATAATGTTTGAATGTATTAAATACCTCTGATTTATCTTTGATCACATAGATAGTGATCCACCTGGTAGCATCATCAACATAAATCACATAATATCTTGAACCATTTATACTGAAATCCTTTGAAGGTCCCCACACATCTGTGTGTACCAATTCAAGCTTCTCTGAATACATGAAACCATGCTTGGAATAAGATTGCTTATGAGCCTTACCTAATTGACATGCCTCACATTTGTATGTCCTATGTTGTCCTGCAACATTAGGCAATCCAAGCACTGAACCATTGTTAACCATGTCCTTAATACCTCTTTCATTGAAATTTCCAAGCCTTTTGTGCCAAAGATCTAACTCAAAGATCTTATGTCCTCCATAAGTGAACAAGGCATGACCACCATTACCTTGAATCTTCAATGTGAAGAGTCTTCCTTCTTTCTTCCCTGAAACAATTTGTTTATACCCATTGCTAGGGTCTTCCACAAAAACTCCTTCATTAGTGAACCTTACTTCATAACCTTTTTCAACAATTTGCCCTACACTTATCAGATTCTTTAGAATTGTAGGAACATACAAAACCTTACTTAGAAGAGTACTTCCATCCTTGGCCTTCACTGATCCAATTGACTTCACATTATGCTTTGTATTGTCACATGTTTGAACTACATGATTAGTTACCTTATTCTCCAAATCAGTCATCAAGGCTATGTTACCACTCAGGTGATTGCTACACCCTGAGTCAATGTAGAAGACTCTTTGGTCTTCACTTTTCCTTTCACACAAGTTGCATTCATAATCAAGGTTGAATCCTCCTTCTGATCTGAAGCATAATTGTAGTAGGTATTGTTGTAGGACTGGCTTTGGAATCCTCTACCTGCATTTCTTCCAACGTAACCTTTACTACCTCTACCTCTAAAATTACCTCTTTGATTTATGCCACCTCTTCCTCGTGATTATATCCACCATTATTCTGATTATTATGCCAACAATCATGAGTTAAGTGATTTGTCTTACCACAAATCCAGCAAGCTTTGGCTCCATCTTTATTGCTTCTACCTCTTCCTCTACCCTTGCCACCTCCTCTTCCTCTTAGGAAGTTAGCTTGACTAGTTGAGCCTTCATCTTTATTTGTTTGTTTCTTGCCTTTGCTATTCTTCTTCTTATCCTTTGAATACATTGCTTGACCTACACTCTTATCACTTTCACCTTTGACATCCTGCTCAAAGGTTAGCATGTGTCCTAGTAATTGATTTAAATCAAGAGTAAAATGATCTAGTGACAATCCAATAGACAAAATAAATGGCTTCCATTTCTCATCTCCTCTCAAACCTGTGAGGATTTGCCTTACCAATTTATCCTCCTCAATATCTTCATCAACTGCTCCTAATGCATCTGCAATGTCCTTCATCCTTGTTACATAATCTGAAATGGATTGAGAAGCCTTCTTCTTGAATGTGGTAAACTCTGCCCACAAAGATGCTTTCCTTGACTTTGTAGTGTTTTGGAAATGCTCCTCCAAAGCATTCCATATATCACTTGCACTTTCAAGACCTCTAATATGAGGTAGTAAGTAGTCATTGACTCCCATGTAGATAATACTCCTTGCTTGAGCATCTCTCTTCATCCAGGTCTTCAAATTTGATAGTTCATCCCTAGTTGGAACACTAGGATCTCTGAATTATGGCTTTTCTTCTTCACCTGTAATGTAACCTATCAAATCTTTGCTCATGAGATGAGCTTCCATCCTCATTGACCATGCTGGATAGTTTCCTCTATCCAATTTCTCTATCTCAAGAGAATCTTCCATACTTTCTTCACCTGTGTATTAAATTCTTCAACCTTTATAAGCAATAAGTGTACCTTTACTTCGACAAGTGTTGATTTCTTTATGACTGCAGCAGTCGGGGTCCTCCTTTCTTCAATTTTGATGATTCTTGCTCTGATACCTCTGATGGAGAGTGTTAATCTCCAAAAGAACAAGCTATTCTTGAAGTTAGAGCACCTCTATATCAAGAATAACTCAAAACCTCTACCAATTTCGAGGATCAATGCTAAATTACCAAAATCTTGAACAAACTGTGAAGAGAGTAACTACACAGAACATCTGTTGCACATAACTCACTCATTGACTAATCAAATGTGTAAAGTTTTTTATTAAACTTTGCACAACCTGTTGCCTATAGTTTGCACACCTTCTCCAAGTTACATCGTCTCAAAAGATTAAGTATATCTTGAAAAATGAATCAAACAGTTCACCTATGTCTAAAAATGTTCTCCTGTAAAGTCGATTCTGACACCTGAAACTTCTAGCACTTGGTCCTCCTAAACTAGAACCGTTTAAGCAAATGCTTTTAGCCATAGATGGCTTACCTTCCAACTTAGATTTTGACTCCTGATTTGTGCAAAACTTTACACAGTGCACTGAGAACTGATCAATTCTTTGACCATCGAGATTGCGCCTGTTTCAGAAGACACTCAACACTTCCTCACATACAAATGTTCCTACACATAATTCTCTCAGCCAGTTTACAATTAGGCTCTCAAACTTTAACCATAGACTCTCTAACTATGGAATTAGAAATCTACAGAAGGATTCTTGAAATGATCAAACACGGAAGGAATACACATAGAAATATCGGGTGCAACTTTTCTTCTATTCAAAAAACTTTTATATCTGGATGAGAGAGAGAGTTTTCTCAATTCTAAAATGTCTAATGTCTTGTAATTCTTCTCTTCACATACGCTCACATATTTTCCCTAACATTTTACTCATATATATAGGCATATGTGTACAAGCTCATGACCATACAAAAGTTATAAGTGAGCTATCTCTAAATTAATGTACATATGTATACAGGTCTTCATCTTTTGAACATGTACTTTCTTCATGCTTCATAAATTGGTCTTTTCTTCAATCCTTGACTTGAAAACTTCAATTGGTGATTGATTTGCACCAACAAAGTAAACTGTGAGGAAGGACTTCATCTATAGAAATCAACTGCTCCTTCAAATCCTTGATCTTTATTAGAAAATTGTCCATAGAATCACCTTCATTCATGTGCTCACTCTCCAACTATTTTCAAAGGTAAGCAACACGAGCCTCATTCCTAGCCTGGTACAATGTGCTAAGTGTATCCCAAGCATCCTTAGCTCTTCTACAAGAGTGAATGTGAGGAATAATGGCACGTTTGACAAAAAAAGCTATCAATGCATGTGCCTGGGCATCTCTACCATCCCAATGAATTTGCTCTACAGTAGGTGCAGCAGAAATTGCGGCACGAACAAGAATATGCAAAATATCATCATCTTTGACACCTTCTGCATCAGCTTCAGTACCTATAGTTGTAACAGTTGTAGGTATGATAGGACTTTTTTCAACACCATGCACAATGTTCTACAATCCTTTGGCAACCAATATATGTCACATCATATAAGCCCATAACGAGTAGTTGGTACCATCCAACTTATCCTCAATAGCCAACATACAGAATACATCGCTGCTTTCAGCCATGGCCAGTGACTAAAATACCCTGATGTTGGTGCAGGGCAATCAACAATTGAAGTTTAATGAAGGTTTGGAAGTCAAGGACTGAAGGAAAGTTCAAGTTATGAAGCATGGAGGAAGTGCATTTTCAGAAGTTGAAAGAGATGTACACATATGTACATTAATTCAGAGATAGTTCACTTATACTTTTGTATAGTCATGAGCTTGTAAATATTTGCCTATATATACTATGAAAAATGTTGGGGCAAAGTGGAGAGATTATGTGAGAACAAGAATAGAGGAGAATTAGATGTCATTAGACATGTTTAGAAGTGATTAGAATTTCCCTCATCACTTAGATGTAAATTTCTCAGAAATGGAAAACTATTGCGCCCGATGTTTCTGTTTATTCTCCTTCTGTGTTTGATCATTTCAAGAAATCTTTTGTAGATGTCAAATTCCATAGTTAATGAGTCTATGGTTAAAGTTTGAGAGCCTAATTGTAAACAGGCTATGAGAATTATGTGTAGGAACATTCATATGTGAAGAAGTGTTCACTGGTTCCTGAAACAGGCGCAAAATTTGATGTTAATGTTTTGGTCAGTTCTCCTTCCACAGTGTAAAGTTTTGAGCAAGCAAGCACTCAATCTTTAAGTTTGAAGGTAAGCTATCTATGGCTAAAATCATTTTCATAAATGGGTTCTAGATTGAGAGAACCAAGTGTTAAACAATATAGGTGTCTAAATCGACTTCTCAGAAGAGCAGTTTTAGGCATAGGTAACTTGTTGAGATCATTTCCTCAAGATATACTGAATCTTTTGGAGTGATTCAACTTGGAGAAGGTGCACAAACTGTAGCCGACACTTTGTGCAAAGTTTCATCAAAAACTTTACACAATTGATAAGGTAATGAGAGAGATATGTGTAGCAGACTTTCTGTGTGGTCATCTCCTTCACAGATTTTTCAAAATCTTTATAATTGATCATTGATCCTCTAAAATTGGTGAAGGTTTGAGTTACTCTTGTTATATAGGTGCTCTAACTACAAGAGTAGCTTGTTCTTTTGGAGATTAACACTCTCCATCAGTGGTATCAGAGCAGGAAGCATCAGAATTGAAGGAAGGAGGATCCCGACTGCTGCAGCTGCAAAGAATTCAACATCTGAAGGTTCAAAAGGTGAAAGCTTAAGGGCAAAGCTTGAGAGGAGGTCATACAACATCAAGGAAGATAAAAGGAACATTATTCAAAGTAAAGGTACATCTATTACTCATAAAGGTTGAAGAATTCAATATACAGGTGCAGAAAGGATGGGAGATTCTCTTCAAATAGAGAAGTTGGATAGAGAGAACTATCCAGCATGATCAATGAGGATGGAAGCTCATCTTATGAGCAAAGACTTGATAGCTTATATTACAGGTGAAGAAGAAAAGCCTCAGTTCAGAGATCCTAGTGTTCCAACTAGGGAGGAATTATCAAAATTGAAGAATTGGATGAAAAGAGATGCTCAAGCTAGGAGCATTATCTATATGGCAGTCAATGACTACTTGCTACCTCATATAAGAGGTCTTGAAAGTGCAAGTGATATATGGAATGCTTTGGAGGAGCATTTTCAAAACACCACAAAGTCAAGGAAGGCATCCTTGTGGACAGAATTTACCACTTTCAAGAAGAAGGCCTCTCAAAACATCTCAGACTATGTAACAAGGATGAAGGACATTGCAGATGCATTAGGAGCAGTTGATGAAGACATTGAGGAGGATAAATTGGTAAGGCAAATCCTCACAGGGTTGAGAGGTGATGACAAATGGAAGCCATTAATTTTGTCTACTGAACTATCACTTGATCATTTTACTCCTAACTTAAATCAGTTGCTAGGACATATGTTAACCTTTGAGCAAGATGTCAAAGGTGACAAAAGTGTAAGTCATGCAATGTATTCAAAGGATAAGAAGAAAAATAGCAAAGGGAAGCAACAAGCAAATGAAGATGAAGGCACAACTAGTCAAGCCAACTTCCTAAGAGGAAGAGGAGGTGGCAAAGGTAGAGGAAGAGGCAGGAGTAATAAAGATGGACTCAAGGCTTGCTGGATTTGTGGTAAGACAAATCACTTAGCTAATGATTGTTGGCATAATACTCAGAGTAATGGTGGATATAATCAGAACTTTAATTCAAGAGGAAGAGGTGGCAGAAATCAAAGAGGTAATTTCAGAGGTAGAGGTAGTAGAGGTTACTTTGGAAGAAATGCAGGTAGAGGATTCCAAAGTCAACAATACAGCAATACCTACTACAATTATGCTTCAGATCAAAAGGAGGATTCAACATTGATAATGAATGCAACTTGTGAAAGGCAAAGTGAAGACCAAAGAGTCTTCTACATTGACTCAGGGTGTAGCAATCACCTGAGTGGTAACATAGCATTGATGACTGATTTGGAGAATAAGATAACTAATCATGTGGTTCAAACATGTGACAATACAAAGCACAATGTGAAGTCAATTGGATCAATGAAGGCCAAGGATGGTAGCACTCTCTTGAGTAAGGTCTTGTATGTTCCTACAATTCCTAAGAATCTAATAAGTGTAGGACAAATTGTTGAAAAAGGTTATGAAGTTAGATTCACTAATGAAGGAGCGTTTGTGGAAGACCCTAGCAATGGGTATAAACAGATTGTTTCAAGGAAGAAAGAAGGAAGATTGTTCACATTGAAGATCCAAGGTAATGTTGGTCATGCCTTTTTCACTTATGGAGGGCATAAGATCTCTGAATTAGATCTTTGGCACAAGAGGCTTGGACATTTTAATAAAAGAGGTATCAAAGATATGGTTAACAATGGTTCAGTGCTTGGATTGCCTAATGTTGTAGGGCAACATATGACATACAGATTTGAGGCATGTCAATCAGGTAAGGCTCATAAGAAATCTTATTCCAAGCATGGTTTTATGTATTCAGAGAAGCTTGAATTGGTACGCACAGATGTGTGGGGACCATCAAAAGATTTTAGTATCAATGGTTCAAGGTATTATGTGATTTATGTTGATGATGCTACCAGATGGATCACTATCTATGTGATCAAAGATAAATCACAAGTATTCAATACATTTAAACACTATCATGTGTATGCAGAGAGAATTACAGGTCATAAGTTGAAGAGACTAAGGTCAGATGGAGGGGGAGAGTATTTCTCTAATGAGTTCAGTGATTACTTGTGGAATGCAGGTATTAAGAGAGAGGTTACTTGCAAGTACTCTCCTCAACAAAATGGTGTAGCATAAAGGAGAAATAGAACTCTTGTTGAGTTTGCAAGATCCATGATGAAGGAGAAAAATTTCCCAAATTACTTGTGGGTTGAGGTTGTAAATACAGCTACTTATTTGGTAAATAGGTTACCATGTAAAGCTTTGCAGGGAATGACACCATATGAGGCATGGTGGGGTAAGAGACCTACATTAGACCATTGCAAAGTATTTGGATGTTTGGCATATGCATATGTGCCATCACAATTAAGGCACAAATTGGAACCTAAAGCTGAAAAGTATGTATTCATTGGTTATGATGATAAGCAGATGGGATATAGGTTGTGGATTCCATCCACAAAACAATTCCTTGTATCAAAGGATGTTACATTTTATGAGCAAGGTACTTGGTATGCAGGTACAATCAATATTAATGCAGGTGATGAAGAAGTTGTGAGTCAAAAGAAAGGTAAATCAAAGGTTCACATATTTGATGAAGAGGAGAATAATGAAGTACAGGTTGAAGTTGAAGAAATGCCAAGATTTGATCCTGAGTGTGATGAACCAGAAACCTCAAGGAGTGGAGAACTTAGAAGGTCATCAAGACACAAGTGGAAACCTACAAGGTATAGCTATGACACTTCTTTTTTGGCTACCAAAGATTATGCTTATATGATAAAGGCAGATGAAGATCCTTCTACATATGAAGAGGCAAAAGGTAAGGAAAATTGGGAGAAATCTATGCAAGAAGAATATGATGCATTGATGGAGAATCAGACATGCGAGTTGGTTCCTAAGCCAAATAGCCAGAAGATCATTGGATGCAAATGGGTCTACAAGACAAAGAGATTTGCATATGGAAATGTGTCTAGGTATAAAGCTAGACTTGTTGTGAAGGGGTTTGCTCAAACTTATGGTATAGATTATGATGAGACCTATAGTCCTGTGGCAAAGATGACAACCATCAGGACACTCATAGCTATTGCTGCATGTAAAGGTTGGAAATTATGTCAATTAGATGTGAAGAATGCTTTTTTGAATGGTTATATTTCAGATGATGTTTTCATGGAGCAACCCCAAGGATTCAGAGATGAAAGGTATCCAGAGTATGTATGTAAGCTGAAGAGAGATTTGTATGGTTTGAAGCAGGCCCCAAGGGCATGGAATTATAGACTTGTGAAGTTCTTGAAGGAAATTGGATTTCAAGTATCTAAAGCAGATAGTAGCTTACTTGTCAAAGCAAGTGATGATGGGTTCATATACATGTGCATATATGTTGATGATATAATTCTTACACGTACAGATGAGAAAGGCATTCAAAGCCTAAAGAAGCAAATGGAGAAAGAGTTCAAAATCAGTGATTTGGGAGACTTGTCATATTTCTTGGGCATGGAGATTTCATACACTCAACATGGAGTGTATGTGACTCAAGAAAGGTATTTGAGAAACTTGTTGATCAAGTTTAAGATGAATGATTGCAGGGTAGCACCTACTCCAATGGAGGTGAATCACAAGTTAAGCAGATATGGAGGAGAAGAGTTCAAGGACATGAAGTTATATCAAAGTTTGGTTGGTAGTTTGATTTATGCTACTTTAACTAGACGTGACTTGTCATATGCAGTTAGAGTTTTGTCTCAATTCATGCATTTCCCTAGGAAAGAACATTGGATTGCAGGACAAAGAGTGTTGAGGTACATTAAGGGTACACTCAAAGAGGGTTTTTATTATGGTTTTACATCAGATACAAACATCAAGATATACAGTGATGCAGATTGGGCAGGTAATCCAGATGATAGGAGATCAACTTATGGATACTTATATTATGTGGGAGATAAGTTAATTTCTTGGTGTTCAAAGAAGCAACACACAGTTGCTTTATCATCTACAGAAGCAGAGTACAAAGGGATGGTTGAAGCTGCAAAGGAAGTGATATGGCTTAAGACTCTGATGAAGAGTTTTGACATCATTCAGAGTACACATACTATTCATGGAGATAACACGAGTTCATTGTATTTAGCTGCTAATCCTGTTTTTCATGCCAGGACTAAACACATTGAGATTCAGTACCATTTCCTAAGAGATAAGGTGATGGATAAAGAGATTGAAATCATACATACTTCAACAAAAGATGAGATAGTTGATATGCTAACCAAAAGCTTGGATGGACCAAAGCTACAGAGATTCAAAGACATGGCAGGCATAAAGAAGATAGAGAAAACCTCAATTGATGATTGAGGGGGAGCTATTGGTGCAGAGCAATCAACAATTGAAGTTTAATGAAGGTTTGGAAGTCAAGGACTGAAGGAAAGTTCAAGTTATGAAGCATGGAGGAAGTGCATGTTCAGAAGTTGAAAGAAATGTACACATATGTACATTAATTCAGGGATAGTTCACTTATACTTTTGTATAGTCATGAGCTTGTAAATATTTGCCTATACATACTATGAAAAATGTCGGGGCAAAGAGGAGAGATTATGTGAGAACAAGAATAGAGAGAATTAGATGTCATTAGACATGTTTAGAAGTGAATAGAATTTCTCTCATCACTTAGATGTAAATTTCCCAGAAATGGAAAAATATTGCACCCGATGTTTTTGTTTATTCTCCTTCTGTGTTTGATCATTTCAAGAAATCTTTTGTAGATGTCTAAGTCCATAGTTAATGATTCTATGGTTAAAGTTTGAGAGCCTAATTATAAACAGGCTATGAGAATTATGTGTAGGAACATTCATATGTGAAGAAGTGTTCATTGGTTCTTGAAACATGCACAAAATTCGATGTTAATGTTTTGGTCATTTCTCCTTCCACAGTGTAAAGTTTTGAGCAAGCAAGCACTCAATCTTTAAGTTGGAAGGTAAGATATCTATGGCTAAAAGCATTTTCATAAACAGGCTCTAGATTGAGAGAACCAAGTGTTAAAAGTTATAGGTGTCTAAATCGACTTCTCAAAAGAGCAGTTTTAGGCATAGGTAACTTGTTGAGATCATTTCTCAAGATATACTGAATCTTTTGGAGTGATTCAGCTTGGAGAAGATGCGCAAACTGTAGACGACACTTTGTGCAAAGTTTCATCAAAAACTTTACACAATTGATAAGGTAATGAGAGAGATATGTGCAACAGACTTTTTGTGTGGTCATCTCCTTCACAGAGTTTTCAAAATCTTTATAATTGATCATTGATCCTCTAAAATTGGTGAAGGTTTGAGTTACTCTTGTTATAGAGGTGCTCTAACTACAAGAGTAGCTTGTTCTTTTGGAGATTAACACTCTCCATCACTTGATGTAGGAAATTGACTGTATCTCAAAAAGTTGAACAAAACTACCCAGACGAATTCTGCTAAACTTGTAGTAGACTTTGAGATGCTTATACTTGCAAATGAAAACTGGTATATACCTTTGGCACAAAAAGACAAAATAGCCTACACAAGCACTATGATAGTGCGTTCAGAGGCCGAAACGAGCTCATATCACAATTTCGGCACCACAAAGAGAAGTAGTTTTGATCTTTGAAACACCATATGTATGCTCACAAAATTTCATGCGATTCTAAGACTGCAACCAAAGAGGTGTCGACGACACCCTAGATTAAGCGACGACCTGCTCTGATACCAATTGTTGGAGTTAGACATCTGCGGAAGCACATGAACAGCACAAGGAAGAAGAAGAAGCTTGGAGCACAACACACAATATTGAATGTATTACCACTAGAATAAACAAAGATAAGTAGCCCGTCAGGGCAATAGGCATATATACAAGCTGGGGGAAAAAACTCCTAAAGAGGGAAAAACTACCCTGACGGTCCTAGAGTGTTCACACACATCACTACCTAAATATATCAACACATTCATCTCTTCCAAGAAGTCCTTTACAGGTTGAACTTTCTCATTCTGCAATCCTACTACATAAGGAGCTCTTGGTTGAAACCCATACATAAGCATAAATGGACTATGCCTGGTGGAAGAGTGCTTGGCACTATTGTATGCAAACTCTATTATAGGTAAGTACTCTTACCAAGTAGTTTGCCTTTCATTCACATATGCTCGAAGCATATCCTCTAGGATTTGGTTAACCCTCTTTGTTTGCCCATCTGTCTGTGGATGCTCGGTTGTACTCATGTTAAGTTTCGTATCCAACCTTTTGAAGACTGCCCTCCAAAAGTGGCTAGTAAACTTCCTATCCTGATCAGAAACTATGTCTATGGGAAGACCATATAACCGGTATAGGTTCTCCACAAAAAGTCTAGCCAACTTAGGTGTCTTCACTATAGTACATGTCAGAATAAACTAGCCATTTTGGTTAACCTATCCACAATTACCTAGACCGAGTTGTGCCCTCTCCATGTCTTAGCTAATTTGACTATAAAGTCCATGGAGATACTCTCCCACTTCCGATTAGGAACATCCAATGGGTGGAGTAGTCCTCCAATCCTCAACCTTTCAGCTTTATTGACATGGCATTTAGTGCACTTAAGCACATACTCTAGGATATCCTTATGAAGCTCAGGCCAGCAAAACTTCCTCTTAACAAGATCATAAGTCTTGTTAACTCCTGGGCATCCCACACTAGGTGTGTCATGACACTCATACAAAATATGTTGTCTAATCTCAAGATCTCTAGGGACACAGACCTTACCTTTATATAACAGATATCCATCATGGACACTATAATTCTTCCACTTGAATCCTTCTTGAGTACCCATTGATACTCCATCCTCATTGGAAACCCATATATCACCATCCCCATTCTTTATGGCCTCCCAAATCTCGGAATATGCAGGACCAAGCCTACATTTCCCTCTTATGGACTCAAGTAGCTCACTAGTGATCTGAGTAAAACTCAGTCCATTGAGCATAAGAATGGGTCTAGGTGAATCAGCCACTACATTAAACTTTCCCTTCTTATACCTAAGCTCATAATCAAATTCTTGAAGGGTCTCTACCCATTGGGCCTTACGACCTTTAAAGTTTGTTTGATTAGAGAGCCACTTAATGCTATCTTGATCAAACACTATCGTACTTTAAATAATGATGCCACTTCTTCAAAGCATGGACAATTGTATACAACTCCTCATATACACAGAAGTTTAATCAACTCTTTTCATAACTATGAAACCTCAAAAATGTGGATACAAACTAACTTATATAGATTTTCTCATTCTTGTGACTTTTAAAAAACTTCTAGAATTAAAGTGAACTAACTTTACAAATATAATACACTTGTGAATTTGTCCCTTCACATAGGCATGTGGTTTTCTTCTAAAGCTTTGACCTTCAAATCTATGTCCAATTAGTGATTGTTTCTCCAACAGCTCCCCCTCAATCACTAATTCACATTCTCTGTTTTCTTCATATCATCTTCTTTTCTTTTACTCATGCCATGCTTTTGAATCTGCTGGTCTTCACACCATCCAAGCTCTTTGTCATTATATATGCTATCTGATCCTTTGTAGAAATGTACTCCACTTCAATTTCTTTCTCCATTACCTTTTCTCTCAGGAAACGATAATGTATCTCTATATGTTTTGTTCTTGCATGAAATGCTAGATTTGCTACAAGATAAAGTGGACTCATATTATTTCCATGTATTGTAGGTATACCTTGATCAATGCCCAAGCTTTTAAACAATGTCTGCATCCATATGACCTTCTTAGCTGCTTCCACAAGTCCTTTGCACTCAGCTTCAGTTGATGAAAATGCTACTATATGTTGTTTCTTTGAACACCAACTTACAGGCTTATCACCAATATATATCATGTATCCATGTGTTGATCTCCTCTCATCTTGATTACCTGCCCAGTCTCAATCACTATAGGCTCTCAACTTCAAATCTGAAGTAAAAGGATAATATAATCCTTCCTTTATGGTTCCTTTGATATATCTAAGAACTCTTTGACTTGCAATCCAATGTGGGTCCTTTGGGAAATGCATGAATTGTGACAAGACTCGCACTTCATAGCTAAGATGAGGTCTTGTTACTGTAGCATAAATCAAACTACCCACAAGAGATTGATACTTCCTCATATCTTTATATTCTGCACGATCATATTTACTGAGCTTGTGGTTGACTTCCAGTGGAGTTGAAGCTTCTCTGCAATTTTCCATTCCAAACTTCTTCAACAAGTTTAGAAGATACCTTTCTTGTGACACATATATGCCATGATCTGTATTAAGTGAACACTAGTCTAGCTTTGTATCTGGCTATACTTCCATCTCCAAGCTTCTTCACTTTATAAAACCATTTATTTCCAATTACTTTCTTACCATTTGGTTTAGGAACAAGTTCCCATGTCTTGTTATCCTCTAGTGCATTAAATTCTTCCTTCATTGCATCTTCCCATTGCTTCTTAACTTTTGCTTCATCATAGCTCCTTTTCTGTTTGTCTTCTTATCCTAGTTGACCTTCTTGGTTCACATTCTTCATAAGTGTCTGGATACACTTCTTCATCAAATATAGGATCTTCTTCATTTCTTCTTGTTAATCCACTTGTGGATGTACTTGCTTGCATATAGTCTTCATCTTCATTCACCTGCATAATTGATTTTCCATTTTCACATCTTCTTACCTCTTCTTCGAATTCTTGAGCTATATGACTTTGATTTGCATACCAAATTTTTTGTTCATCAAATGTAACATCTCTAGAATCAAGAAATTTTTTGGTTAGAGGATTCCACAACCTGTAACCCATCTGCTTTTCATCATAACCAATGAACACATATTTTTCTACCTTTGGTTCAAGTTTATGTCTAAGTTGTGATGGCACATAAGCATATGCAATTGATCCAAACACTTTACAATGATCTAGTATTGGTTTCATACCCCACCAAGCTTCATATGGAGTCATTGCATTGAGAGCTACACATGGTAATCTATTTACAAGATATGTTGCTGTATTTACAGCCTCAGCTCAAAGATAATTTGGACAATTCTTGTCCTTCAGCATAGCTCTAGCAAACTCAACCAAACTCCTGTTTCTCCTTTCTGCTACACCATTTTGTTGTGGTGTATACCTGCAAGTTATTTCTCTCTTAATACTTGCACCATCTTTCATCTCCTCTCAAACTTGCAAGTAGGTGAGCGATCAATCTGTGATCTTCAACATCTTCATCTATGGATACAAGACTATCTGCTAGATCCTTCATCTTAGTGACATAATCACTAATACTTTGACTTGGCTTCTTCTTGAATGTTGTAAACTCTGACCATAGACTTGCTTTCCGTGCTTTGGTAGTGCTTTGAAAATGATACTCCAATGCATTCCATATATCTTCAGATGATTCCAATCCTCTTATGTGTGGTAGCGAATGATCTGAGATTGTGTTGTAAATATGTGCCTTTGCACTTGCATCCTTCTTCTGCCAATGCTTCAAAGCATCAAGTTCCTCTTTCTTTGGCCGGCTTTCATCTCCAAATACTAGCTTCTCTTCTTCACCTGTTACATATACCATCAGATCCTTACTCATAAGTAAGGTTTCCATTCTCATTACCCATGCGGGGTAATTATCTCTATCCAATTTGTCAATGGAGATATGATCTTCCATACTCCTTTCCTTCTGCTACAACTTGTGAGCTTAAAGGATAAAGGATAATACCTTTTGAAGTTCTTTGTGTATGAAAATACTTTTGAAGTAATCTTTTGATGCCTTGTGTCTTCAAATGCTTCACCTTTCAAACTTTAATGGAAAACTTTCCAAAACTTCTCGTACCTTTGTCACCTTCTACTCTCTAGGACCTTTCTGCTCTGATACCACTTGTTGCTGTGTGAAACATCACAAGAAATGAATTAATGTGACACTATAAAACCTCTATGGTCACCATTAACTCATTGCCATTCCAAACTTTGGGAAATGGTAGCCAAAACCAAGAACTTTACTTCCTTAGAAATTTCTAGTCATTGAAATGACATACCTTTAGTATTTTGCTTGCTAATTTCTCTTAGGTAAAATATTATTTTTCCAAGATCTTTTAGAGAATGAAAGTAGAAGAGAAGAGCTTTCCAAGAACCTATTATTTGCAAGAAATGAATCTCTACAACTCAAGTTATGGCCTTCACAAGATGACTATGTCTAACTACCAAAATTGGAAATTTTGCATGTTATAGTAAGAGCACCTGTCTAAAAATGGAAATTTGACGCCTAGCATCAACTTTGCAACGAGAATTCGATGCCGAGCATCGACTTGAGGTGTTTTTAGCCACTTTTCAGCAGGGATTCGATGCCAGGCATCGACTTCCCACATAAAACCTCAACCTTTCAAATGCCAAAACAATATATGATTTCATGCACACTTCTGACATCACTTATCAACTGGAATTCGATGCCAAGCATCGACTTTATGCATAAACTCGATGCCAGGCATTGAGTTGCTCCACAAATCTCATCTTTTCAAGTAGATTTAGCATTAGAGAAAAGTCAGATATGAAAACAAGGACTCATCACTTAGATTCGATGACAGGCATCCACTTGCTTGGAAAACTTCAACTTTTGAAATCATCACACATAAGAAAAACTCCGGAGATGGATAAGGAAAGCTTATACACAGAAGTTTAATCAACTCTTTTCATAACTATGAAACCTCAGAAATGCACAGATGCTTTCTCACATTTTGAAGCCCGACTATACTCAGTCATACAAAATGAACTTCTTCTCACTCTAACTACTTCTCTTCCACTTTCTCACACTCCACGTTAGTTGACACAAACTAACTTATATAGATTTTTTCATTCTCGTGAGTTTTAAAAAACTTCTAGAACTAAAGTGAACTAACTTTACAAATATAATACACTTGTGAATTTGTCCCTTCACATAGGCATGTGGTTTTCTTCTAAAGTTTTGACTTGCAAACATATGTCCAATTAGTGATTGTTTCTCCAACAGATGTAACTGATCAAATAGGTCTTCCAATCTAGGCATTGGAAACCTATTTTTTATAGTTACCTTATTAAGTGCTCTATAGTCTATAGATAATCTCATAGAGCCATCCTTCTTCTTAACTAGGAGCATTGGTGATGCCCAAGGTGAGTTACTAGGTCTAATGAAGCCCTTATCTAAGTAATCCTGTAACTGCCTCAACCTCCTCATGCTGAGAAACACTAAGCTTGTAAGATGGCTTACAAATAGGGTTAGTGTTAGCAGTTATGTTTTGAATTGTGTGTATGGTATTAAGTAATGAAAAGTCTTGTTCTATTGATTGTTATTATTATTTATATTAAGCATGTGTTTTATTACTTTAATTATATAATTCATTCATATTTATGTGTGCTTGTGTGTATATAAAATGTATATATGCACATGTAGGTATATATCTATATGTGTAAGTGTGCCTATATGCATGTATATGTATGTATCTATGTATATATGTGCATATGTATATGTGTATATGCATGTATCTGCATGTGCATGTGTAACTGTATATGTGTATGTATGTGTATGTGTATGTGCATGTGCATGTATATGTGTGTATATGTATGTATGTGCATGTATATATGTGTAATATATGTGTGCACGTATGTGCATGTATATGTGTGTAATATGTGTGTGTATATGAATGTATGTATATATGTATATGTGTATATGCATGTATGTGCATGTGCATGTGTAAGTGTATATGTGTATGTATGTGTATGTGTATGTGCATGTGCATGTGTATGTGTGTGTATATGTATCTATGTGCATGTGCATGTGTAAGTGTATATGTGTATATATGTGTATGTGCATGTGCATGTGTATGTGTGTGTATATGTATGTGCATGTATATGTGTAAGTGTATGTGTATATGTGTGTATGTGCATGTATATGTGTATATGTATGTATGTGCATGTGTGTGTGTGTATGTGCATATGTGTGTGTACGTATGTGCATATATATATATATATGTGTGTGTGTATATATATATACATATCTGCATATGTATGTGTATGTGTATGTGTATGTGTATGTGTATGTGTATGTGTATAAACATATACAAGTGTACGTATATGCATATGTATATGTATGAAACATGCATGTGTGTGTGGATGCATTTCCATTTGCATCCATGTGCATGCATGTGAATGTGCATGCATGTGGATGTGCATATGCATGTATTTAAGTATATGTTAATGTGTGTATGTGTATGTATATATGCAATAATGCACGCATGCAAGTCTTTTTATGTGGTTGTAGAAATGTTTCTACATATGCATGTGTATGTGTGTGTATGTGTAAGTGTATGTGTGTGTATGTGCATGTGAATATGTGTATATGTGTGAATGTGCATCTTCATCTTGTATAATTGTATATGTGCATATCAATAAGTGTGAGTATGCTAACTAATGAAAATAACACAATTCAAATGATATACAAAGAATGGAAATTGTACTTACAATAGTTAGCCATATTTTTTGTTTGGTTAGCTTCTTGAATAACCTGCAATAAAGAGAGAGAGAGAGAGAGGGAGATAATTCAAAGAGAGAAAGAGGTAGAAACAGAGAAACAAAGATAGAGAGAGACAATAAGATAGAGATTAGACAAAGCAACAATTCTGCAAGCGATTGTTTCAGCTCGTAAGCGCAGCGCAATTGCGAACGTTGGAGAGCTCTTCGATCAGATGCATGTAGATGACTATCGAAGAGCCTCCAATGTTTTAGTTTTTTTCATCACAAACCCATCGTGTAATCAATGCAAAGGCATTGTAAATGCCCATGTAATTAGCATCGCATAAGCAATGATTATTAGCATTGCTCATGTGACACAAAATAGCGTCACTTATGTGACGTTGTTTTAATCGTCGCTTATGTGACACTGTTTTAATCCTCGCTTTAGCGACACAATGTGAGCATCGCATATCATGTCATGCTACACATTGATAAAAACATCAAATTTGTCATCGTTTAACTGACGTTCTATGCTCGATGCTTGTTGCAACATTTTATGCAATTTTATAGTGATGAAATTGTGTCGCATTAACTGTCGCTATGCACCCGTATTCCTTGTAGTGGATTATCTTGAAATTAATTTCATGGCTCTTAGAACATTTTATTGACTTAACATTTTTTTTGAACCATGATATCATAGGTTTTTTATCTATGGAATGTAGATTATTTATCTTGTTTCTTCACTAGCTTCTCCTCTTTGAGATGCAGATTTATATCATGAAGATTTTATATATTACACGCATTGTTGAAATAATAGTGTTATATATGTATATATATATATATATATATATATATATAGCTGAAATTATTTTATAGCTGAAATAATAATGTCAGTTATATATATATATATATATATATATATATATATATATATATATATATATATATATATATATATATATATATATATATATATATATATATATATATATATATATATATATATATATATATATATATATATATATATATATATATATATATATATATATATATGTGTGTGTGTGTGTGTGTGTGTGTGTGTGTGTGTGTGTGTGTGTGTGTGTATGTATGTATGTATGTATGTATGGATGTATGTATGTATGTATGTATGTATGTATGTATGTATGTATGTATGTATGTATGTATGTATGTATGTATGTATGTATGTATGTATGTATGTATGTATGTATGTATGTATGTATGTATGTATGTATGTATGTGTGTATGTATATATATATATATATATATATATATATATATATATATATATATATATATATATATATATATATATATATATATATATATGTGTGTGTGTGTGTGTGTGTGTGTGTGTGTGTGTGTGTGTGTGCATATGTATGTGTGTGTGTGTGTGTGTGTGTATATATATATATATATATATATACACATAGAGGGAGAGAGAGACATGTTGATATATTTCAGTAGTGATGTGTGTGAACACACTTAGGACCATTGGGGCACTTTTTTCCCTCTTTAGAATTTCCTTTTCCCCCAGCTTGTATATATGCCTATAACCCTAACAGGTAACTTATCTTTGTATGTTCACTTGGTAATTCATTTTGGTGTTGTATTGTGCTTCAAGCTTCTTCTTCTTCTTCTTCTTCCTTGGGCTATTTGTGTGCTTCCACAAACCTCAAACTCCAACAATTGGTATTAGAGTAGGTCTCTACTTTGTCTCGGGCATCATCAACACCCCTCCAATCACAGTCTAAGAATCACACAAAAATTGGTGAGTATACTGAGGTCAAAATTTGATTTTAGCTAGTTTCGACCTCCAAATGCACTATCATAGTGCGTATGTGAGCAATTTTTTCCTTTTGTGCCAAAAACATGTATAGGTTTTGGTTCACTAGTACAACCACCTCAAAGCCTGTTATAAGTTTAGTAGAGCTCAACAAGGTAAATTTGTTCAAATTATCAAGATACAATTCGCATTCCATATGTTGGTTGTTGAGGATAGGTTTCATGGTTCTAATTACCCATTGTGGGCATATATGTTGCATCATGTATTGATAACAAAAGGGTTCTGGCATATTGTGCAGGGTGTTTGAAAAACATCCTACTACAAATACAAGTGGAGTTATTGAAGGTGATGCACATGGTGTTGAAGATGATGATCCCATGATGAAAGGCAATTCAAATGCCTTAACATTTGAAGAGTTAGTCTATATTTTTTTGTAGTAAGATCACTAGGTAGAACATGCCCATTATGCATGTTGTGGATCAAGATTTCCTAGCTATTCAGAAGGGCAAAGGTAAATGGAGTTGATCTACTAGTAACCAAAAATCTACTAATGTTGCACAATCAAAGAAGGAAGACAAAGATGAGAAGAAGCACAAACAATTTTAAATACTATAAGGGAAATGATCATGTCATAAAGATTTTTCCAAAATTGGCTGCAAACGGGGCAAAGAAGAAAGAGGTTGGAATGGTTATTGTAGAGGCCTCTACACCTAAAACTGAGTCTACTAATCTTGTTCAAAATGAAGAATGGGCATTAACTACTATATCCAGCTATGACCCATCTTCTCATGAGCAGTGTATGTCTGCAGTAGACTCAGATGTTTAGTACTTTGATAGTGGGGCAACTAAACATATTACCTTTAAGCACAGTTTCTTCAATTCACTTGAGCCTAAACCTACAGGGAATACTATCACATGCGCTAATCAATCCTCTTATCCTATAATGGGATTTGGTAAGATCATTCTGACTACTACTAATGATATTCACATTGTCAGATTCTTTGTATGTACAAGGAATCAAGAAAAATATGTTGTTATTTTCATCATTAGCCAAGATTATCGTGGTTGTCAAATTTATTGATGATAGATATACAGTCATTGATCTCTTATATGGTGATGTTATTATTGATTTTGGCATTTTCTGTACTGAGTTTTATAAGCCCATAGACTATGCAAAATCATTGAATGATTCAGCATGTGCAATTCTCAATTCTAGCTTCTCATAAATGGGTTCTTGTTCATAGTGATCTCTCTAGTCCTATCTAGACACCTTCTTCGAGAACTACCTTTACTTCATGACTTTTATTGATTATTTTTGCCGGAATGCATGGATGTATCCATTTAAAGAAAATTTTGGAGTTTTTATGTGCTTCAAACAGTTTCTAGTTATGGCTGAAAATATGTCATCATGTAAATTGGGCACCCTCCATTTTGATCGAGGGGGCAAATACATGTCTTCAAATTTTAATGCATTTCTAGCTAAACATGGGATAAAACATCAATATACAGTTCTGTATACACCTCAGAGTGGCTAAAAGAAAGAACAACACTCTCATGGAGATGGCAAGATTTATGGTCAAAAGTCAGGCTTTACCACATAGCTTTTGGCTTGAGGCTACTATGTGTGTAGCATATGTACTTAGGAGATGTTCCACCAAAGAACTACAATATATCACGACATATGAGGCTTGACATGGTCACAAGCCATCTATTTCGCATCAATGTTTCATTGGTTGTCTAGCATATGCATTAGTGGCTCGAAAAAAATAGGAAATTGGACAAGAAAGTAATGAAATGTACTTTTGTTGTGTACAGGTCTGAAAGCAAAGGCTATTGTATCATCCATAGACTAAATGCATTTTGGTTATCCGTCATGTTGTTTTTGTGGAAGATGAAATCCATCCATTACTTTCATGCACCAAGGAGACTTCAGTTAGCTCTAGAGATGTGTATGGCACTTTGCTTCCTCTTTTTATAGGTGGATAGGCAAGTGTTGGTCTAAATGAGGAAATTTCTCTGTCTCTACAAGTTCCACATAATGATGTAGATCATTCCATTTTTTATGTAGATTTAGATGCACTTCTTGATGAGAGGGCTGATATAGAGAAGGAAAAAGATATACCTAAATGGCTAGTGCAAAACTTAAGAAATAACAAATCAGATGCACCTCTATCATATCGTACTCATTAAAGCTCTCATAGTGCTTCCTTTACATTAGATTGCTATGCTATGTCTGCCTCTAATCTTTGTTATGAGAATGAGCATGTTTCTTGTGATGAAGCACAAAATTAGAAAATTGGATGGCTACTATGCAATTAGAATATGATGTTATTATGAAGAATGGTACATGTTCTTTGTGTGATTTGCCTCTATGCAAAAAGGCCATTGGCACTAAATGGATATACAAGCAGAAACCTAAGCATGATGGAAAAAATGACAAGTATGAAGCTAGGCTGATTCGATTTAGGTATTTTTGAGAAAATTTTGGTGATGAAGTTTTGCTTTTCATACAAAATATGATGTGTGCCTACCTCTTTTTATGCTTATAGTGATGTTTGGACCTTGCATTTATTGCTATTATGATCAATTTATGGAGCTCAAAGCCTCCCATGCATTTTGGTGGGGAATATCCACCACTGATTGATGATATTAAATATGAAGATTTTGCTTCTCCAAGCACAAAATTGCCTTGTACACCTTCTATGGATGATCCTAAGAAGATGTTTCTTCTAGAAAGATTGAATACTTTACTGAAAAAACATCCATTACATTTGGAGTTTTTCAAGGAGCTCTTATAGAGGAATTCATCAAAAGAGAAGAGACCAATGATAACAAAAATTTGCACTTTTCCTCTCTACTAGTGATATTGGCTCCATTACTCCGACTAATAAAGGATTTTTTTTATTTTCTACCTCAAATGGTAAATCAAAATCCTTGTATGATACTTGTTGGCTTAGTCTTCACCATATTTCATGGTGAGACTTCTGAAGACCTTGACGTACATGTTCACATATTCATCAATAGTTATGCTTTACTAGATGGAAATCCTAAAGAAGTCCTTAAAATATGTATGTTCCAAGCTACCTTAGCTGAACATGTTGCTAAGTGGCTTATAAAACTTGATGATAATGCATTGGCTACCTTTGATGAAACTAAGGATGCATCTCTTCATCGATTTGAACAAGCAAATTATATTCCATAATTATTCAAGCATTTGTAGAAGTTATTGTTGTTGATGCAAGCATAGGGGATACGTACGTTTTACTAGGGATAATCAATAAGGTAGTGTTCTCTTATCAAAAGCTCTAAAAGTGTCGAAATCTTCCAAAGGAGGAGCTCATGTTGTCGAGACATCTTTATACATTAGTTTAACCTAGCTATGCAATAAGATAGGAAAACTAAGGGAATCGCGAGCAACTATGAGAGTGCTCTAAAGATATACACAACGCAAGGTGGCGGGCATTTTCTTGAAGAAGTTGCAAGTGGATTGACAAAGATTTCTATTAATTATTTATGTTGCTCTACACGAAAGTGAACTAGCCATATCTTTCTTTGAAAAAGCTTTGACTATTTTAGAGAGAAGTCTAGGTTAGCAAAGTGCAATTGTTGGTGTTGAAGCACAGATTGGGGTTTTCCACTATTTGCATGGTGACTATACAGATGCACGTCAATATTTTGCAAGACCATTTGCAAACTGGGGACAAATGCAAAACAGAACTCACCATTGTTTGGAATAGTGTTGAATCTAGCAAGACTTTCTTGTGTGTAGCTTTCTGACATCTAGGCAACAGTTGGTATTTTCCAAGAATCAAGGACTATTCTACAAATTATTTGTGGGCCACATTATCCCGACACACTTTTCTGTATATGCTAATCTGGTAGGTGCCTATGATGCATTGGATAGGTGGTTTTATACTCAATATTCTTTTTCTATAATCGACAGAGTGTTAGTACTGTGTAACATAGCAAAGGTGCTACAAATAGTAAGTTGTTGCCCAAAAAGTAGGTGTGAAGTATTTTGTGGAATTCATTACACTAAATCAATGGAGATTGTTGTTCTTTATAGGAAAGACTCTTGAAGTAAAGTCGCTTAGGATCGTTTCCAAGAAGGGGGTGAAAGTCCAAGGCCTCCTGATCGTTGAAGCAAACCTTTCGGGTGGTCAAACTTGTGGATCCATTTCTGTAAACTTTAAGCACGATCAAGCTCACACCGCATGACCTATTATTAGTTGTAGGACATTTTGCAGTTTAGATAACACAATGGTATGGATAACACCGATCAAGTTGGATAATTAGTAAGATTTGTGGTGAGTACCCATAGACGACAAGGTTAAGGTATTTAATGGACGTCTTCGTATGATGAGGGTGATTTCATTTTTATGTGCTCATTCTTCTATGCTGCATCTTTGTTTGCTTCTGTGAGTTTTTCTTTCAATTTTGGAACTCTTATTAGGCATGTTCAGTTTGGAATGTGTATCGCTATACTTGAGTATACATTGGAAGTGAGAAAAGATAAGCATGGAGCTGCAGATATGGAAGAGAGGGCTGGCTTAGCAGAGTTGCAGAAAGAGGCAGCATGTTCTAGGACAAGGAGGTACCATGATAGCGCACTTGGATTGACGTGAAAAAAAATGTGGGTTATTTGAGATGCGTAATGTGGCAGTCTTTACTTCAAGCAGATATACGTGCAACACGTTGATGTAATGTCTGAGTTGAGGAACAGCATAGCACTCTTGGGGATGTATTATGAGCAAATGTCTCCACAGCGAAACGACATCGAAGCAACTTCTCTGCACATACTTGGACGTATGTCAGTTGCGACTTCGACTTGCATTAAGATGGCAACGAGGCAGAAAGCGCCATGTTCACATACTCACCACCTGTTCTGCTTCAGCTCCAATAGATTAAGCAGTTGCCTACCATGCTGCAGATTTTGGGAGAAAGAACTGCTACTTCTAGTAGTAACGGTATGCTTTCCTTCTCCCTGTTATTCATGAGTAATTGCGCAATCCTTACAAGAGCATTCGTTTTTGAGTGTCAGTCCATGCGCCGGCTTACAGCTTTGTGCGTAGTGCACCTAAGCTTGCATGCGCAGCTTCCTCGAATTCCTGTAGATGAAGCAGTTACTTCAACTGTATGCTTGATTTTATGGGGAAAAAGCTTAATCTATGGAAAACAAGATATGTTGCATTCCAAAGATTTCTTGTGTTCTTACCACCATTATATAATAGCTGAGCATATAGTACTAGAGTAACAGCTTCACTTCCTCTATTTCTGAATGTTTCTCCATGGAAGCTTATAAAGTTTGCAGCTCCATAGAAACAAGATATGTTGCATGCCAAAGATTTCTTGTGTTCCTACCATTGTTATATGATAGTTAAGCATTCAGCCTCAATGGAGGAGAGCTGTAATCCATTGCTTCGATCACTCTCTCCAAGCAAATGTGGAGTCACATCCCATAGCTAATATCTACTTGGTACATATATTGGATTGTGTACATCCCTCCACCCCCACATTAGCCCTACATTAGTTGGCCTGAATAAATGATAGGTTTGATGCATTACCTCGATCCATCTCCTCAATTAAATATGGAGTTAGATCGTGTAATGAAGGCCTTCAAGGGTAGCCCCATTTTGCCACCCCTCCACCCCTAATTTTTTATCAATCCCCCTTCGGTGCTTTGGTGATTATCCTTGTGGCATTAAATTTAGCCAACCACATGAGATACTAGTGCTTCGATTGGTTGAAGTGGGTATGCTTGAAGAGCCATTGTGTACCATAAGGAAGCAACATGAGCGAAATAGGGATTGTTTCAACATCCTTGTAAAACCAGAGTTTATAATCATTGGTTAGGTGTTGAGATTCCCACCATACCAAAATCCAAGAAAAAACTTTAACATATCATATCATCCATATTGAAAATTAGGAGGGGAGAGAAAGGACGCTCATATCAATACACCAACAATCAATGTCAAATATATCAACATAAGGCTATTAAATATAATGAATAAATTCAATATTTTTTGCTCAAAGAGCACTAATCTCAATCAATGTGTCAAGGCACAAGTGGCCAACATATACGTGTCATCAAAAAATAAACGTGCAACTATTTTTGAAGAGCTAACATGAAGTACATTGGTCAAAACAAGATGAAATGTAGGGATAGGATGAGTTATTTGGAATATTCCCTTCCATGAATCATCATTGCTCTCAAATTCAAGGACTCAAACACAAGAGAAAACCAAATTTGCTAAGACATGTACCTTATGTTATTGAACCACTAGTTCAAGCCTTGCCGCACTCTACTAGATCAAAATATGTCAAGTGATCCAAAGGATGTTTGAGGCAAAGATCTGAATTCCTTCAATTCATTTAAGGTCAATCCACTTGAAATATATAGTTATGGCCAAAATTGAATGATGAAATATAAAATGGATTGATGAACTAGAAAAAAAATTGAAACCACTTTGCATGGTTATGGGATATTGGATAGGTGCCGCAATCTCATGTTATCTAGTGAAATCTCTAAAGGAGGCCTGGTTTTCATGGAAAGCTTCCAAAAATCATTTCAAGAAATGATATGATGAAAGTTAATAGTCAAAGATATTAAATCAAGGAGGATCATCTCCTCAAATTCCAATATAGCTAACCATGATAGATAATCGAACCACTCATAACTTCATCATTGTTGCATTTTTCGCTTGACTTGGAGATTCTGTCAATTAGTGATCTCTTTAATATGTTTTTCAGAATTAGACAAAGACAAGAAACAAGTGCTCAATATATAAAGGAGGTCAATGTTAGGGTAGGTTGATGGGTGGGTATATTGGACTTTTTGCTAAAACCAATTTATAAATTTGACCAAATATTGGGATCATATGCTATAAGCTATAAATTTTCATTTTATACCCAATGATATGGATGAATTTCTATTGCATATGTAAGCTTGCATGGTTTTTTCATAGACACAATTCCCCTCCAAATTAATCACTCAACACTATTCTACAACACCGTTTTGTTGAGGGTTATGTGCCACTATGAGTTGATGCTTGATTCCTTTACTCTTCGTAAAGTCTCAAACTCTATTGTTCTAAACTCACCACCATTTTTTGTTCTAAATTTCTTCATCTTCTTCCTTGTTTCAGTTTCAACAGGCTAAATTCATTCTTTAAACTTACCAAAATCTTGAGCCTTGATTGCGAAGGAAGTACACCCACATCTCCTTTCTATAGTAATCGATAAGTAACATGAAGTAGGAAGATCCGCCCAAGGCCTGTGTAGACATCTTTCCACACAAGTTAGCATGCACCAATCTAGAGGACAACTTGCTCTATTCTTGCTTTCTTGTGGAAACATCTTTCTATGTTGTGTGCGCATCATGCAAGCTTCACATGGTTATTTCATCTCTGCAATCAATGGTGGGTATGAAACCATATTCCTGTGATACATCTACCTTAGTACAAGGTATCCGATATGGATGAATCTCTCACACCATAGCTTACTCGTGCCCACACTTGTAGTGTCTATAAGAGTAGACAACTCATACATGTTCCTCCTTATGCTAGAACCAACAACGTTGTTATTAATATCCATAATCTTAGCTTCTCTCTTGCTGAAAGATACTTTATGGCCTTGATCAATTATAGAAGCTATTGAAACTAGATTTTGTTTGATTTGTGGAACATAAACACATTTGAAAGCTTTCTCATATCCCCATTAGAATTAATGAAAGAAATTATATATTTGCCCTTTGTAAGACATCTTGTATTATCACCTACATTTACTATGATGGGTTCCTTCATGTAAGGAAATCTAAAGGTCTTTTTTGCTTGTCGTCGGATGAGAGGCACCACTGTCTAGCACCCATGAGTCATCTCTTCTTGAACCTTCAGCCAAGGAGCATACCTCCTCTATCCTAACAAATAACTCAAGTTTTATTTCTGTAATGTTGGCAAACACCTTGCCCTTGCCACCTTTTGAAGATCCATTCTTCTCTTCTACCTTCTTGATGCAATAGTCTTGAATTTTGTGGCATTTCTTCTTGTAGTGGAAACACTCTCCCTTGAAGTTCTTTTCATCGTTTTTCTTTTTGTCTCCATCTTTTGAAGAGTTCAATTTTCCTCCTTAGGCATTTCTTGTGAATGCAACATCTCCTTTGTTGTCACCACTCCTTGCCTTGAGACCTAGCTCATCCTCCATGATTAAGGAACTTAATTTTTCAAAATCTAGAGGTTGAGGTCTGATTTGAGTATTACGAGAAATTACCAAACCATCAAACTTTGGTGGAAAGATTTAGAGACAACGTCGAGCTAGCTCCTTGCATGATTTTTGTTCACCTACTCCCACCATTTGATCCCATTGATTCGTTATGTGAGTGATTAACAACTCTGCTATCTCCCCATTGGCAAACCTTTATACTAATAGTTGATTCTCCAAGTTCTGCACTCGTGTCCGATTACGAGTTTCATATTGGTTTCTCAATATGTTCCATGCTTCTAAGCCTTGGTGGTATGTTGAAACAGAGTTAGAACACTATCAATAGTACTTATAACTAGAGCACAGATTGCATGTGCATTTCTATATTTCCAAGCACATAGAAGATCATCATCAAGAGGAATAATTCGACAATGATTATTTGGATCAAGTGTTTCGTAGGGTTCATAATCACTCCCAAGAACAATCTCCAGAAGCTCATATGAATCAAAGATAGAAGTGACTCTAAACTTCCAAAGGGTGTTTCATACCATCAAGCTTATGTATTGTGAAGACTAGTGATCATATCCGCAATGTTAGGATGATCCACATGATTGTTGCTCGCTTGTGCTCCACCTACTCTTGTTGATGAACCGCCTTTCGTAGATGATGACATAATACTTGACATCATCTCTCTTTTGTCATTGAAGACTCTACAACCTCTTCATTTTTGCTTCTACACCACTCAAAGCCTCCTAAGCTCTGATGGCATGTAAGAAAATAATAGCACAACAAAATAAACTTATAGGAAGAGTTGGGAAAAAATACAGACAAAGAGAGAGATGCATGCTAAGAGATAAAGAACTCAACTTCTCAAATTTCCAAGAGCAATGTAGCTACAAAGGGGCCAAGCCCCCTTTTACACCCCCCATTAAGGTTCTATGGGAAAATCACACGATGCCACAAGGCCTTTATTTTTACCTTGAATGGAAATCTAATGGCCCATAAGTTTATGCTCCACCTAACCTAATGGCTAGGCTCACAAATATCATCTATTACCATCACATAGGCCGTATCTAACTTGGAGTCTAGGGTTCTACAAATGTCCAAGATCTCACAATGGTTTCTCCTCATAATGGGGGCCTTACAACTTAGAGCACCATGCATCATTCATGGTCACTTGAGGGTGGGATATTGATTATATCTAACATTATGCCCTAGAAGTGAAATTCCATAACTTAGCTATTAGGCCCTTGGATCCCATCACTAAGGTCATTGCCACTTTTGAATATTATCAATGTAAACTTGCCTTGTGTGGTAGAAAAGTATCAAGCAAAGATATGGCTATTTGGCTTCCAGACAAACTTCCTAAATTATATGAGACATTTTTAATGACCCTTTATAATCGAGGTCAATTCTTAACTTGAGAAGAAGTACAAAACCTTCTACTCATCCCCAACTGATGAGCAAAATATTCAACATCTCAAAAAGATGCCATGAAAGCTAAGGGATCCTTCAACAAGCCTAAGCACTCTATTAATCAGTACTTCTAAGCAAGTCTTCAACAACTTGAGAAGTTGTATTATAGAAGACGAAGATTTCTAAAGCGCCTATATTTAAACATCAAGCTAAGTCTTCTATGCATCCATCTCATTGTTCGAGTGAAGATCTCTTCATTTCAATAGAAGCCAAGGCTTTCATCACTTCTTGCTCATCACAATAATGGATATTTGGTAGTGGAGCAACCTCCCACATGTGCAAGGATCTTGATTCATTTCAATAGTTAAAAGATCATAAAGGCAAATTTTGCTTAAGGAATAACAAGAGTCTTCCAATTGAAGTTAAAGGCAAAGTACAAATTATTGAATCACATAGGAGAATGCAAAGCCTTATCAATTAGCACAAACAAGTTCTCTTTGAGAAAACATCCGTGAAAGTGATTGATCCTATTACTCAAGACATAATATCCCAAGGCAGATAGGATAAAGGCTCATCTAAACTTTCTTGCTTCCTCACTAAGGAATCCATTTCCACATTCTACACCCAATATATGGGCATACATCCTACTTAATCAAGATCTCAACATCCCAATTGGTTAAGTGTTTGCCAAAGATTGGGCAAGTGCAAGATGTGTGCATAGTTTGCACTCAAGGAAAGAAACATAGGGCTCCTATTCCAAAAGAGGCTTCCACCCAAGCAAGAAATCCTCTAGCCCTAGTCCACATGAACCTCTCTAGACCAATGAATACCCCATCGCTAAGTGCATCACTCTACTTCTTTCTCTTAGTAGATGATCACACTAGATATATATGGGTCTATTTTCTCAAGTGTAAGGAAGATAAATTTTTCTAAGTTCTGAGAGTGGGTCTTCCAAATTGAGAACAAGGCACCCACTTTAATAAAAGCCTTTAGATCATATGGAGTTGGTGAGTTCATCAACCATGACTTTGATAACTTCCTAAAACAGAGAGGCATCAAAATGCAAGTCACTCAACCTTGTACTCCATCCCAAAATGAAACCGAAGAAAAGAAGATCCATAGTGTCATGGAGATGACATGCACTATGCTTCACAACAAAGCATTATCATTCAAATTTTAGGCCAAATTTGTACACACTTTAGTACACATTATCAATAGAGACTTCAAAGGTGCACTGCATAACAAGGCTCCATTTGAAGCATGTTATGGATGAAAGCCCAAAATTAACTACTTTAGAGTTTTTGGAAGTGAAGTGTTTGTGTATGTGCCCAAGGAAGACTAGCACAAGTTATCATCCAAGTCTAAGAAGCATCTATTTATTGAATATAGTGAACACTCTAAGGCATACAAATTGTTTGATCTAGAAAACCACTCCATCACTATTTCCAATTATGTAATCTTTGATGAAGCTTCAAAATAGTCAACTAAAGATCCAAGTTCAAGTTTGAGTTCGCCCATCTACATTTTAGAGGGGGACACAAACATATTTAAGAAACGTTTAGAGGCAACTACTTCGCGACATCCTAGGAGATCTCAACGGGTCATTAAGAAACAACAACGAGAACAAAGGTCACTATGTTAATTATGCACTTATGCACTAGCTTCAACAAATTCCACAGCCTTCCAACTTTAAAGAAGCTCAAGGTCAACCAGAATGGGAAGAAGCTATGCAGATAGAGACTAATGCAATTTAAAAGAACAATACTTGGACACTTGTATTAAAGCCTTCCAATCATCAATTTATTGAAGTTAAGTGGCTATATAAATTCAAGTGCAAATTAGATGGAACTTTGGACAAGTGAAAATCAAGAGGGTTAGCTAAAGGATATACACAAAAGCACGACATTGACTATGAAGAAATCTTTTCCTCTACTTCAAGGTTTACAATTATTAGAGTCATTCTTGCCTTAAATGCACACTTCAAATGGCCCATTTACCAACTAGATGTAGCATGTGCTTTCCTCAATGATGATCTTCAAGATGAAGTATGTGTGGAACAACCCAAAGGTTTCCAAATAAAAGGAAAGGAAGATCATGTCTAAAATTTCCACAAAGCACTTTATGGAGTTACGCAAGCTCCTAGGTCCTAGTATGAGAAGATACCCAAATTCTTCAAGGACAAAGAATTTTAAAGAAGCATTGTTGATGCTAATCTCTATATATCTTTCAAAAAGGACTCCCTTGTTTCAATCATCATTCTTTATGTTGAGAACTTGATTTTGATAGGATCAGATCATGAACACATCTAGTTTATCATCAAGTAGTTTCACCTTGAGTAGTCCATGATAGATCTTAGCTTGTTTCACTAATTTTTAGGCATGGAACTTTTGCATATGAAAGAAGGTATATTCCTCTCTGAGAAGAAGTATCTCTCTAATCTTCTTTCTGCGTATAACATGGACTAACATCGCTCAGAATCTACACCACTTCATCCAAACATCAAGCGCACCTTGGAGGACTCATCATGACTCGTGGATGTGCATGCTTATCGGTAGCTAGTTGGCTCCTTACTTTGCTTAACCAACACTAGAACAGATATTGCATATGCGATTGGCATGCTTATTTAGTTTGCACATCACCCTCATCAGACACATTCACATGCTCAGTCAATTTACACATCACCCTCATCAGACACATTGGCAAGCTACTTAGAGTCTACTTTGATACCTTGCCCTCACCTGATATCATGGCCTTTGATATAGAGGGGGCATTGATCTCATAGGATATTCTGATTCAGGTTGGGTTGATCATATTGATTCTCGATAATCTACTCCTAGATGTATATTCTTCTTTGGCTTAGGACCTATCTCATGGGCAAGTAAGAAGAAGCCTACGATTGCTATATCATTGATCAACTTCGAGTAGCAAGCATCCAAATTTGTAACATGTGAGGCCATATAAGCTTGTAATTTATTATCTAATATTAGTATTTTGTAGGATATGCCCACATGCATCCACGACAATCACCCAATATTGGCCATTGCCAAGCACCTAGTGTCTTATGCTCAAATCAAGCACATGGAGATCCACTACCACTTCATCCATGAGAATCATGTACCTACAGTTCCACTCCAATGCTTGGTGGACCTCTGAAGCATTCAACCACTCAAAATTGAAGCTATAGAGAGGGCGTTGATCACATAAGTTCATCCATTTCATTCACGTTCATATTTGTACAATTCCATCTCCATTTTTATCTACAAGACACTCATATAATTTTAGTTGTATCTCATTGTAGTGGGTTCCTTTCTATTTGCTTCTACCATTGTATTCTCTCTCCTTCAAGAAGAATTTTCCCACATGTGACGTACTTTGGAGATCTATAAAAGGAAGGTCTCTCCCCCGCTTTGTACTTGGTTAGAACCTTTGAGAACCCTACTTCATGCTCTTGGTGAGATAATTTCTAATCCATGTGAGTTTACCCATTTCTTATTCTATTAACCTTGATTCCCTTACACTCTTTCATTTTTTGGGTACACTATTCCTTTCATTTTGCTTCTGCATGTGTACTCTCTACAAGGTCTCCCCATGATCGTTTCCTAATTCTTTTCCTTTCCAAATTGGCATATGAATAGGGTATGATCAAAGAAACTTCTACTTTGCATGTGGTCAGTTTAACATTTTCTAATAAACTTAAAAGATGTTCAATGTGGATAATTGTAACGTCATTTGGGTTGGACTTAAGGCAAGATTTCCCATATTTTTTGATGGCTATGCTCACACTGACATTAGTGTCTAAGATTTCCTTGAACATGTATCCATTGAAGGCGACTAGGAGCCAGGTATTTCTTTCATCTCATTCATTGAATTCTCCAACCTTATCTACTAGCACTTTCGTTGTTTGTTACCTTTCTCATGTAGACTTAATTTCCTCACGAGAATCATTGCATTCAACTATCCTACTAATACATCCCATAGTCGAGGTGTAAGCTCTAATAACTCTTCCAAATTTAAATTACACCATAGCTTGGTGACTTTCCTTCAATTGATCTTGGTCATTTATAGAGCATAGTGGGAGCATGATGACAATTTAAATTTTTCTCCCTCTTTTGTAAAGTTGTGTAGATTTATCATACAAATAGCATCATCTATCTCCACACTTAGG